>OX336885.1:0-512500 GCA_946959425.1 Argyrosomus regius
TAGTGCTGTCAATCGATTAAAATATTTAATCGCGATTAATCTCATGAATGTCATAGTTAACTTGCGATTAATCGCAAATTAATCGCACATTTTTATCTATTCTAAATGTCCCTTGAATTATCATTTTAATACTTTAGCAACATGGAAAAGTGGATAGGCTCGCTTTGTGCAAATGTTTTTTTATTGCAAACCACAACAACAACATGTAGTGTTACAGCCATTCACGTCTGAAGCAAAATCTCAAACAAAGCAACACTATCAATAAACAGATGACAAAAAAATAAATACCTAGTCACAAAACAGCCCCCCTCAACAACCTTCAAAACAGGGTGATACAAAATAAATCCATCCATTGTCGCCTGGTTATGACGCGGAGGAGGCGGAGAATTTAAATTGCCGGTGTGTTTGGCCATCAAGTGTTATTTCAGACTGGATGTGCTACGATGATAACTCAGTTCACACCGACAATACACACAGATAACTTTTATCTAACGAACTTTTCCATTCATAATTTTGTTAGCAGCGTCCATTTCAGCATCTCGTGCTCGAGCATCCACACAATACTGTCATGTCTCACTCTATGTTGTAGTTTTTGTCACTGTCTGTTATTTTGGAGTATTCACCTTTCCCTCTCGTTTCAGATCCCCTCTCCCTGCCCTTGTGGCTCCTCCTCCCTCAGTGATTGACTTGCCCCGCCTCCTGATTACCTTCACCTGTTTCCCCATTACCTCTCCTCTGTGCATATATAGTCCCTGTGTTTCCCCTGTCCATTGCCAGTTCGTCTTTTGTCCTCGTGCTAAGCGTTCCAGCCTTTTTCCTGTGTTTCCAGTGTTTGACGGTTTTGACTTCTGCCTGTTTTCCTTCGACCCTGTCTCTGCCTAACCCCTGCCGGATTTGTTTGCCTCCGCTGACTGACCTCCTGTGTACCAAACCTGTTTCCAGTAAAGACGTTTATACTTCATCCGTGCTGTGTCTAGTCGTGCTTTTGAGTCCATACAACTGTCGTCACCCAGTCGTGATAGTACGAACTGGCCAAAACATGGACTCAGCCGACCCTGATACAGTGCGCGCTGCGCTTCGATCTCAAGGAAGTCGGATCCACAACCAGGAGGAGCGACCTACCTCAGTTGTCCAGGAGATCCAGGGAATTTCCAGTCAACAGCAAGGCTTCCAGTCCTCCGTCTGTGAGCAGCTCCAGATCTTGGGTGAACAGATTCAGCAGCTGACCCTCCAGATGGAGAATCGGGGTGCCGCTGCTCCTCCTCCGACAGTCGCTCCGGCCATCATTCCGGCACCTCAGCCCGCTCCGCCTCGCCTTGTTCCGGCTCCTCACCTCTCCAGCCCGGCGAGGTTTTCTGGGGACTCCGGAAGTTGCCGCTCCTTCCTGGTTCAGTGTGGGCTGCATTTCGAGCTGCAAGCTTCTTCGTTCCTGACTGACCGCGCCAAGGTGGCGTTTATTATCACTCACCTCTCCGGCAGAGCCGAGGCATGGGCCACGGCGGAATGGGCGAGAGAGTCTCCAGTCTGCAACTCGCTGAACGATTTTAAGGACACACTCTCCAAGATCTTCGACCAAACCACCCCGGCCGAGAGGCGGCTTGAGCGCCGTGGGGGCTCCGTCAAGGCAGACGCCGGGTCACGGATTACGCCATTGAATTCCGCACGCTGGCGGTAGACAGTGGCTGGAATCCCTCCGCCCTGTGTGATGCTTTTTCCATGGTCTGGAGGACCTGCTCAAAGACCCAGTTGGCTCCGCTAGAGCTTCCTGAGGACCTTGACTCTTTAATCTCACTCTCTATTAAGATTGATAAACGTCTTTTGAGAGGGAGAGAGACAAATCCAGTTCGGCTGTTTTCCCGCCCGGCCATAGGGGGCAGTCCGCAGCGGTCTCTTCTTCGTGGCGTTCTCCTCATTTCCTCCCGGTGAACAGCTCGTCAGCGCTCCCCTGTTGTCTCGGAGGAGCCCATGCAGCTTGGAAGGACGAGACTCGAACCTGAGGAGAGACGTCGTCGTTTGCAAGAGGGTCGCTGCATTTACTGTTCTCAGCTGGGTCACTTCATCGCCTCATGTCCAGTAAAAGACCGGGCTCACCCGTGATAAAGAGGGCACTGGTGAGCCGTACATTTTCCTCTGCTGCCTTCTCTCGCCGCCTGGTTCAGGCTAAACTGGTGTGTTCGTCCCAGACGTCCTGTCATCCTGTGCTGGTGGACTCCGGGGCTGATGAGAACTTTATGGACTGGCAATTGGCTAAGAGACTCGGACTGAGCCTTTTACCCCTGCCCAAACCTCTGGAGGCCAGCGCCTTAGATGGAAGGTTATTATGCAAGGTAACTCACCGCACTCAGCCCATTAGGCTCATTATGGCTAAAGGACATACTGAATCTCTGAGCTTCCACCTCTTTGACTCTCCCTCTCATCCTCTCCTGCTGGGTCTTCCCTGGCTCTCCAGGCACAACCCACAGATCAACTGGTCGTCTGGAGAGATTTTGGGTTGGAGTGGGGATTGCTCACCTGCCTGCTTCTCATCAGAGCCGGTTCCGGTTCCAATGACTCCTGTGGTTCCCGTGTCTCCTGCTTCCTCGTCTCCTCCGGTGTCGTCCGACGCGGATTTCCCGGACCTCTCTTGGTGTCCCTGCATGCTACCTGGATTTAAAAGAGGTTTTCAACAAGGCCCGAGCTACTTCTCTGCCTCCCCACCGGCCATACGACTGCTGCATCGATCTGCTTCCCGGGTCGTCTCCTCCCAGAGGCCGTCTCTATTCACTGTCTGCTCCAGAGAGGGAAGCTATGCAGACGTACATCACTTCATCTCTGAAGGCTGGGATCATCCGGCCATCTTCCTCTCCTGCTGGAGCAGGTTTTTTCTTCGTGGACAAAAACGATAAGACTCTCCGTCCCTGCATGGACTACAGAGGCCTGAACAACATTACCATTCGTAACAGGTACCCCCTTCCTCTTATTTCATCTGCATTTGAACTGTTACAAGATGCCAAGATTTTTACTAAGTTAGATCTTCGTAATGCTTATCATCTGGTGAGAATAAGAGAGGGGGATGAGTGGAAGACTGCCTTTAACACTCCCAGTGGACATTATGAATATCTGGTGATGCCGTTTGGACTAACTAATGCTCCAGCTGTGTTCCAGGCCCTGGTAAACGATGTTCTCCGGGATATGCTGGATCAGTTTGTTTTTGTGTATTTGGACGACATTCTCATCTACTCGCCTGATGAGCAGACTCACATTCAGCATGTGCGTCAGGTGTTGCAGCGCCTCCTCGACCATCAGCTGTTTGTGAAAGCTGAGAAATGTGAGTTTCATGTTCCCTCAGTTTTTTTTTGGGGTTTGTGGTTTCTGGTTACAGCATCCAGATGGACCCTGCCAAAGTCAGTGCCGTTGTGAATTGGCCTACACCCACGAGCCGCAAGCTAGTTCAACGATTTCTGGGGTTTGCTAACTTTTACAGGCGATTTATTCGCAATTTCAGTGCCATTGCTGCCCCTCTGCATGCCTTAACCTCTCCCCAGGTCAAGTTCCAGTGGAGCCTCGAGGCTGATTGTGCCTTCCAGAAGCTGAGAGAGAGCTTCACCTCTGCACCCATCCTCACACTACCCGACCCAAGTCATCAGTTCGTGGTGGAGGTGGATGCGTCTGATCTTGGTATCGGGCGGTTCTGTCTCAGCGGTCACAAACGGACAACAAGCTTCACCCATGCGCCTTCTTTTCCAGGAAACTCTCATCAGCTGAAAAGAACTATGATGTTGGCAACAAAGAGCTCTTGGCAGTTAAGGTGGCACTGGAGGAATGGCGCCACTGGCTGGAAGGAGCGGAACACCCATTCCTGGTGTGGACGGACCACAAGAACCTGGAGTATATTCGGTCCGCTAAGCGACTCAACTCCAGGCAAGCCAGGTGGGCACTTTTTTTTTAACCGTTTTGATTTTTCTCTGTCCTACCATCCTGGCTCTAAGAATGTTAAGCCTGATGCTCTGTCCCGCCTGTTTGATCCGGATCCAACGCCTAGGTCCCCGAGCTACATCCTGCCCCCTTCCTGCATGGTTGGGGCAGTCACATGGGGAATTGAGGAGAGGGTCAGACAGGCAAACCTTAACTCTCATATACCGGATGGTTGCCCCCAGAACCGGTTGTTTGTTCCTGACTCTCTTCGTTCTCAGGTGATCCACTGGGCTCACACTTCCCCTCCTGTCCTGCCATCCTGGTGTTAAAAGAACATGCTTCGTGATCAAGCAGCGTTTCTGGTGGCCTGCCATGGAAAAGGAGGTGGGCGAGTATGTGGCCGCTTGTCCAGTGTGTGCCAGGAATAAGGTCTCCCATCGGCCTCCACCGGGTCTCCTTTGCCCTCTCCCGGTGCCCCACCGTCCCTGGTCTGACATCTCCCTGGAGTTCGTCACGGGATTGCCTCCCTCTAAGGGTAACACCACCATTCTCACGGTGGTGGACAGATTTTCTAAAATGGTCCACTTTGTCCCCCTTCCCAAGTTGCCCTCTGCCAAGGGAGACGGCGGAGGTATTGTTGCTGCATGTATTTCGTTTACATGGTTTTCCTAAAGATGTGGTGTCAGATCGGGGGCCGCAGTTTGCTTCACGGTTTTGGAAGGCCTTCTGTTCTCTCCTGGGCGCCACGGTCAGTCTCACTTCCGGATACCATCCCCAGTCCAACGGCCAGACCGAGCGTCTTAACCAGGAGTTGGAGACTGGACTACGTTGCCTTGTCTCCCAGAACCCTGCTACATGGAGCAAGCACCTCATTTGGGTTGAGTATGCCCACAACACTCTGCCATGTTCTGCCTCTGGTCTCTCCCCCTTCCAGTGTGCCTACGGTTATCAACCGCCATTGTTTCCAGCCCTGGAGGAAGAGGTTAGCGTCCCTTCGGCCCAGGCCTTCATCCGTCGATGCCGCCGGATATGGAATGGGGGCTCGTCAGGTGCTGCTACGAAGTTCGGCCAGGACCAAGAGAGCAGCTGAACGTCGGAGGATCCCAGCTCCGTCCTATAGACCTGGGCAGAAGGTGTGGCTGTCCTCCAAGGATCTCCCCTTGCGAGTGGAATCCCGCAAGTTGGCTCCTCGCTTTGTGGGTCCTTTCCCCATCTCCAAAGTGGTCAACCCGGCAGCTGTGCGCCTCAGGCTTCCCAGGTCCCTGAGAGTGCATCCTACATTTCATGTGGCCCGGGTCAAGCCGGTGGAGGAGAGTTCTCTGGTCCCAGCCTCCAGGCCCCCACCACCCCCCTGGTTCATCGATGGTGGTCCGGTGTATACGGTGAAGCGACTGCTGGCTGTTCGTCGACGTGGTCGTGGTCGCCAGTACCTGGTGGACTGGGAGGGATACGGTCCTGAGGAGAGGTCCTGGGTTCCCTCGAGTAACATTATGGACCCCTCTCATCCAGGACTTCCTGCGCCGTCATCCTGAGCAGCCTGGGACGTCAGGTGCCGTCCCTAGAGGAGGGGTACTGTCATGTCTCACTCTATGTTGTAGTTTTTGTCACTGTCTGTTATTTTGGAGTATTCACCTTTCCTCTCGTTTCAGATCCCCTCTCCCTGCCCTTGTGGCTCCTCCTCCCTCAGTGATTGACTTGCCCCGCCCCTGATTACCTTCACCTGTTTCCCATTACCTCTCCTCTGTGCATATATAGTCCCTGTGTTTCCCCTGTCCGTTGCCAGTTCATCTTTTGTCCTCGTGCTAAGCGTTCCAGCCTTTTTCCTGTGTTTCCAGTGTTTGACGGTTTTTGACTTCTGCCTGTTTTCCCTCGACCCTGTCTCTGCCTAACCCCTGCCGGATTTGTTTGCCTCCGCTGACTGACCTCCTGTGTACCAAACCTGTTTCCAGTAAAGACGTTATACTTCATCCGTGCTGTGTCTAGTCGTGCTTTTGAGTCCATACAACTGTCGTCACCCAGTCGTGATAAATACGGTAGCGTGGGGCTCGCTTATTGTTTTGCTTCCGGTTTACAGCTGGATCCTGTAGTTTTTCTAACGTTACTAGCAGTGGCCACAGCTTATGAAAAAACTACAAGTTCACTAGGTCACAAAGAGCGTTAATCTCGCGATAAAAAAATTTACGCCGTTAAAATTGTTTTTGCGTTAACGCGTTAATAACGCGATATTTTTGACAGCACTAGTTTATATCCATTGGTTCCTTTGTAAAAAAGTCAGTGTACCAACTATAATTAATGTTAGCTCAGTTTGTTAGCCAGATTGCCCGGGCTGCGAGCTCAGAGCGCCAAGCGAGTGTTACTGTTTGTACGACAGGCATTTTGGACTACACGGAAGGAGGAGGCTGTGGAGGAATGTGTACCGGGAGTGGAGTTGGTGTCATGCCAGAACTGGAGCAAGTGCTCAACAGCATCTATGGACACGGTGGCAGAAGAGAATGAAGAGGATGTTGAAAGATCAAGCTTGTGCTCTTGTGTTGTTTCACTTGCTTGATGTTTTGTTTGTTTGTTTGCTTGTTGATTCTTTAGTTTTTGATTATAAGTAATGTAATCATTACAAATACACGCGTACAGCTGTCCATATTTACAGAAAGTGGTATTACACTCTTAAACAGGGGCTCCTAAATTGCAAAAATCCCAATTTCAACACGAACTGAACTCCTTTAAGTAATTTTTCTCGCCCAATTAAAGGTCTTCTAAAATTCGCTGATGTTACCTTCATTTTGTTTACTCTTGTGTACTCCCTACACCGTTTGTTTTAATTACCTAAAGGAAAAGACCGCTGAGACCCCTCATGCACACACTGACTCACACAGTTAAGCACAGTCATTCCTGTGGGCTGCCAGCTCTTATAGACCAGTTGGAGATTTGGTGCCTTGCTCAACAGTGCCTTGATGATGGCGGCCGAGGAAAGGGGAAGGTGGTTCTTCCTCTGGCGTCCACACAGATTAAGCGTGGAAAAAGCTTTCTGTGTTGGTGAGGAGCAATTAGTATTCTAAGAGACACATTAGGGGACACTATTAGAGTCAGTGTAATCTAATAAAGGTTGCAAGTCAACAGTGGGCTTCCAGGGGAGAGCAGAAATGAGAGTTGTTCTGATTTGCCATTACCTCCCCAGCTGATAGAAACACACACATACACACACACACAGGCTCATTTAATTCATTTGTAGAGCCTCAACATAGAACAGAGTCCCACTCTGCATTTGCAAATAGTGTGGTGTTGTTTAATGGTGTTGAACTGCACCATGGCACAATGCGCAAACAGCTAATGGCTAAAGCAGCATGCAGTCCTCTAAAGTTTGATCACATAAGAGATTGAATTTCTACCACTAAGATTGCAGGATGCTCATTTCCTGGCAGACCCATGTTGGTAAAGTGTTAGATAGTGTTGTTGTTGTGTTTTACCACATGCTCCAAGTTTCTAGACCAGTCTGCAGAGTTTCTTATTTTATTTTGACTCGTGTGCAAAGACTTAATTCGATCTTTCTTTGAAAAACCAACGTAATTTCGGTCCAACGAGGCAGGGAAATATTAATAACTTACAGCATCATAAAAGGTGATCCTAACACAGATCTCAGCCCGGTCAATCACAGACATGATGCTCTACTTCACATGGTTCATAACACGATAAAAAAACCTCAGCTGACTTCTCCACACCATCCCTGTCCACAACCTTTTTCTCATCCTATGTGTACACAAAACTGCCTTATGGCACTTACGTTATCATGAATGATTTATATCGGAATATCAGCAGCTGGAAACATAACCTTAGCTCCATCCACTATTCAACATACACGTCATAATAACAAAAAACTGTGATTAGCAGTACAGTGGGTTGCATACAGAGCCCCCCTCCCATCACAACAGTTGCAGTATGGAACGAGCATGCAGTCATCTCTCTTCTGGCCCAGTGTATCTGTGTGCTGACCTGCTGCTGTCCTGCAGAGGTTCCTCGCTCCAGTCTGACCTCCCGCCGCCCGCCTCTCCCTGCACACATACATACAGCACATTAGGCCTCTGATGAGCTGTGAGCCACCACAAAACAAAGCAATACAATCAATTAAGAGTGGGGGGTGCATGGCAGGCTGCTCCTGCCAGCAGTTTCAGGTTTGAGCTCCCATTTCACTCTCTGGCCTATCGATTTTACTCGGCACAGTAGACATTCCACCCCTGCTTATCAGAAGGCACGAGGAGCATACGATGGTCTAAGAATAATGTTCAGAGTGAGTCCAAACCACTGATGTTGAGTTAGCTAGATAGACTGTTGTTCTAAGTAATGTTTACATCAGGCGTATGGGAGCAATGTTGCTGGAGTGCATGTACCACCACAGACTACTTCAATATAAGCCTGAAAATATAATACAGTTCCTAGAATTCAACATGGGAAGCCAAAAAAGCATATTTTGCTCTTAAAAACACAGCTCATCTAGAATTATAAACCATTATCCTCCACTGTTTGCTGTTTGTGTGCTTATTTGGACCACTCCCAGCAAGCTCATTACTCAAATGTCTGTCTGGATGTTCTCACCAGCCAAGAAGTCAGGTTCTACCCAGGCGGCACCTTTGCACAGGAGGGCCATGAAACTACCTGGATAATTAAGTCTGGAAAAGTGAGAGAGAGCCTCCAGTCCTGGTGTTTGTTCTGATGTCCAGCTGAAAATATACCAGCAGTCATTTTCAGCACAGAAGCATCTCCATCATTTTATCATCATTATGCTTCATTATAGCTGGGTCAAAGCATTGCGACTTTATCACAGCTTTACCAAAATTTATAGTGAGTGTCAGCTCGTTGTTTAGCTGTTTTAGGTGAGTCTCCATACTCTCATAGACTCCTTTCCATCTTTAATTGGGCTTTCTTTTCCCTAGTAAGTGTCAAGCTCCAAAAATATGGGATCCTACATTTCCCATAATGTAACTAGATAGCATATTTTAATCAAATGGCTTCCTGCTTGGGAGACACCCACATTTTTATACTATATACCCACAGTTTGTAACGTGGGCTTAAAAATGTGGAATCTCTTGGCTGCGCTTTGAGACACACACAACTGAAATCTCATGGCGTATTGACCACACCCCAAATACACCATCTCTGCAGCAGGTTAAAGGAGTTAAAAACACTGGAGGCCAGAAGAAAATGAACACCAGTTTTAAAGCATTCTGGTGAATTTGTCTGTTTAGGGCATTTTTGGGGGAACCATTGTGAAAGCTGTCAACCACTATCAGACCAAGACCACAAGAAAAGGCGGGTCTCTGTCCACTTCTAAGTGAATTCTGGTTCATTTGTGTTGTGAAAGCAAAGCAGACGCGGACAGACAGCATTTTGTGACAGTCAAGATGAATTCATAAACTTAACTATAATCCATGGCCATGAACTGTCAAATAAGTGCTCTGACAAGTGGTATACTGTACGTATTTATGCAAATCATTTGTTACCGTGACACAGCAGGCAGCTGTTTTCAAGGAAAACCTCTAATAACCATTACTTTCAAAATGTAATAGATTACTAGTTACTTTCATGGGAAACTAATACATTACTTACTTACAATAATACTCTCTGTGTGGAGTCATGCATTATACTACATTTGTGTTACTTTCACCAAAATAAATGCACTGGCTGAAATATCACAGTGTGGATTTAATCATTTGATGGAGAATAAAACACACTGCCAGTCAACGTCAACAGAAACAAAATAAATTTAACCAAAACCGTCTGGGTTTGTCTTTCCACTGTACTCTGGTTTGGGTAAAATAAATTCACAGAGTCCATGTTAAAAATATTCCGGCACTACACGCTGCCGCTGCCTCTATGATGCCAGGCCTTTTTCTCGCTCCATTTCTGATTGACCCAGCCGTGTCCTCGGAGTCAAGAGTCCAGTGGAACTTCTGACAATATTCCAGCTCACTGAATGAGAGTCTGTCACTGCTGTCACTCTTTCTTTTGAGGCAGACCATTAAATTAGTTAAATAAATAATCAATGGTCCCAAGTGGTATCGCGTCACTTGACACAGTAAATGTAAGAATATTACAAAAACATACATATGTAGTAACATATTACTGTAGCATGTTACTTTTGGAATGGGTTATGCATTTCCAACACTAATAATCCATCATACTCTATCTGCTCAGCCACGAACAGCAGTTAGCCACTAGCTGGTGAACACTGTGGAGCATTTAGAGGCTAAGGAGCAAATATTTCCCTCAGGACAGCTAAAAATAACAATAATGTTGCTCCTGTGGCACCAAGGCCAGGGCACTGTGTCCTCCAACCAGTGGACAATACTTGCCAGCCCTTGGAGAACAACATCACCATCTCCTAAAAACCTGGAGGACATCATTACCACCATCACCACCGCTCCTCCTCCTCTCCTGACACACACCTGAAGAATTTGTCAGTTCACTTCTTTCTCTTGCATCTGAGAGGCCAATAAAACTCAGTTATTGCATGTTTAAACACTCTAAAGCTGACAGAGATGGGAAAGTTATTCACGTTATTATCACATAAAAATGATGTTGTGTTGTGTCCTTAATACAGTGTCTGCTGTGGATGATGATCCACTGTTCATCGCATTGCGAGGGAAAAGCCTTGTCAAGGTCTTGGTTCACCGCCCACCATCATGCCCTCTGCCAACTCTGCACCCTGGCACCTGATCAGTATACTCCACATTCACTCTGCATGCAAACAGCCACTTCCACAACTTCTTCACACCTTAGGAGCAGTGGGACGTTGGTCGTCAGGATCTTATGAACGATATTGGCAACTTAATCTCTGCTCTGCTCGAGTTTGCTCTTAGCTGCAAACATGAGCACCACAGCTGCCAATTTCAGCATCGTGTGTTTAAAAAGATAATAAAAGAGTCAATAAACTGCTAACTGTTACTTGTGGGCTGTTCATTGTGTCTATTATGCTTCTATAATTGGAATCTGGCCAGCTTCCGGAAGGTGAGAGGAGTGTGTGTGTGTGTGTGTGTGTGTGTGTGTGTGTGTGTGTTTCTATAAAATGAATAAAGTGGATGAATAAATGTCTCTGCCAACAAATATCCCATTTAAACAATGTGAGAATTATACAACATCCTGACATTCACTGTCATATTCACCCTCTTGTTTGTCTGTTGGCCCTCACTCCAGATGTCCAACCGATCTAAGGTCAGTCAGCCAGTCACGATGGAGGGGGTGTCTTTGAGGTGAGTTCATGACTGACTGCAGTAGAAACATATACCAACAAGATTTAATGAAATACATATACAGTACACTCACTTACCGACAGTATAAAGAACCTGAGGCCTACCTGAGGCAAGCAGAATGATGCCTGGGTGCTCAAACAAGCCAGCTGTAACGGCACCACCTTCAAATAAAGCTGCATCGCTGTTAATTCTGCATGACTGTAAGCCTTAATATCATTTGAACAGGTGAGTTCTATTAAAAATTCACCCTCAGTACAGTTGTCATGAACGGGGAAATTAGCTTATAGAGACTGCTGCGAAGATGGACATTTTAACATGGGGACTTACGGAGACTGATTCATTCTGTAGCCAGCCTTGTGGCCATTCAGTGAACTGCAGTTTTTATCACTTCCGCATAGGCTTCACTTCACAGCCATAGAGGCTGCCACTTGGTCTGACCACAGGTTTGTCACAGTGTAAAGTGCCTAAAGGTTATTTCCATGCTGCTACTTGAGGCATATGGGGAGAAGCATTACTTCAGATAATTTCCTTTTTTATCATTTTGTCTTTTTACAGATTTGTAATAGATGGTAATTACTCCTCCACTGCTATGATCACCATTTTTCCTGTCAACGCAGCGAAAATGAAACAAGGAAGGGTCCCACTGAATATATCCATTTACTACTGCAGGTCCAAAACACACACGCTTTAGATTTTCTTTGTGATTTTCATTTCACAGCCAAGAGAGCACTACAACATCTGACATAAGAGATATGAGATTTCACAGGTATATATGGGGATCCTACTTGAACAGATACGTTTATCAATACATCATTCAGCTGACACAAAGTCAGTAGACCAACACACAATGAGGACAGAGGTGAAAACCTGAACTTATGGTGAACTTTGTCAATTTTCTATGACCATTGAGAGTTTCTATTATTGGCTTCATCTCGGCTGAGGTCATAAAAAAGGACACAGTGAGGCTGGTAAAGTTATGAAACACAAATTTGCCATTTTGTGACAGTTACCTGAGACTAAAGAAGCCACATAATCTAATATTTTTTGCTGCTTTCCAACTAAAGCTTTTGGCCTCGATTGCGATTTAGTTATTTTCCAACTTAATTTATTAACAACATTTTCTCTTTCTCTATAGCTGTGCTCACTAAGTATAAATATATCTTTTTAAAAAATATTTTTCAATTTGAGTTTAAAGACAATTTAGGGGGAATTTAACAAAAGGTCAAAATGTACATAGACTCGGCTGAAATGGAAAATTTGGCGTATTGATAAAAGTAAACATGGAACAAAAAACAATGGAAACAGACGTGATGTACATGAAGACTCATTCAGCAGACAAAAACATCAGTCAAACTCGACAAATTTATGTCATATGTCAAATGTCATATTTCTATCATGTTTTTGACTGATGGTCTTTTAATTACATCATCTTGTGGCGCCCTCTTCTTCTGTCATGGTTTAATGACAGAAGACGGACTGGAGAATTACAGTATCATTAGATCTGACCATTTAAGACGGGGGGAACG
This sequence comes from Argyrosomus regius, assembly GCA_946959425.1. NCBI lineage: Eukaryota > Metazoa > Chordata > Actinopteri > Sciaenidae > Argyrosomus > Argyrosomus regius. The sequence goes on from OX336885.1 coordinate 12,659, forward strand.
CATCCTGGCAGGTACCGTTCCCCGCACAGGAAAGGAGGCTCACACATCTTTCAAATTCACACTGCTGACTTCTTTCCCCACAACAGATAAGCCCTGTGATTTTCAGGCTGATATCATTAGATTTGACCATTTAAGACGGGGGGAACGCATCCTGGCAGCTTGGAATGTGACTGCCAGATACCGTTCCCCCTCTGTTCCACGGGAAAGGTGGCTCACACATCTTTGAAATTCGCACTGCTGACTTCTTTCCCCGCAACAGATAAGCCCTGTGATGTTCAGGCTGATATCATTAAATTTGACCATTTAAGACAGAGGGAACGCATACTGATGGCTTGGAATGTGACTGTCAGATCCCGTTCCCCCTCTGTTCCACGGGAAAGAAGGCTCGCACATCTCTCAAATTCGCACTGCTGACTTCTTTCCCCACAACAGATAAGCCCTGTGATTTTCAGGCTGATATCATTAGATTTGACCATTTAAGATGGGGGGAACGCATCCTGGCAGCTTGGAATGTGACTGCCAGATTCCGTTCCCCCTCTGTTACACAGGAAAGGTGGCTCACACATCTTTCAAATTCACACTGCTGACTTCTTTCCCCGCAACAGATAAGCCCTGTGATTTTCAGGCTGACATAATTAAATTTGACCATTTAAGATGGGGGAACACACCCTGGAAAAAACCCTCCCCCTCTTTTTCCCCGGAAAAAGGGGGCAAAAATTTTAAAAAAAACAATAATTTTTTCAAAAAAAAAAAACGATAATTAAATTTGACTAAGGGGGAACGCATCCTGGCAGCTTGGAATGTGATTGCCAGATTCCGTTCCCCCTCTGTTCCACAGGAAAGGAGGCTCACACATCTTTCAAATTCACACTGATGACTTATTTCCCCGCAACAGATAAGCCCTGTGATTTTCAGGCTGATATGATTAAATTTGACCATTTAAGATGGGGGAACACATCTGGGACCTTCCCCCCTCCCCAAAGGAAGAGGTAAATAAATAAAAAAAAAAAAAAATAAGAGGCATCCTGGCAGATACCGTTCCCCCTCTGTTCCACAGGAAAGGAGGCTCACACATCTTTCAAATTCACACTGCTGACTTCTTTCCCCGCAACAGATAAGCCCTGTGATTTTCAGGCTGACATAATTAAATTTGACCGTTTAAGACGAGGGTAACGCATCCTGGCAGCTTGGAATGTGATTGCCAGATTCCGTTCCCCCTCTGTTCCACAGGAAAGGAGACTCACACATCTTTCAAATACACACTGATGATTTATTTCCCCGCAACAGATAAGTCCTGTAATTTTCTGGCTGATATGATTAAATTTGACCATTTAAGATGGGGGGAACGCATCCTGGCAGCTTGGAATGTGACTGCCAGATACCGTTCCCCCTCTGTTCCACAGGAAAGGAGGCTCACACATCTTTCAAATTCACACTGCTGACTTCTTTCCACGCAACCGATAAGCCCTGTGATTTTCAGGCTGACATAATTAAATTTGACCGTTTAAGACGAGGGGAACGCATCCTGGCAGCTTGGAATGTGACTGCCAGATACCGTTCCACCTCTGTTCCACAGGAAAAGGGGGCTCACACATCTTTCAAATTCACACTGCTGACTTCTTTCCCCGCAACAGATAAGCCCTGTGATTTTCAGGCTGATATGATTAAATTTGACCATTTAAGACGGGGGAAAACATCCTGGCAGATACCGTTCCCCCTCTGTTCCACAGGAAAGGAGGCTCACACATCTTTCAAATTCACACTGCTGACTTCTTTTCCCGCAACAGATAAGCCCTGTGATTTTCCGGCTGATATGATTAAATTTGACCATTTAAGACAGAGGGAACGCATCCTGGCAGATACCGTTCCCCCTCTGTTCCACAGGAAAGGAGGCTCACACATCTTTCAAATTCACACTGCTGACTTCTTTCTTGCAACAGATAAGCCCTGTGATTTTCAGGCTGGGATCATTAGATTTGACCATTTAAGACGGGGGGGACCCATCCTGGCAGCTTGGAATGTGACTATAAGATACCGTTCCCCCTCTGTTCCACAGGAAATGATTAAATTTGACCATTTAAGATGGGGGAACACATCCTGGCAGATACCGTTCCCCCTCTGTTCCACAGGAAAGGTGGCTCACACATCTTTCAAATTCACACTGCTGACTTCTTTACCCACAACAGATAAGCCCTGTGATTTTCAGACTGATATCTTTAGATTTGACCGTTTAAGATGGGGGAACGCATCCTGGCAGCTTGGAATGTGACTGCCAGATTCCGTTCCCCCTCTGTTACACAGGAAAGGTGGCTCACACATCTTTCAAATTCACACTGCTGGCTTCTTTACCCGCAACAGATAAGCCCTGTGATTTTCAGACTGATATCTTTAGATTTGACCGTTTAAGATGGGGGGAACGCATCCTGGCAGCTTGGAATGTGACTGCCAGATTCCGTTCCCCCTCTGTTACACAGGAAAGGTGGCTCACACATCTTTCAAATTCAAACTGATGACTTATTTCCCCGCAACAGATAAGCCCTGTGATTTTCGGGCCAATATCATTAGATTTGATCTTTTAACACGGGTGGGAACGCATCCTGGCAGCTTGGCATGTGACTGCCAGATTCCGTTCCCCTTCTGTTACTCAGGAAAGGTGGCTCACACATCTTTCAATTTCACACTGATGACTTACTTCCCCACAACAGATAAGCCCTGTGATTTTCAGACTGATATGATTAAATTTGACCGTTTAAGATGGGGGAAAACATCCTGGCAGATACCGTTCCCCCTCTGTTCCACAGGAAAGGAGGCTCACACATCTTTCAAATTCACACTGCTGACTTCTTTTCCCGCAACAGATAAGCCCTGTGATTTTCAGGCTGATATGATTAAATTTGACCATTTAAGACGGGGGAAAACATCCTGGCAGATACCGTTCCGCCTCTGTTCCACAGGAAAGGAGGCTCACACATCTTTCAAATTCACACTGCTGACTTCTTTTCCCGCAACAGATAAGCCCTGTGATTTTCAGGCTGATATGATTAAATTTGACCATTTAAGACAGAGGGAACGCATCCTGGCAGATACCGTTCCCCCTCTGTTCCACAGGAAAGGAGGCTCACACATCTTTCAAATTCACACTGCTGACTTCTTTCCCTGCAACAGATAAGCCCTGTGATTTTCAGGCTGGGATCATTAGATTTGACCATTTAAGACGGGGGGAACCCATCCTGGCAGCTTGGAATGTGACTATAAGATACCGTTCCCCCTCTGTTCCATAGGAAAGGTGGCTCACACATCTTTAAAATTCACACTGCTGACTTCTTTACCCGCAACAGATAAGCCCTGTGATTTTCAGACTGATATCTTTAGATTTGACCATTTAAGATGGGGGGAACGCATCCTGGCAGCTTGGAATGTGACTGCCAGATTCCGTTCCCCCTCTGTTACACAGGAAAGGTGGCTCACACATCTTTCAAATTCAAACTGATGACTTATTTCCCCGCAACAGATAAGCCCTGTGATTTTCAGGCTGATATCATTAAATTTGACCATTTAAGATGGGGGGAACCCATCCTGGCAGCTTGGAATGTGACTATCAGATACCGTTCCCCCTCGGTTCCACAGGAAAGGAGGCTCACACATCTTTCAAATTCACACTGCTGACTTTTTCCCCCGCAACAGATAAGCCCTGTGATTTTCGGGCCAATATCATTAGATTTGATCTTTTAACACGGGTGGGAACGCATCCTGGCAGCTTGGCATGTGACTGCCAGATTCCGTTCCCCCTCTGTTACTCAGGAAAGGTGGCTCACACATCTTTCAATTTCACACTGATGACTTACTTCAGCCTTTAGACAATATTTCCCACAACAGATAAGCCCTGTGATTTTCAGACTGATATGATTAAATTTGACCATTTAAGATGGGGGGAACGCATCCTGGCAGCTTGGAATGTGACTGCCAGATACCATTCCCCCTCTGTTCCACAGGAAAGGAGGCTCACACATCTTTCAAATTCACACTGCTGACTTCTTTCCCTGCAACAGATAAGCCCTGTGATTTTCAGGCCGATATCATTAGATTTGACCTTTTAAGATGGGGGGGAACGCATCCTGGCAGCTTGGAATGTGATTGCCAGATTCCGTTCCCCCTCTGTTCCAAAGGAAAGGAGACTCACACATCTTTCAAATTCACAATGATGATTTATTTCCGCGCAAAAGATAAGCCCTGTAATTTTCAGGCTGATATGATTAAATTTGACCATTTAAGACGGGGGGAACGCATCCTGGCAGCTTGGAATGTGACTGCCAGATACCGTTCCCCCTCTGTTCCACAGGAAAAGGGGGCTCACACATCTTTCAAATTCACACTGCTGACTTCTTTCCCCGCAACAGATAAGCCCTGTGATTTTCAGGCTGATATCAATAGATTTGACCATTTAAGATGGGGGGAACGCATCCTGGCAGCTTGGAATGTGACTGCCAGATACCATTCCCCCTCTGTTCCACAGGAAAGGAGGCTCACACATCTTTCAAATTCACACTGCTGACTTCTTTCCCAGCAACAGATAAGCCCTGTGATTTTCAGGCCGATATCATTAGATTTGACCTTTTAAGATGGGGGGGAACGCATCCTGGCAGCTTGGAATGTGATTGCCAGATTCCGTTCCCCCTCTGTTCCAAAGGAAAGGAGACTCACACATCTTTCAAATTCACAATGATGATTTATTTCCGCGCAAAAGATAAGCCCTGTAATTTTCAGGCTGATATGATTAAATTTGACCATTTAAGCGGGGGACCGGTTGAAAGTGACCAAAAACCTTTTCCTTTTTTCCAAAAAAAGAGGAAAATTTTTTAAAAACCGGGACCTTTCAATAACCTATTTAGGTGTAGATTACTTTAAGCGGGGGCATCCTGGCAGCTTGGAATGTGACTGCCAGATACCGTTCTCCCTCTGTTCCACAGAAAAGGAGGCTCACACATCTTTCAAATTCACACTGCTGACTTCTTTCCAGGCAACAGATAAGCCCTGTGATTTTCAGGGTGATATCATTAAATTTGACCGTTTAAGACAGGGGGAACGCATCCTGACAGTTTGGAATGTGACTGTCAGGACCTGTTCCCCCTCTGTTCCACGGGAAAGGAGGCTCGCACATCATTCAAATTCGCACTGCTGACGTCTTTCCCCACAACAGATAAGCCCTGTGATTTTCAGGCTGGTATCATTAGATTTGGGGGAACGCATCCTGGCAGCTTGGAATGTGACTGCCAGATACCGTTCCCCCTCTGTTCCACAGGAAAGGAGGCTCACACATCTTTCAAATTCACACTGCTGACTTCTTTCACTGCAACAGATAAGCCCTGTGATGTTCAGGCTGATATGATTAAATCTGACCATTTAAGACGGGGGGAACGCATCCTGACGGCTTGGAATGTGACTGTCAGATCCCGTTCCCCCTCTGTTCCACGGGAAAGGAGGCTTGCACATCTTTCAAATTCACACTGCTGACTTCTTTCCCCGCAACAGATAAGCCCTGTGATTTTCAGGGTGATATCATTAGATTTGACCATTTAAGACGGGGGGAACACATCCTGACAGCTTGGAATGTGACTGCCAGATACCGTTCCCCCTCTGTTCCACAGGAAAGGAGGCTCACACATCTTTCAAATTCACACTGCTGACTTCTTTCCCCGCAACAGATAAGCCCTGTGATTTTCAGGCTGATTTCATTAGATTTGACCATTTAAGACGGGGGGAACAAATTCTGGCAGCTTGGAATGTGACTGCCAGATACCGTTCCCCCTATGTTCCACAGGAAAGGAGGCTCACACATCTTTCAAATTCACACTGCTGACTTCTTTCTACAGAACAGATAAGCCCTGTGATTTTCAGGCTGACATCATTAAATTTGACCGTTTAAGACGTGGGAACGCATCGTGGCAGATTGGAATGTGACTGCCAAGTACCGTCCCCCCCCCTGTTCCACAGGAAAGGAGGCTCACACATCTTTCAAATTCACACTGCTGACTTCTTTCCCCTCAACAGATAAGCCCTGTGATGTTCAGGCTGATTTCATTAGATTTGACCATTTAAGACGGGGGGAACGCATCCTGGCAGCTTGGAATGTGACTGCCAGATACCGTTCCCCCTCTGTTCCACAGGAAAGGAGGCTCACACATCTTTCAAATTCACACTGCTGACTTCTTTCCCCACAACAGATAAGCCCTGTGATTTTTAGGCTGATACAGTAGAGCCACAATTTATCCCTATGAGCCCAGTTCCTAATATTCATGTTCATAATGGATGGAAACTTGAATTTACATTTTCTTTTACCTATTTTTTTGTAATTCATCTAAAATTTGTGTAATTCATCTACAAACTTTTAAATAGACTTGAGCTTCATTTAAATTAAGTAAAGGTAATTGATAGAAAATATATGATATAGATATTAGTTAAATATTAGACAGATCATGCAAGAAACTTGTTACAGCAGGCTTGCTTCATTAGTGGTGTGTCGGTCGTGAATGTATCGTTCAGTTTGAACTCATCTTTTATATGACTCTGGAGTAATGAGCAGTGTTGTGCTAGTTACTGAAAAATAGTAACTAGTTACAGTTACTAGTTACTTTGTAAAAAAGTAACTCAGTTAGTAACTCAGTTACTTAAACCAAAAAGTAATGCGTTACTGAGAAAGTAACTTTTTAGTTACTGTACAACGTTTTTCCATTGCTCCCATTAAATAAAGGTTGATTGATTGAGTTCCCCTCTAGCCGTCATTTCAGTTCTGTACTGATACTGAATAATACAGACTGGTGATTAAAACAACTGTTTCAATTCATTTGCTTCCACATCACTGAATCTAATCATCCAAGCAATATGATCCGTTGTGCACCAACACAAACCTTGACACAAACACCAAAGTATTTTTTCAATGCCTATTTATTTCAGTCAGGCCATAAAGTCTTCCATAGGCTACAAACTGCAAGCCTATCTTTCTTATTTGGTATTCAAAAACAAACTCGCTGCTGTCTGACTCCGTCTCGGATGCTGCGTTAGCTACCTTAGCTGCTAACTTTTAGCATGCCGCTTCTCCAGGTGCTTCAGCAGGTTGCTGTTGCTGTTGTTCGCCGTTGAAAGTACTTTTGAACCGGGACACAATCTACAAGTTACCGAGATGTTGTTTTCCCCTCTGCTCTCCAGTTTAAAATAATGTGAATACCTCCACGAGGAGAAACTTATCCTCCCCTTCTCGCTCGCCATCATGCCGTGCCCTGACCTGTACAGTCCTCTGCATGGCGCGTGTTTGTTTACGTGTGGGACGCTACAGGGCGACAAATGCTTTGTTTTTCAATTCAATTAAACTTTATTGATCGCTAAAATGTTATGGGAACTGTGTGCCGTTGTAAAACCCATGTAAAACCTCACCAAAAGGAACGGAGTAACGCAGCGTTTGGTAACGGAAACGGAGTTACTGAATTTAAGAAAACAACGCGTTACGTTATTAGTTACTGAAAAAAGTAACGCCGTTACGTAACGGCATTACTAATAACGCGTTACTACCCAACACTGGTAATGAGTGGTCTCAGTGAGTGATTCATTCGTTTTCATGCAGTACGTTCCCTCGCCACATGGCACCTGCATGAGCTCAGTCAGGACAGGAAACCGAAATGATTAGTTCACAACTCGATTATGCATGCTCAAGTTTGAGTCTCTTGTTCATTTGTCACGTGACAGCTTAGCCACAGGGCTGTGTGACGAGCAGTACGCACAGCGGTTTGTTCATACGGATCAGAAATGAACAAAATGACTCAAAAAAAGATTAGTTCAAGTTACCGTCCAAGAGTAAGAGATCCAAGTCAGTTGAAAGACTCGAACTTCCCAACACTAGCTTCCATAATGAAATATCAATATTGTTTATTTACTTTCTCTTTTCCTTTAAATTCTGTGTGTGTTTTTATATGTGGTACATGAATCTATAGATAAGTGTGTATACGACAGATCAGTGACATCTATACTGTTACATATGTACATACATTAATGATAAAATTATAACTATTAGAGACAAAATTCATCACCTCTTGCCCTCAACAGGCACTGATCTGCATTCTGATACAGCAAGTTTGGAAACAGCTGTAAAACCTGATATATATTTAGACTGTTTTTCTCCCATCGACCTTCATCAAATAACTTCAATAATTTCTTCATCTAAGTCGTCAACCTGTCTCTTAGATCCCATCCCAACCAGGCTGGTCAAGGATGTTTTACCTCTAGTTAGCCTTTCTTTATTGGATATGATTAATCTGTCTTTATTATCAGGATATGTACCACAGTCCTTTAAAGTAGCTGTAATGAATCCCCTTCTTAAAAAGCCCACTCTAGATCCAGAGGTTTTAGCCAATTACAGACCGATATCAAACCTTCCCTTTTTTTCTAAGATACTTGAGAAAGTTGTAGCCAATCAACTGTGTGACTTTCTCCATAAACACAGTTTATATGAGGATTTTCAGTCAGGATTTAGAGTGCATCATAGCACAGAGACTGCACTAGTCAAAGTTACAAACGACCTCCTAATGGCATCAGACAAAGGACTCATCTCTGTACTTGTCCTGTTAGATCTTAGTGCCGCATTTGACACCATTGACCATCAAATTCTTTTACAGAGACTGGAACATCAAATTGGCATCAAAGGAACCGCCCTAAGCTGGTGTAAGTCTTATTTTTTAGATCATTCTCAGTTTGTTCTTGTCAATGATGAATCCTCCATGCATACCAAAGTTTGTCATGGAGTCCAACAAGGTTCTGTACTTGGACCACTTCTATTCAGTTTATATATGCTTCCTCTAGGGAACATTATTAGGAATCACTCCATTAATTTTCATTGTTATGCCGACGACACCCAATTATATTTATCGATCAAGCCTGATGAAACCAATCAGTTAACTAAACTCCAAGCATGCCTTAAAGATATAAAAAGTTGGATGACCTTCAATTTTCTGATGTTAAATTCAGACAAAACTGAAGTTCTTGTAATTGGACCCAAAAACATCAGAAACTCTCTTTCTAGAGACTTAGTTACTTTAGATGGGATCACCCTGGCCTCCAGCTCCACCGTAAAGAATCTTGGAGTTTTTTTTGATCAGGATTTGTCCTTTAATGTCCACATAAAACAAATTTCCAGGACTGCATTCTTCCACTTACGTAACATCGCCAAAATCAGACGCATTGTTTCTCAAGCAGATGCAGAAAAACTAGTCCACGCATTTGTTACTTCTAGGTTGGACTATTGTAACTCATTGTTATCAGGCTGCTCCAATAAGTCTCTTAGGACTTTGCAGCTAATTCAGAATGCTGCTGCACGTGTTCTGACAGGAACCAAGATCAGAGATCACATCTCTTCCATTTTGGCTTCTTTGCATTGGCTACCTGTTAAATCTAGAATAGAATTTAAAATTCTGCTCCTTACATACAAAGCTCTTCATGGTCAGGCACCATTATCTAAAGAGCTATGTACCTTACACCCTCTAGAACACTGGCTCTCGAATGCTGGGTTCCTTGTGGTTCCTATAATTTAAAGTGACTGGGAGCCAGGCCTTCAGCTATCAGCTCCTCTTCTGTGGAACAAACTACCATTTTGGGTTCGGAGGCGACACGGTCAACACTTTTAAGACTAAACTTAAGACTTTCTTTGTAGGCTTATAGTTGGGCTGGCTGGTCATCCTTAGTTATGCTGCTTAGGACTAAACTGCCGGAGGACTCCCCTTTCAGGGTTATGCCTGGTATTGGTTGAAGATGCAGTCACATCTCCCTTTACTGAAAACCCTCCTCTCTCTCTCTCTCTCTCTCTGTCTCTCTGTGTCTCTCTCTCTCTCTCTCTCTCTCTCTCTCTCACCATCACCACCACCATCTGTAAACATACATGTCTGTCATACATGTACATTAATGCATCTTACTAACTAAACTTCTTCCCCGGAGTTTCTGTGGTCTTTCGTCCAGCAGGTTCTCGTGGATCGTGACTGCTGCTGTGGTCCTGCATGACGTCCACTACATATATTATTACTGTCATTAATGTTACCATATCTCCATTACAGTTTATAGTAACTTAGTTAATGATTTGCTGCTGCTGTGCATCTGTGTCTCTCTATCTCTATCACAGGTTCTACTGCTACTGTAATCATTTTATCATTCATTGTAATCCATTGTCATTTTTCATTGTAATTATACAAAATGTTTCTGCTGACTTGTTGACTGTACACGTGACATCTATTGCACGTCTGTCCGTCCTGGGAGAGGGATCCCTCCTCTGTGGCCCTTCCTGAGGTTTCTTCCACTTTTTTCCCTGTTAAAAGGGTTTTTTGTGGGCAAGTTTTTCCTCACTCGAACCGAGGGTCTAAGGACAGAGGGTGTCACTCCCTGTACAGATTGTGAAGCCCTCCGAGGCAAAATGTATTTTGCGACTTTGGGCTATACAAATAAAATTTGATTTGATTTGATTTGATATGTTTTTCTGTATGGGTGAAAGTCAGGAACTGTATGACACAATAAAGTATATGTCATGTGTTGTTGAGAAAGATATGTTAGGCAATGCACATATAGAGAAAGGGTAGCCAACATATTAGCCGGGAAGTAGAAAGAAAGACATGACATGAAGCAAAAATATAGCATCTCGTCATGTCGGGTCTTAAAGACACAAGAAAGACCAAGTCAGGTCTCAGTTTTAGGCCCATGTAGAAGTATTTCCTTAACGTAGACATATAAGTTAATAAGTTAACTATTTAAATTCAGCTTGCATTTGTTAACTAGCTACAAGAAAGTGTTTGCTACGTTAGCTATATTAGTGATATAGTCAGTTTCGAAGTTCAGTTCAACAGATTGTGACATCAAAGTGCAAAAGCAACCCAGCATCATGGTGACATAATGGAAAGTTACCGTGCCAACACAACCTTCAAACTCACCAGACCCAAATATTTGAATGGGTGTCAAGCAGCACAGTCTGATGGCGCTTACTGCTTCTGCAGCACTTGTTTATGACATGCACCACTGCTGCAACATCTATAGGAACCATCCCAGGGATTTATTACCCACACACGTCTCTCTCTGGTATGAAAGCTGGCTCCAAAAGTGTTTGTAAAGACTACTGAGTGTGGAAAGGCTCAGTAGAGACGAAGCCTCTTGTGGATATTGCACGGGTACTGTGAGTCACACTGTACGCCTCCAGCATTTAGTGACATTAAGAAGGGTCATTCAGTTGTCATTAAACTGGGACAAGAGGCTTTTCACTCGCAGTAAATGGCTCCAGATAAAACATTTGCTTTGAAATAAACAAATTAGACGATAAAATATATGTTGCATGCATTTGTATGCTAAACACTGTGAGAGGTCAACATATTATCACCACAGTAAATGTCAGTAGCAGCAAATGAAGACTATATATGAGCAGACAGGCTGAATATGATAATAGCAATAAGACAACAGTCTGCTTACACACAGAATATGAGGACCAAAAAAGCTAAAAGACGGAAATTTAAGGTTTGTTCAACGGTGGAGGCAAACTTAAGGTAGAAACAAAGAAGAGAGAAATGACCTCAGATGGAGGTAACTGGATTAATCTACTGAATAAATATGTTTATGAAAGCTGATGTCTGACTGCAAATTACTCTCGCAGGTTTTGGCACATAGGCTCATGACTGACAGCTTTAGTGACGGTGATGATTTCAGGGTATCGAAACTGACAAACTCATCTCTGAGGTTCATTCAGTCACAATCCCTTCCCAAAATATTAACATAAGCATGCTACAGTTGTATGACACGCCGTCAAACTTAGGATAACTACTTTGTTAGTTTTCGACTAAAACTTCTCACTGCCATTTTTCTGAACAGATTTTTTTAAAGAGACAACGGTTGGGTGCATGGACCCAGTTTGAATCAGGGAACCCTCTTACACATGCAGAATAAAACTAGACACTATCCTAGGACACACCCGGCTCCTCCTGTCTGCATGTTGAAGTGTCTTTGGGCAAGATACTGAACCCCAAATTACTCCTGAAGGCTGTGCCATCGGTGTGTGAATGTGCATGAATGATTAGCTCCCAAACTAATGAACAGTTGGCATCTTGCATGGCAGCCAGTGCCATCAGTGTATGAATGTGTGTGTGAATGGGTGAATGAGATGGAAAAGTGCCTTGAGTCATAGGAAGACAAAAAAGGCTAACTTCATAAGTACAGTCCATTCACCATTTTAAAAAGCTTGTGTCTAAAGCAGTTTTCAGTCACTTTCGCACCTTCAGTTCGCTTCATTTGGTTGAGAACAAGTTAAAAATGACACTGTTGCCTTTTAGTTCTACTCCATTTGGTGTTCATGTTGACTTACTACAAACGAACCAAGAGGTTTAAACATGAATCACACTGACTGCCAGGAAACTTGGTTTTGGAACAGTTTTCACATTGTCATCCTGCATCATCACGTCAAATTAAGGTGGCTGACAGATGTTTTGTGATACAATATTACAGGGGTATAGTTGCTGTATATTCCACTCACTTTTCAATGAAGAGGCACTACTACGCTTTCAGTGCAGTTGCACATTTTTTCACACTAGGTTAAATGAACCAAACCAAATGAGTGGACACAGTTTGGTGCGAAAGAACCTTTAGGCTGCTTTAACATCAAAAGTTCAGTTCCCTCAGTCCTCAGTACTTCTGCTGGTCTGTTTTGGGTTAACACTGACTTCACACAAATTACTAATTACCCATTATATTATATATTATATTATATTATATTATATCATATTATATTTTGTCAACCCTCTGATGAGCTGGAGACTTGTCCAGGGTTTACCCTGCCTCTTGCCCAATGTTAGCTGTGAGGCTTACGTGGCTATATAATGGAAAGTCCTGTGAACAAAAATCTCCTCATATGCTTTTGAACAACGTGCAACTTGTCACATATGCATCACCTAATGCTGCCTGGTTAGTTTATGTTCACATAAACTAATTTTGGCTGGCCAGCTGGCTAACATATAGGTAGCAGGCTACATGCAAGATGACTCCGCAGTAATGATGACCATTATATCATATTTGCATTCTGTACAAATGTCAAGCAACCATACCCATGTCCATGAAGCTTCACCTACACTAAAGTGTTCAGTTCAGTTAGAGTAACAGCCCCTCATGTCTCCTCCCTGCATGCTTCAGTCTATTACCTGACTTGATTCAATATCCTTACTTAGCAGAGAGCAGAATGAATTAATTAAGCTACTCATTAGCATTCCATTGTACTGCTCTGTCCCCTTGCATGTATTTACGAGGCCACAAACCTCAGTGAGACCTTGCCCTATTTTTCATGGTGGGTTATGTAATCTGTGTTCTGTTCAGCTCGGTTAAATACAGAGTAACTACAGAGGACAATCCATCATGAATCGCTTTCCAAAACCCCCAAAGTGGAATTTAAAGCCTCTAATGTTTCTGCTTCTCATGCTTAATTATTTTCATGTTTTAATGTTATTAAAACCGGACTGTAAGGTAGGAAAGATGGGATTTATACTGCATGTTCTGCATGTCTAGGCCCAAAATTGGACAGTTTTACTGCATTTGAAGCGATCAGCAGGATAAAGTCACCTTCTATTGCAAAGCTGATTCATCCAGATGCTGTAAGAACATCAACAGGATACACTTAAGAAGACATCAGTACGTCATCTCTGTGCAAGCTCGAAAGAAATCAAAGAAAATGATTCTACAGCGTTGCACTTAATTATGTTTTTTTCTGAACTATGAATAAAATTAGCACATTTACACTTTCCAAAGATAAAGTGCAGACTTTATTATTTACAGTTAGAGATGAAAAATCAGAACCTGACATAGTCGTTGTTTAAAAGTCAAAATCAGCATCACTTAAGAGATCGATTAAGTATTGTTACAATGTTAAAACCCATGACAAAGCCAGACTTTATTGTGATCCATCTCTATGATGTCACTTCTGTGGCTTTATCCCAATAATAAATGGCTTCATGGCATCAATTTTACCATCCTGTAGAATTCTGAACATATTTTAGTGGCATCGGAAAGTGAAAGTAGCAACTTGCATTGAACTGAATACCTTTCCAAACACAACAGACCCTATCTGGAGCCATTGTCTTGTTTGGGCCAATGTAGAAACATGGCGGAAATCCCACGTATTGTACTATAGATTTGCATAAGTAATCTGGTTGTATGAGTGGATATAGTGAAACTCATTAAAACAGTACAGATCTCAAATTAGGGACAGTGTTTAAATATGATGGTCAGTGTTTTTTGTCATTTCTGTAAAGTGTTTTAACGTCAATAAATCTGTGTGTATTAGGCAACACACTATGTGTTATCCTGTGCATGTGTGTTCTGACAGGTGCCAACTGGATGGGTCAAATGCGGAAGAATAATTTCACGCGTACAATGTGATTAATAAAGTTTCTAAAATAAAAAAATAGATTAGTATGGGATTGAGTCCGATGACTATCTCAGCCTCTGAAGCTGCATTTTGGAGTGTGTCACTCGGCTGCTTTTTGCACACATACACACATAAAGAGAGGGAGGTGTGGTATGAGTGGTCTTATTTACTCATAATTATCCCCAGAGTCCCTTAAAACTTGTGGAGTTTTAATCTATTTTTCCAAGTAGAGGAAACTTTATAAACGTTGTGAAATGCTGTTAATTATTTGTGCTTTCTCTAAATTCTTCATTAAATAAAATACATGAAAGTTTTTTTTCTTTCTTGAGGCATGTTGCTGTACTGGTGTGTAGGCCACTCTATGTCTAGATCAATGATATGCCTCATTAATGGCACATAAAGTCAGCTGCACAGACTACAGTACACACACTGGACTGTGTATCATTCATTTCTCACCTGCACTGCTTTCATTTTACACAAAATTCTCTTGAATGATGCATCTCTTGGTGTGTTCATGGCACAGAATATAATCAGAAACTAGACACCCGACTCTTTCAGCTGTCTGGTTTGCTCTCTAAACTTTGAACAACAACCTTTATTTTACGTGAGCTCATCAATAAACAAATCTGTATCAGGGTTTCACAAAAAGCTTTGGGGTTATAGTTTCATGACCTCATGATATTAAAACTATGCTGCATGCTTTAAGCATGCAAATCCAAACATATAATGACATAAAATGAACTTACATTCTACACACGATGTATCAGTCACCTTCATCTATCAATCAATTAGTGCCACTTTATATTTATAGGACAGGCTGTCATCTGATGTGATCTGTCAAGGACGGATATGATGCCCTTCATTTTAAACAATAATATTAGTTTTCTATGTAATGTCCACTATCATCACTAAAATAACAACCACAACAATCTAATCTAAGCAAATAAACAATATTCTAAATAAAGATTTTGTAAAACAAATAATTCTCAAATTGGCTCTTACAACCATAATTAAGGAGAAAGAGTGCTGCATAGTACCCTTGATGAATGAATATGATGACTATGCCATCCACTATATCTATTTTTGATGAGCAAACTGCACAAAAACTGCAAAATAATCTTTTATTTCCAAGAAATGCAATCCTATTTATGTATTATTACATTATCGGATAACAATTTTTTTAATGCTACGCCAATAACGTAATAACATTTGGCCAATAATGTAATACGTTATTACATTATTGGTTGATTATTACATTATTGGCTTTATTATATTTAAAATGGCCAAAATTATTACATTATTGGCAGGTATTACATTATTGGACATTATTACATTATCAGTTACTACATACCCATAATGCATGATCTTTGCATAGAGTTCATCAGAGTTTTTCTTTGGAAAATTTTCTTTTCACTGTCTCTATCCTAATATGATACACCATCTGGTACTGGACTCTATCAAGTGAAGCAAGTGAGTTGTACTTTATCAAAGCTCCACCACTGAATTCCAGGCACTCCCACTGAATTTCAGTAGGGGTGCATTAAAATAACATGTGAATGGAGCAATGGGAAAGACACCCATGGGCAGGACGTAAGAGAAAGCCAAAATAAATAAGACACTACTTGAACACGGGATTCTTTAAAGGCAGCATGTATTTCTTTATTTATTTTGTACTTTTCAGGAAGAATTATGGTTTAGTAAAGTCTTTTGGCAGCTACAGTACCAAAGCTACAGGCTGTTGGGTACAGAGCTCCTGAAAGGTTTTTCGATTGTTATCAGCCCATTAAATGGCCAATATCAGTTGTTATCTCTACCATAACAATACTTCAGACAGGGTCAACTGCAAACTACAAAGCAAGAATGTGAACATCATCTATTGTTATAAGTGATTAATGGTTATGTTTTCAAAATGTTCTCATTCCGCAGTCAAGTTAGCAATAATAAATATGCAACGTCCAGTTACTCTTTCAAAGTAAAGGGTGCTGAGGTTGCAGTTTGGTTAAGTTTGGCAGCAAAACTACTTGGTTACTCGCATTGCATACCTGAAGTAAGTTAAGTGTTTTACGTAAGTTCACTTGCGTAGGTAACTTGACATTTGGTTTCACATGGGACACAAACATAGGTCGCCTGAGTGAAAGTCCTGTGTTGGTTTGACCACTATCCATGCTCACCTCCTTTATACGCTAACCTTATCGATCTTTACAGCAGATACTACAGCGGGTTTGCCCGTTGCTCTCAACATTATCACCCACTGCTGGTACTGCGCCTTCATACCAGCCAGATGATTTAGAAAAGAGATGCCTCAGTGAAAAGTCACTTCCTGTCTCTGTGTCACACAGGACTAGCCACTGACGCTCCAGCAGCAGGTCCTGAATCTATTGCCTCTAATGGGAGAAGTGAACACAGATTAGGAGCGATTCTTTCTCCTCAGTGTCACTGAAGTAAACATTGGACTCATTTTTCACAAGCCACATATTCTCTGAACATTGTGCCAGTCAGACAGACAAATCAGGAGAAAATTATTGTTTAAGACCCGTCTCTGTCTCAGCAGCAACATTCTAGCAGGATCTGGCAACACAGTCTGGTTTCACCAAAAATGATCAGTAACAACTGGACTAAAACTTTGCTAACTTTCTAAACTGTCTCTGTTGCCATCATTCTACACAACGTTCACAACTCTTCCAAACACAACACACACACATTTGGAGACAGGAAGTGTATACCATTCCATATCATTGGTGGAGATTGTAATCTTCTGTTATAGTCTTTGATTTAGCTTAGCAATAACTGCCTACTGAGCGATTTACTGCCTCAGGTCTATGCTCCCAATACTGATAACGGCCATTTAATGAGTTAAGAACATTTGAAGCAGGTGGAAAGGTCATGGTGGAATTCCTCCTTTCAGAAATGATGTTTCTTTGTTCCTTGTTTTCCCTAGTATTATGTATGATGTGGTAGAGTGCTGCTGGTTGTGACTGCAGCATGAGCGGGTGAAGCCTCAGCCGTAGCTGGCTCTGTCATAGCTGATCTTTCTTGGCTGATGTTAAGAACAGTAAAGCGTCAAAGTACAGCTACATATCCAGAACATCATAGATACAAGCATAACTGCAGCTGTAGTCTGAGCATTAACCATATCCACATCCTCGGGTGCACTCACAGCGAGTGGCACGTGGACACAGAGATTGACAAATCAGCAGTATATGATTTGTGTGCGACTGTATATGTCTTAGAGCTGGTGTAATGACTCGAATCAGAGCAGGAAATAGGCGTAGAACACACACAGAGAACAGCATTGTCAGGGCTCGTGTAATAAATCACTTAAGCACGGCCTGGTGTTCTTAATGAAAACAAATGTTTAACAAAATTCAGAATGATTTGTTGACCTATTCTCTCTCTGAAGGCCTTCTCCTGTCCAAGCATCTGCTGTGCATTTACTCATGACTGAAGAGCTAGAGGGTCTGTGTGGTGAAATACTGACATCACTGATGGCCACTTTTATGAGCTGCAGTCAAATTTCTATTTTCATGATTGCAAAGTCATTTGACCAAATAAATGTAAGAAATGATGTTGTGATAAATAGTCATTTTGCCTGTATTACTGTAAAACACAGTACGCCTGGCGACAAAGATAGTGGAGCAAACAGAGGTTTAACCAGTTCAAGTTCTTTATTGTTGTCGGCAAAACTTAATTCTCCAGCAATGCTCAAACAAAAGATAATCACAGAAAATTAAACTCTAAGACATAAAACAGTGCAGAAGTGAAAGTATGTAAATCATATCTAATATATATGTATACTGTGTATATAATAAAATATAATACAATGGAATAGAATACATAATAATAGGTCTACTGCAATGATGGAAGAAGATATTAGACAGGTGGTGTCTGTGCAGCTGCAAGTGGTACTTTATACCAAGATCAAGCTGGCACTGCAGATGCTGGCTGCAGTCCAGCAGTCTCCATTTAAACCGTGCTCATACAGTATCTTGTTTTTGTTGCACTCAGCACCGGGCTAACACTACCTACAATCACCACACACTCATAAACATCAGACTACAACTTAATCACTGGATATTTGATCCGTCTTGGCTGAGAGACATCCTGACAAGTGACAACATGAGGGGCTCTAGCCTTCTCTGTCTGACAAAGACATACTAGGAGTCTGGTTAATCACAGTGAGGTGGAGTTTGCTTCATGATGTACGACACCTGGTGTAGCAACTCCTGCTAGCTGCTGCTCGCCCAACCTGGAATACCTGATGGTGAAATGTCCCTCCCTCCTATCTTCCATGGGAATTCACCACGGCCATCATTACAGCTGCTTAGATCGCAGCACAATCAGAGAAGCATTCTCAGCATTCACCCAGAACTCAACATCACTTTGTGCAAAGAGATCCTGGACCTTCTGACAGGAAGACCACACAGGCAATGAGGATGGATAGCTACACCTCATTCACCACACAGCTGTAGTCTGATGGGGTTGACAGGGCCAGGATCAAAGGGTTTTTTGTGGGCAAGTTTTTCCTCACTCGAACCGAGGGTCTGAGGACAGAGGGTGTCACTCCCTGTACAGATTGTAAAGCCCTCCGAGGCAAAATGTATTTTGTGACTTTGGGCTATACAAATAAAATTTGATTTGATTTGATTTGATTTGATCAGGAGGAAATGGAGAATCTGAAGACCCTCCTTTGTATAAATCTGACCACAGTGGAGAGGGTGATCTACTTCAGGAAGCTGGGTCCACATCACAGAGGACCTGACATGGTCACTGCAGACTAGCTTCTGAAAAAATAAAGAAACTTGTGAAATAATAATACTCAGAGGAGAGACAGGGCTAATAAATTTATTTTTTGTTTTTGGAAACTACCAAAAAGTACAAAAGGTATATTAAATACAAAGTATAGCTGGGCAGAAAACCAATCTGGCAACACTAACCACGGTACTCAAAGTCTTCATGGGTCCAAAAATGTTCGCCCAAACCCAAAAAGAATCAAAAATGTAATACTGAACCATTAATTTAAAGATGGGCCTTGACCCATGCAGAACTGAGAAATGTTAGACCCAAACTCAGAGACCAGACTGATCACAGCTGATTGCTACTGAACAAGTTAACTTTAGTTTATAAGTTGTCAAAAGCAAACTTTGTGTCTTACCTAATGTAACGTTGGTAGCCTTCTCCCCTGTGGTTGGCTGTGATGCATAGAATACATCCTCCTGGAAAGTTGGTCAAATATATCCAGATCTACTTGCTGTCAGGGTTACAGATGAAAATGTGACTCTTTAAAAACAGTTTTGCATCCAGCTAAACGAAGACAACTTGGACTGTTTGCCCCTTTGAACTAACACTGACCGCACATTCATTGCCATGGCTGCTTATGTTAGCATTGCTAATTCGCTATCACCTGTGCTTGAGATGAGTCTGACCTCTGCTTTCTGACCCTTCACCTCCTGAGCCTAGTGGCCAAACAAGGTTACAATACATGCACAAACACACACACACACACACACATGCACACACACACACACACACACACACACACACACACACACACACCTACACACACACACACACACACACACACACACACACACATACTTGTACTAATGTGAGCTGTGTGGATATATTGTAAATCTTTGCTGTCAGGAAAACAGTTTCCTCTCCTCTTTGAAATTGTCACACAAAGGCAGAAGACATGTTTCTTTCCCTGCAACACAAAAAAATGGTAATGTCCTGGTCAGAATCCAGCATCAGACCTTTGTTGACCCTTTTCCACTGTCGACTATACAAAAATATGATATACTGTATATTCAAGCTCACATTGGGCGAGAGTCGGGGTGAATGCTCACATTCACATTGAGCCCAAAACCTTCTTGCTGCAAGGTACACTCAAAAAAATGTTTTGGCCAAAATGCAGGACTTATGCATTTCAATTACATAGAAAGTTTCCATCCATTAGAATTGCATAGTTTTAATATAAATTAACTAATAAACCGAATGTGAAGCAAGTAATACGACTTATGTAATAGTACTAATAAACTCAATGTGCTTCCATTACACAGTAGCCAGATTTATGCATTCAGTATTAATAAAGTCAATTTGTTTGCCCAAACCTAACAGAGAAAATGAATGCAGTCATATTGAGTTTATTAGTACTATTAAAAATTCTTATTACTTGCTTCACATTAAGTTTATTAGTTATTTATATTAAAACTATGTAATTAAAAAAAAACATGTATATAATTGTAATGTGAGGGCTCATATGTGGTGGTAGAACTTAGACTGAGGTAAACATGAAAGAATAAGAGTTCAACAGATTCAACAGAATGTCATAACTGTTTTAAAGCTATATATATATATATATATATATATATATATATATATATATATATATATATATATATATATATATAGCGAGAGAGAGAGAGAGATAGATATATAAATATATCTGTGAATCCATCGTGCGCACAGTGTTTTAGTTCTATAGTCAGTTATTTACTTTTTTAGCATTATGCTGGTTAAATTTGTGTCAAAAGATTAATCATAAAGATAATATAAAGAATATTATAAATATTATAAAACTGAATCCTTTCAGATCCTTTTAAAACAAATTTTAGGATGTCCACTCTGTAGAGCAAGTGGCCTGTATCTGTGGTCATGCGTCCTCAGCTGCACATGCAGAGTGAGCTGCGTTGAATGAGAGCTTAAGAGCAATTTAAACAATCTGTGTGTTCAGCTAAAACTCAAAGAGAAGAACAAAGCACTCCTTCTGCTTTTAATTTAAACACTTTAGATTCCGCTGATTCACCCAATTGAACATCTGGTCACTGGTGACTACTCCACCTATAGGGAGTAACAGGTCATAATTTAAGAAAGCAAATGCAATGAAGTAGAAGCAGTGTGTGAGTTTACCACCCTGAAAAACCTGGACTACATCCACAGTAATCGGGTTACATTTGAAAGGCATTCTACAGCACAGGCAACGCTTCTTCAATTTTCAATTAATTTAACTACCTAATGTACTGTTTGGTAGTTTATGATGCTTCATATTTTATCAGTTTTATCATATTCAATCTGCAAATATAGTCTAATAGAAATATAAAGTAGCATAACAAGCAAAATATTCTAGTAAAATACCGACCAGGATGAGGTTGTGTGGCAGCAGGTGAAACGGGGTATTACAGGCGCCTCCCTCCCCAGCGACATTCTCCAGCTCCTCCTGGGGGATTTCGAGGTATTCCCAGGCCAGATGGTCCCAGGGTGAATCAACATCCACACTCAGCCCCTAGCCACCAAGGACGTTCTTGACTACCTCAATGATACTTAAAATAGTAAAATATTTACTATTTTAACGATGTGGTATTTACAGCTGTAGTCACATAAAGTGAGTAGTTCTTCTATGACTTCCAAATACCACATTTATTACCACAAGACAAGAGGAGAAAATAAGCCTTGTTGGAGGCCTCATACCTGAGGTTGTGTTGGGCCGAAATTACTAAATCCACTCAGATCTGAGGGTCAGATCTGATATTTTGAAGATGCCCGGGGGCCAATAATAACATTTAAAAAATCAACAACGAAAGTTACATACAAATGCAATGTTCTATAACAATTTTATTTTCATTGTAACAATTATCATTTTTTTAAAATGACAATGTAACCAAATCAATCAGGCGTGAACAAATTTAAAACCAGTTCTTCCTTTCTTTCACATCTGAAGTCAGATAACAGAATAAATTGTATGGACCACGTTAAACTTGCATGAAGCTGATACAAATCTGAACCTCATGTTCATTTTAAACATGACTTATTATGAGTAATACAAAGTCTGTTAACATTTAAGTTTAAAACATATCACTCTGTCTCTTCTCTTTAACAAGATCATTCAGAAAGTAATATTTTGTGTTACATCTACAGATACATAACACCAGCAGTTATGTCCTTAGAGGCTGCCAGCCATACAGTATCTTACTATCTTAGCAGGCCATAATCAGTGTATTATAAAAATTAAGCTTCGGGTCGCATGAAATCTGACCGCGGGCCATGATTGACCCCCAGGCCAGACTTCGGACATGCCTGGTGTAGAGGTTTTCATGGGTCCAGTCATACTTATATATGTATATATATGTGATATATGTGATGGCCCCAACCACTTGTTGATTGTCATTTTTGTTTAGATAAAAAACATTTATTTTGGATTCAATTAGTTTCTTGGTTTAGATTGGACTTCTTTGATTAGACATTCTTTGTTCTTGAATAGAACGTGCCTTAAATATCACTATAGCAACAACATTCTAAGGCTTGTTAGGTCAAAACATTCACCAGTTCCACCAGTTCTTGAGAAAATACAGAGACTTCAGGAAAGGATCCAAGTTTTTGTCATTTCAACGGTCAACTATTGCTGTTAAAGCACCATGGCTTCCAGATCATGGCCGAGAAGAAGTTCTATAAAGTCTTGGGTCTCCAGAAGACAATTAGGTGTGTAGCAGTGTTTCTCCTTGTTAATTATATGGTTTAGCTGGTAGGCCAATGATTACAAATACTAGTTCTTACTTGAATCACTCAGAGATAAGATAATGTAGTAGACTACATTCAACATGTGCACCAAAGAAAATTGTCTTTTTCTGTTCTTGTAGGACGCCACAGTGATCCCGTCATTTATGCTGACTGCTCTGAAAGAGGCAGCAAGAGAAGCAGGGGAAGTCAAAGTCCCCATGAGGGCTGCAGCCAGGCATTAAGTGGGCCTTCATCAAGTGCCCACTCATCCAGTTCAAGCTCAGTGTACACTGACGCTCCTGAGATGCCAGGTTAGATTATAGAAATGATAGAGTGATTCACTATACTGCATTCACTATACTGAGCACCGCCATGATGGTCTGGCAGACCATTGTGGTGCCTGTGCTAGAATGCTGGCAGCAGGCCAGCTGACAGTCTTGCCTGGGCCCGGGACAAGATAATCTTAGATGGGCCCCCCCGCGCCCAGATCTCTCCTTTTCCCTTGCTCTTCCTCTCCTCTGCTCCTCCTCTCCTGTTCCTCTCCTTTCCTCTGCTCTTTCTCTCCTGTTCCTCTCCTCTCCTCTGCTCTTCCTCTCCTGTTCCTCTCCTCTCCTCTGCTCTTTCTCTCCTGTTCCTCTCCTCTCCTCTGCTCTTCCTCTCCTGTTCCCCTCCTCTCCTCTGCTCTTCCTCTCCTGTTCCTCTCCTCTGCTCTTTCTCTCCTGTTCCTCTCCTCTGCTCTTCCTCTCCTTCCTCTCCTCTCCTCTCCTCTACTCTTCCTCTCCTGTTCCTCTCCTCTGCTCTTCCTCTCCTCTCCTCTCCTCTTCCTCTCCTGTTCCTCTCCTCTCCTCTGGTTCTTCCATTTCCAATAACAATGTTTGTGTGCACGGTTTCTTTCATGTTCTGGAAATCTCTCATAAAGCTTTCTGTATTTTATATTCACTATTTTCATCCCATCTGTGGAATTTAGTGCACTAGTTGACTTTTTCTCTACTTCAAAGGAGAACAGCAAGCATGGTAGGCAAAATGAGGCCTCTTTTGAGCTGCTATATACTATCCAGTCCCTATTGATTTTTTCCCTTCCATTGTGGGATGTGGAATATGTCAAATAGTTTGGGAATTCCCTGCCCTCTGCATCTGCTGACAATTCCTTTGCCCTCTCTGAGAAAGGCATTCGTTTTGCCATCACACGTACGAGGTTCACTCTATCAGAGTCGGTCATTCTATTTGGCCATAATGCAGGATCGCTGAAATTAAGTGTGATCAGACTGATCCATCCTGCTCAGACTCTCTGACGGGGCAGTGGGCCCCTCCCGCTCCACTGTGACTCTCTCTCTCTCTCTCTCTCTCTCTCTTCTCTCTCACCGGTAGCCTGACTCTGTCCCTCCGCTCCGGGACAGCGGAGCCCCTCCCCCATCACTCTCTCTGTCACCTGACTGCAGCTGGATCTCTCTCCTCTCTGTCTCATCCTCTCTGACGGAGCTACCAAACTCAACTGTTTCTGTCAAAGATAACGTGCTGTGTCAGGCTTTTATACAAGCTAATGGACGTTAACATTAGAGCTAGCCTGTTAGGTTACGTTACAAGGCTGGTAAACGTTGGCTGCGCTGTTTCTTACCTTGCTCTACGTTCACTTTACTAGTCCCAGCTTCACCATCACCACCTTTTTTAAAATATTTGTTAAGAAAATCTTTAAGGCCTCTATTTTCTTCTTCGCTACTTCTCTTTTCTCTCCTTTTCTGAGTACCGGACTTGTGCTGACCGGACATTTTGAGCGTACTGAACTTCAAATCAAATGGCAACATCAAATTTTGATCAGTGGCCAAACCATTTTTGTGTTCAGGGTTGGGGGGTTCTTGACCACTATTTCAAGGACAATTAGGAAGAAAACAAATAAAAAGTTTTTATGTAACTCAAATATTACATATTTTTTTCCACAAATAGGCCTATTTTAATTTTAATTTTTTAATTATTCCATAATTTAATGAGGGCCTAGTTCTGTGGTCCACAGATAAATGTATGTGTGATTAGTTTAAATAGCAGGTTGCCATTTGTCAGTTTATTAAGACCTCACACTCTACTCTGAATCCAGTGAGGTAAACATGCTCACGTTTCTTTTTTTGTCGATTGTCTCATGGCTCAGAAGAAACCAAGAGTCTCTCCAGATCCAGCAGTGAAGCTGAGTTTACTGTGGATGTGAAGACCAGCAGCGAGAAGACGTCCAAGAGAAAATCGGAGGAGAGCCTTGAGAGAGCCAGCAAGAGAAGCAGGGGAAGTCAAAGTCCCCATGAGGGCTGCAGCCAGGCATTAAGTGGGCCTTCATCAAGTGCCCACTCATCCAGTTCAAGCTCAGTGTACACTGACGCTCCTGAGATGCCAGGTTAGATTATAGAAATGATAGAGAGATTCACTATACTGAGCACCGCCATGATGGTCTGGCAGACCATTGTGGTGCCTGTGCTAGAATGCTGGTGGTCATAGTGTTAAGTGAAACTGTCAAATCTCAGTAAGACGAAACCATTCATCAAAGATTATGTTGAGAGTCCGTAACTAAAGTTGAGTCAGTTAAGTCAAAACACTGAAATCAGACTTGAACTCCATGAAGTATTCTGTTTGAAATCATCCAAATGTTTGAGGTCGGAGTGGTCCACAGATAAATGTGTGTGTGATTAGTTTAAATAGCAGGTTGCCATTTGTCAGTTTATTAAGTCCTCACACTCTACTCTGAATCCAGTGAGGTAAACATGCTTACGTTTCTTGGCTTTTTCTTTTTTTGTTGATTGTCTCATGGCTCAGAAGAATCCCAGAGTCTCTCCAGTTTCAGCAGCGAAGCTGAGTTTACTGTGGATGCGAAGACCAGCAGCGAGAAGACTTCCAAGAGAAAATCGGAGGAGAGCCTTGAGAGAGCCAGCAAGAGAAGCAGGGGAAGTCCATCAGCGGGCCCCAGCCACCTGGCCTGCTCCAGTGATGGACCAAGCACCTCATCATCATCATACTCTGTGCCCTCCAACAGCTTAGGTGAGATGAGATAGGAATAGTTGAGTTTATTATTTAGCCTGTTGTATGATGTCTACTGTGGATCTGGAGGAAGTTCTCCAGAGTCTGACAAACTAACCCTGATGATGTCATCATGGGCTATGAAACACGTGGGCATTTAGGAGGTGTCTTTTAAAACTAAAGATGCTAGTGAGTTGCATTATGGAAAGTGTAGGATCCAGTGTTGGAGCTGCTTAGCATAGCTTAGCATAAAGAAAAATTGTAATTTTTACACTTCTGTACAAATTTAAGTGTTTATTAGTGCGCATTGGAGATATTGGAAGGTAGATTTTGTTACATTTTTGTTATCAGGGTTTAGTTTTTATGAAAGTGGTGAACAAGTCAAATCAAAATTTGTGTTTTTTTTTTGTTTCTGCAGATGCCTTTGAGGCCAAATACAGGGTACAGGAAATGCTGGGTCAAGGAAGCTACGGTTCAGTCTTTGCTGGTGAACGCAAGAAGGACAATCTGCCTGTAAGACTCATATATGCAACACCACACCCACACAATCTATGATCTGCTATAAGCTAACTAAATGTCTGTTTATGTTCTGTAGGTTGCCATAAAGGAAATCCCCCAGTATGTCATTACCCGTACACCAATGGTAAATAATTTGTTCTTCAACCTGATGCCAACATTAAACCAAATTTCTATTCTTAATACAATGGGAGCATAATGCTTATTCCTCTTGCACCCCATAGAATCTAACAGATGGAATACCATTAACCTTTGTTCATGTGTAGTATACGTATGTATGTTTAATTGTTTGTTTCCTTTTTAACTCTTTCTCTATGTACAAAGCTTCTGAATGGGAAAATGACCACGGTCCCTCTGGAGGTTGCACTGCTGCTGAGACTCAAACCAGCAGAATCAGAAACCAGTGCAGTCGTGACCCTGCTGGACTGGTTCGATCTAGAAGATGTGCTCATTCTCATCCTAGAGAGACCAGATCCATGCATGGACCTGTTCGACTATATACACAGCAGACAGGACCCAATGAAAGAGCATAAGGCTAAAGTAAATAGCTGACGGCATGTGTGTTTCCATGCGTCTGTATTTGTGCCCATGCCCAACATGTCACACAGTCTACATGTGTCTTTCTCTCTCCCACAGATCATAACAAGGCAGCTGGTGGATGCTCTCATTGAGATCCACTCCAAGGGTGTGTTCCATGGGGACATCAAGACAGACAACATTCTTATCGAGACCGGTTCTGATGTGCCACGTGTCAGGATTATTGACTTTGGCTGTGGCGCTTTTCTGTCAGATGCAACACACCCTCAATGCAAAGGTAGGCTGTCTTTCTTATAAAGTCCTGTTCTCTGAGCCAACACACCCTCTTTGGTGTCTCTGTCCCTTACCTTCGTTCTTCACTATTAAACTTTGTCCCTGTGTGGTTGTGTGTATTGTGCAGTCTTTCTGTGTAGCCCACCTGAGAGGTGGAGAAATGGCACGTTGCGTCCTGAACCAACAGCAGTTTGGCAGCTTGGTCTGGTGCTGTTTGAAATGCTGCACAGATGCTTCCCCTTCCAGACCGGCTTTGCCGTCATGAATGGAGATATTACCATGAATAACAGTCTTTCCAACGGTAAGTTATACACACACGTAGTAAAATCAAGCATACACAGAAACACACACAGAGCACAGTGTTTGTATTAAAACGTGATTCCTGTTTGTCCATCCAGACTGCCAGAATTTTATACTGAGCTGTTTGATGAAAAACCCAGATGCCCGACCCACCTTTGCCATGCTCAAGGACCACCCCTGGCTGATGTGATCCCAACTGGACCTGGACCTGTGTGCTACTGGATTGATAAGTATTTATTCATTCAGGGCAGCACGGTGGCTCAGTGGTTAGCACTGTCGCCTCACAGCAAGAAGGTCCTGGGTTCTCCCACCTGGGGCCTATGTGTGGAGTTTGCATGTTCTCCCCGTGTCTGCGTGGGTTTTCTCCGGGTACTCCGGTTTCCTCCCACAGTCCAAAGACATGCACTCATAGGTTAGTTGGTGACTCTAAATTGCCCATGGACGTGAATGTGACTGTGAATGATTCTATGATTAGAGTTTGCATGTTCTCCCCGACTTTGGTGGGTTTCCTCCAGGTGCTCTGGTTTCCCCCACCCAACTTTATTGTATGAACGTGTCAATAAAGTGGATATGATTTGCTTTAAATACATATTAAACTAATAAATGATAGCTATATATTATTTGCCTCATTACTTCATAATTTCTTAGCTTATTTTAATATTACATCTTGTTTTAAGGAGGGCTGCTGTATTGGATTACATGAGATTGTGCAGGTGTTCATGATATGTAGTGCATCATAACATGGTGCATGATTTGTGTACAGTAGCGAGCCAGCCGTATTCAAAACGGAACGTACGCGAGACCCCGCGATAAACTGTGTATAAAGGAAACAACAACAACAAACAGCTTACTTTGCTTCTCCGACGTGGGAGAGATTATAAAAAGGATCTGTTGTGTCATAAATTATTGTGTGTTGTTCCACTTCAACATATTAGTCTCTCATCGTCCATGTTGAGACCCTTTTATCGATTGACTGCTGACCTGGTGCCACTGGTCATGACGTAATGTTGATGCGAAGTTGTGATAGGCTACATGAACTGCTTATTGTGTTTTATTTTGAAAGGGGGCGGAAGCGTATTACGTTGATTCTGTGTCGGATTTCCTGTCTGGTGCAATCTGCTCTGTTGAGATTCACGCGGTGTAGCAACGGCTCGCGTCAAAAATATAAATGCTACAGAATGATAGCGCTGCAGCGCGGAGAGTCGCTGCTGAGACATTCCGTGGCGCGCCCGGTGGGAATGGCTTCATTGATTGATATGAGTGGCAGCGATCAGCTCCGGTGGCGCTTACGTCCCCGGTGTGAATAAGGCTTTACTCTGCCAAATAAGTCCCCTGTGTGCTGCTTCAGCTCACTTGCTCTAAAATTATAAAGCTGTGTGTGTGGAATAATTTTGTTGTTTTAGACACATTCCTCTTTTTTATTCCTATTTATACCCATCAGGTTAATTGTGGTTTGTGATATGTGACTGTGATATGTTTGGAAGAGATTGATCAATAAAGTTGTGAGAAGATACACTTTATCTACCAAGAATAAATCACATTGTCACAAGAGGTAAAATATGTTATTCCAACTTCATGGGCAACAGGGTATACATTGAATAAGTCCATTCAATTTCAGTGTTTCCCAACCAGGTAAGTTTATGAAATTTCTGCATTTTTTTTATGAGGGGCCATTGGGGACGTGATTCAGAATTTTTCTTTCACATGCACATATGAAACCAAATGCATTCACATACTATACTGAAAACCTCTCAAACAACATACTGACATGCTCCCTCTTAAACAACATACTGAAACACTCACACAAAATACACTTCAATATGTCCAATATGTTGTGTGAGAGGGAGCATTTCAGTACATTGTATGACTCTAATGTGGACTAGTCTAGTTGGTGAAATCACATCAAGTGAGCAATCAACTGAAAACCTAAAGTGAACTATCAAGTATTTTTTTTTATCACAGAAACAAGTAAACATCAATATCTTGTCAACTGTGGCATTAGTTGAACTCAAATTTTGTTTTCTGTTTGTGTGCAATTTTTTTCTGCTTTGCATATCTTGCAGGGACAGGAGCTGGTCATGAACATGGTTTCAGAAGTGTGCCAAAGAAAGTGTGATCTAACGGGACAAAATATAAGGGACTGTTAGAAATCGAGTATCGAGTATCTTCGAAGAGGCAGTCACAGAAACAAAAGCTGTAAACGCACATTTCAGTTGCTTTTTTTTTTTCTTATTTATCTTAGTCTGTTTGTCAGTGCCCTCACCTAACAGAATGGCAATTTTTCAGCATTAAAAAGGTCAATTAATCATAATGAAATGACTTGAGGCTTGTGTGTTTATGTTAACTGGAAGTGATTTAAACAGTGACATCATTGCCCCTTTAAAGTTCCAGAATGTTTTGTCTGTGTGTGTGGCATACACTAAATCACTGACATGACTATATTTCCCTTGTTTGATTTATCACTCTGCTGTTCAATTTGCTATAAATGCCCCCTTAAAACACACCACTGTCTTATGTATTCAATGGTCTGCACACTTGTCATAACATACGTCCGTTACCGACACACGTAAACTCAGATCTGACTACATATATTCCCTTTCATAGCTACAAGCTGCTGTTGCATAAGAGACGTCCCGTGTCCCGTTACCGGTGTATTTTCCTCTGGATTCCGCTCAGGAAACGAGAGCAGTCTTAACGTTACATGCACTGACATTAGATAACACACATAAAAATGATGAGAAACCCTTACGTGATTATGTTAATACACGATGTAAAATCACGTTACTGTGCACCACGTCACCTAACGTTACTGTAATTACTGTATTATTTTCAGGTCTCCATTAATATGGGCCTTCAAAATCCACTTCTTCTTCATCACTTTGTTTGTTTTTTTTAAATTAAAATAAAGTAATGGAGCTGTTGTCACATTCTGGCATCCAGCGAAGATGCATTTTCGGGATGTTGAAGGCAGAGCTAGCTAGCAAAGGCTGTACGATTAGTGTTTACTGTCGGTACGTGACTGTACTTGTCAATGTGTTATAGTTAGGCTATGTAGCCCCAGGTTTGATATGAAGCTGAACTGGAGGATGCTGTGTATTGTTAGCTTCAAGCGAGAGAAGTACAAGTACAGTCACGTAGAGACAGTAAACACTAACCTTTTCATTTACTTGTTCATTCGTTTTTCTTCTTATTTCTCGTCTTCTTCTTATTTCTCTCTCTCTTTCTTGGTCTTCTTCTTCTTCTCTCACATAAAAAACACCGGAACACTGGCAATAATAGCCCCCGGTAATTCACTTCTGTTGTGGCTTTTTTTTTTATTTGCATCGTTGTTCTTGATTTATTTGCAGCGTTTTTTAAATTTGCAGCGGCGTTTCTTTTTGTTTGCAGCGTTTCTATTTGTTTGCAGCGTTTCTTTTATTTGCAGCGGCTTTTCTTTTATTTGCAGCAATGGCGGGTCCCGGCCACCGTACTGAAGGCTTTAACACCGTTGCGCTAAGAGGGGCCGGGTGGTCACCGCGTG
Organism: Argyrosomus regius; assembly: GCA_946959425.1. Lineage (NCBI taxonomy): Eukaryota > Metazoa > Chordata > Actinopteri > Sciaenidae > Argyrosomus > Argyrosomus regius. The sequence continues at coordinate 43,711 of OX336885.1, forward strand.
TCTCGTTTTAGGACCGCCCAAAAAATCCTGGACTGAAAACTGGTGAAAAACTGTTTGAACCTCTAACTCCACATTTCAGTAATGTATCGTTCAAAGTCTTTTCATGTGTTTTCAGCAACTATTGTCCAACATATTTATTGTGTTTTGAAAGAAAACATGGAATTGCCTTTACACAGACTTTAATGGTGCACTTAGGACTGTCATTGTAAATGAAGATTTAATAAAAAAAATAATAATTTTCAAGTAAAACATAACAGCAGTATGTTCACTCTTTCTACTGTGGGAGAAAGTAATGCATTTCAGGTGTCCTACAACCCGAGCATACACACTTGCCAACCTCCCCTTCAAAGAAAAGGCTACAGAGTGGTGTCTCTTTTTATTGTAGTCCACTTCCAAACACTCCTGTCAAGTGTGTGAGTGTTGTGGTGACATGGGAGCAGCTGTCAGATGTCTGGATGGATAAGAGGAGTTGGGTACATGCTGTGACAGCCCATTGATGTCCATGCTGTGGGCCTAGCACTCCCCGCGATGGCTCCACAGCATATTCTCTGTCAGGACCATTGTGCTGTGAGTGGCAGCAGTCAAGGTTCCCACAGGAGGCATGGTAACATGCTGGGAGCACAATTTACACCATAGGATTTTGACATTTTACTAAACAGCATGTTGTGAGTATATAAAAAACTTAAATTAAATTAAGTTGAAATTTAAGGCAGTTATTTTTTTTACAGCTGAACAAATTAGCTAGATGACATAGTAAGCCCACAATGTGTCCATGTGTCTAATTTATGATGGAATACATCCACACACAATGGTTTATGTCTCATTCTTTTTCTATTCTATTTTTTTTTTTTTTTGCTGTGATAAAACAATGTAGAATCATAACCCTCAAACTAAAATTTGCAGTGTCCCAGCTAAGATATTCATATAAGACAACAGTCACACATCATCAGCCAGGACCATGAACCTTGGAGCGATACAAAAAAAGATTGCCCAACACTAATGTTGTAAATTCGCCTTGTTTGCAAATCCTGGGTTTTAGTATGGAAGCTGGGAGTGACAAGTCTAAACATCAGTGTGAAATTCATACAGCAATAAGCGGGGAATGCTACACTCATCAGTGATGGCTGAACTCTTCCATCTCTGTCTAGCAAGTCAGACCTTTACAGTGAATCCCAGAAGTACAGTTTATTGGTGACGCTGAATGGTGATAAAGTGCTTCAAACTTACAGTTAAGATTATGTGTTTTGGTGCCATTTGCCGTAATGTGTGTGTAATGAATTTGAAATGCCTTACGTTTTTTCTTTGGGTATTTCTTCAAACTTTTCTGATCCCACCAATAAAATCATTCAGATTTTTAGAACAATCCTACCTAGCTTTCTTTCTGTAGCCAATAGACCATTAATTTACAGTTAAGATTTGTTCCTAACAAATACACAGCCAACAGCCTGTTCCAACATCATTTTCCTTATACAGTAGTTTCTGTATTTGTAACATTTCAACAGCTTATTAACTGAGATTCAACAATTCAGCTTTTTAAAGATATTTTTTGGCCTTTTCAAGCTTTATTTGATAGAGACAGCTGAAGAGTGACAGGAATGCGGGAAGAGAGAGACGGGGAATGACATGCGGGAAAGAGCCACAGGTCGGCTTCGAACCCTGGGCTTCCACAGCAAGGACTGAGCCTTCGCACATGGGGCAGCTGCTCTACCAACTGAGCTAAACGCCCCCCCAACAATTCAGCTTTTTAAAAAATAAAACTGTTTTCTGATATTACACCACTGTGGTTAAGGTTTGGTTAGGTAAGTTGGGGGCAACCAGCAGAGTCGAGGCTGAAAACATTGTGTAGGTTCTTTACACCTTTAACGTTACACTTTTCATTTGACCCAATCTTAATCCAAAAAAAATCTGCGTTAGTGCTTCTTGTAAGGATGTGATGATACCATTTCAGGGAACCTTGAAAGCTACATGTTGCATTTTTAAAACTACTGCTTTGGCGCCCCCAGTGGTCGTAGAAGAAAAGACTGTATTTGACCGAAGGACAGATGATTTGGGTGAAAGCAATTCAGCGGCACCACAATTCTTTTAATGATGCTGCAGTATGGTCACATAAAAATGCTTTAAGCGAATTAGACAGTAAGGTAAATTCTACTGTAATTTGGCACCATATGCCAATATTCAACAACAACAGTGAGCTACGTGCTCATCTCTTCACCATGAAACCTATGAAGAGATCAGCATGCAGCTCATTTTCAAGTATTTCAAGCAGTATTGGCTGTATGCCTCATTGTGGCCGATATACAACAGTTCTCCCTGAGTGTGAATTTAACTGAAGTCCTCCGCCTTATTCATCTTCTTCATCAGACTCCACCTGCCATCTACAGCCTGAAGAAAGAGCAGACCAGTCAGAACATGGGCTCTTATCCACTGATGATCTGTATACTGCATGAAGTTGGGTTTGGCACCTGAATGAACCACAACAGAGGGTTGGCAGGATGGCAAGGCAAACAGCCATAAAGGCAGTGTTTCATGAGATCACTGCCTGGCTCTGAAATCAGATGATGTTTACATCAGCCTGAGCAGATGGAAAACTGAGAGGCATTGTCTGAGTGGAAATAAATTGTAGTCTGTCTCTCCCGAGTCTTCCATCCAGCAGTCCAAAGCTCTGAATACCCTATAGGATTTAGACACACAGCTCCACTGTCAGTCAAAAATAATGCAAGCATAGCAAGCACTACTGTGTTTTTCTGCTTTTCAATTTGAAATATGAGTGAGATATTCTGTACACCCCACATGCAACAACAGAGGTGAAACTGAAGTCTTCACAAACAAATAATAGCTCATTGTGATTCAAGGCTTCTTTCTCACAATAAACAAAAGAGAATCATGTTCCATTCATCAGCCCAAAGTATAGATCTAATTATTATAACACACTGAGTTATCTTCAGCATCTCTTCTTGTAACTCTCACATGGATTAGTGTGAGTCGTAGCTCATGATGAATGATGTAGGTGCTGAGGAAGGTTTATGACTGGACCATGATAGGTTGCCAGGTAGGTTGTCTTTGTGTCACAATAATTCTCCTTAGCCTTCAGGTTTCTTCACAAATAATTAGGAGTGCAGTTGATCCTATTAACTAACACGAGAATCACTCATTTTGTCAGCCCTGTAACAGTAGGATCTGCAGGGCATAATCAGCAAACACATAAAAGAGTGCAAAGGCAGCCATGGTAGAAACAGGTCAAGGATCTTTGAGATAGGCATGGGCAGACCAGAACTGGCCTGGTAAACGTTACCAAAGCAGGCAGGATAGAAAAAAAAAACCTATGTGGGTAAATAATGTGGTTGTGGGCTAACAACAGCATTACATAACTCCAAAACGTCTTGGCATTGTCTTTGCACTCAATGTAGCCAAGCAGCATCCCTCCTTCTCTGTTGTTTGCCATAAGAAAAAACATGAAAAAATTCAGTCAACAGATCTACAATCACAGATGTTTTGCTTTTTTTCATGGCATAATAGATTGACCTTAGACTCCTGGAGGACGCCGATGTCCTCAGCCAGCATTACTGTCTACCAAGCTTCTTCTTAAAGTCCCCAGTCCCCCCAAAGTCAGGATTGACGTTTAAGTGTTTATGTGTTTATCACACGTCTATCACTATATGTCACCTGTACATCAGTAGGCTATCTGCCACAATGACAAAAAAATTGCATTCTTCATGGTATTTTAGAGTTTGTCATTTCCTGATAAACCATAAAAAGTTGTTGATGACTCATCCTGCACTCGGGGGCGTGTACTAATTTTACATCCAATGAAACACTTTCTCTCTTATGACGCTGCTGGAATGGAGTGCTTCCTGTTTGATACAGTCTGAGTGATTCTGAGCTACAGTCATCTATGGCCGGGCCTCACTGATTACTGTACAAAAGCACAACTTAAGAACTTTATTCAGTGATTTTGGTGAAACTGGATCAGATTTTATGCAGAATATATTTGATGGCTTTTCCTCTGATGTCCGGCTGCTCAGCTTCAACTCTCTGTGATTTACACAGTTTCCTGATGGACAGATAGCTAAGGCATAATGACTTGCTAAAGTAGCTAATAGGTAATTAACTGCTGCTATCTGTATCTGCCGTTAGCAGGCAACAGAACCGGGCTACTGTATTCACTGTCAAACTGGCCACCGTTGGTTTTGGAGGGTGTGTTTGTTGTTGCTAAATTTCAGCAAGGGAAAAACTGGCATGGACATTTTTAAAGGGGTTCCTTGACCTTGTAGCTCAAGATAACCATAATCAGAACCAGAATCACTTTTATTCGCCAGGTGAATGAAAACCACAAGTTTTCCCTTTGCAGACATGCCCGCTTTATGCTAATCCAATGCAGCTTTGGGCAAAAGCCATTTCTTTTTGCATGTATAAATTGGTTATTTTTACCTATTCTAAAAATGGTGTATTTTAATATTTTTCCATACTGGAGTCCCTAAACAGCATAAATTTTGTCTGACTGGACAGCTGAGACTCTTGTGAGCCCAATCATATTCATGTGCGATTGTGTCCTCATAGCAGCCGTTTCATTGTAGTGATTTTTGAAACTTGGCCTCATTGTAAAAAAAAAAAAAATGACTTATTGTGAGTCAGAGGATGGATTGCTTTCCAGGGTATATTGACAATAAGGCCTGTGTGTATGTGGTATTTTGGAGGAATTTTTGACCATTCTTTAACAAAAAGGGTTACATTTTCAACCCAAGAACTGCTGCAACAACTTATGAGCCATAACAGACCATAAATATATGGCTATGGTTATCATAATGTTCTAATTCTTCATACAATCTATTCTAGATTTATGACTAGAAAAACTTGAACTCATTTTAATTTTCAGGCTCTCATCTTTCAGATAATGATTCACTTCTATTTGGCCAACCCTGAAGATCAGGATTTTTCTGACAAATGATAAAAAGTATGAATGAATCAAACTGTGGCAAATGATCTAATCTGTCTCCATTTGGTTTTTGTTTCGACAAAACTCCTGCACTGTTCTGGTCAGTTAGGTTATCTCTCCAAACCTGTGCCTGTTTTAGTGTTCTCTGTTCATGGTTTACATTGGCCTGCAGTGTATTTCCTTACCAAAGTCAAAGCTAAATTGTGAGCCGACTGTGGCACGCTCTGTCTGAACAGCATGGGCTAGGTTCACATGGGGACATTTTGTGGTGCTTCTCCTGTTCAAGATATTAAAATAATTACTAAACTGGAGAAACGCGTGAAGTTACTCCAGTTAATCCCCCGTTTACTGGCTCATCAGGGTACCCTCTTGATTTTTTTTTCATGCATATGGACAAGCTGAGCTCAAAACCGAACAATACATCAAACGTTGCCCTGGTTCATATATGACTCCTCTCCTTCCTCTCTGATGTCTCTTCATTACATAAACCCGACCCATAAACAAAACAAATGATGTTGTGATGGTGCTCAAAGAGCTAAATTTATCAATAGTTTTTAACATTTTCCGGTATAATGATTTTATTATGAGAATATCTGAAGTCAGTTTGTTGATTTAGGCTCAGAAAATAATGAAAAAGACAGTTTCATAATATTACTTTGCACTTTTGGATATTATAACCTCACACTCCATCAGTTTTAGGCTTTAGGTAATTGCTAACAATAAAAAATTAACACAACCACACTAGGTAGCAATATCTGGAAGGCTAACTTTAATATGTAAAGCTGGATTCATTCTAAGCAGGCTTTGGGGTCATTTAAACTATCACATCTTGCTGTAATCCTACCTATCTCCTCTAATAATGTAGAGTGTTTAAAGCCCGAGGTGTTTTCCGGTGCTCTTGATTGGTTTAAACAATCGCCTTGGTCTGAGGAATCATCCCATGAATCAAGGAAATATTCAATCCCTGCGTGATATAATTGCTCCTTCTGGCTTTAGCGGCGCAGATGAAAACAGTGTGTTTGGATGTACAAATACCTCTCTGAAGAGTGCTGAAAAGCTGCTTTCTCATCCATCTACACAACAGCCAGGAGTGATTGTTTTGTCCATATGGGTTATAGTTGTAAGTATCACTTTAGAGCTTTCACTGATGGTCCAGTCACACCAACAGCAGACGTCTCTGCTTCAGCAGCAGCATTTTTATTTCATTTGTTCTGTCTGATATCAGTGAGAATGGGAGGCTGTCATATCTACTTTGACAGTTGCTATGGTAACAGATGCTCAGTATTGTTGGTGAGGTGTTTATTGCCCCTAGCAGACCATCTAATTCATGTCAGATGTGGGCCTCGCAGTGTCAATCACTTCCACTGAAGTAGAGAAACAAAATTACAACTGGCAGGCTGAAAGAAATATTTATGCAGCTGAAAACAGTAATATAAAAGTCTTGGTGTATTTCATCAGCATGTGTGATGAACTACTATTACAACAGTGGCATTAAAGACATGTCTACAGGTCTCTGATATTAGACCCATCAGAGTCACAGTAGTGATGTGTTTAAAGCTTTCTTGGTGCAAGGTACAAGACTGCACTTCTTACATGAACTATACAATGTGTATAATACGTATGTACATATATGTTGAACCTATACAAGCAGCCGAAGGTGACAAAATGAAACGGGATAGGAGGGATGTACACTTTAGTTTAGTTGATTTATTTGCACAAATAAAAAAGACAATAAGAATTTGGAAGGTTGGAAGACGAACATGGTTTATGAAGATAACTCCCCTAAATGAATAAAGACAACAAGAGAAAAAATACATAGTTACAAGTACATAGTAACAAGTACATAGTAACAAGTACATAGTACATAGAATTTGATGTTTACATGTGTACAGTATGCATGTTTACCAGTTTAAATGTGTTGAGAATCATGAAGTGTTGTGCATTTTTGCTAATTTAAGACCTCTCAGATGATATTTGAATAAAGTCAAATTAATTGTTGGTCCTGTATTTCAGCGAAGTTCAATAATATGGAAGATGAAACTTTACTGGTGCTTTTAAGCTCTTTTGGTCCAGGTTTTATTTCCAGGAGTGTCAGAGAATAAGGAAATACAAACCAAGGATCCCAACATGGAGAGGACCATCAAAAAGCCTTAAGTCAAGTTTAGTTCCATTATTTTGACATTTTACATTATTAGTAATAGTATTATATGTCAACTATAACTTTTGGCTGAAAAAAATATTGGAGCCACAATGAAAAAAAAGTTTTATACTTTATTGTGTGTTATACATCAGAATGTGTGTGTGATGTGTGTGTGTGTGATTTTATGTCCTTCTCCTCATAGTGTCAAATAAACTAAACTTTAATGAACCATTTTATATATGTAACCTCACATTAACCCCATGTAGGGAAGCATCTCTAAGTGATGGAAGTATTCTGTTGAAAGGACTGTGAGGACACAATGGTTAAAACACTGCATATATGATCCATTTTAACAGATAATTATATTGAAAGTCACATCCTCATTGATAAATTGTTCCTAAATATTTATAACTTGTCATGATGTCCTCCAATCTTGGTGATTATGGAAGGGTGTGCTCGTGAAAACAAATGTTTCTTGAGACGGTACATTATACGAACGTCACAGCAATCATCTATATGCAGCATTCTTCAGACAGAGTATAGGCAGTGAACATGAGCTAAAAATACACCACAGGCCACAGTTAGGTCACGGTTATTTCACTTACTGTACTACAGACAGGAAAAGAAAAAGAAATGTTTTCAGCAGAGAGATCAGGCCTCTCCTCACTTCAGAGGCAGACTATCTACCACACACAGACATTAACATATCAAGCTATTTATACCTGTCTCTTCTTTTCTCTTCTGCTGTCAGTAGGCAGGATTACAGAGTCATCCAATTCACAGGAATTACAGGTAACATTTTAGACAGTCAGTGCTGTCACTGCACTGCAGTGGTGAAAACTGTTACAAAAGAGCATTCAGAGGAGTTATTATGGGGAAGTGCACATTATTACACACACTGAAATCAGATGAGATGAAACTTTATTGATCCCAGTGGGAACATTGCTGCTTAAGTAAATGTAAAAGCATTTTATTTGTCTTTCCCCCTTGCTATGTCCTTGCTGCACATTCTGTGAAAGGTGAAACTTGATCAAAATGTTCTGCTGCCTGCAAATGTGCTGTAACTGTACGAGGAAACACAAAATGAAATGTGAGACACAACTGTGCACGGGTGAGAAATACGTGGGAAAGTAAGTTGATTAGATAACTTACAAATATGACCAGCTGCATGATTGCTTATTAAATACAGATTAGTATCTTGTATGTAAATGTGTGCTGTACTACAAATAGAAAAATGACAGAAGGCGTACTTGGTATAGTGGAACCCTAATCAAATTATACACTATTATAATTACATGGTGTACATGGTTAGAGCTGTTAAATAAGCTTTTAATTATATATAATTAGGTTAAACAAATGCATTTTGCCATAATATAATCAGTGGTGGAAACTCAAGGACTGTATTAAAGTACAAGGTGGAGCTATTTGCACATCTCCTTATGGATGCATGGCATTGTACTGTACTTTTATCCTCTGGGGTGTTATATGGCAGTAATATTGTCTGTTTTCATTTTATTGTTATGCTGCTGCCTGTCTTGGGCGATGACTCCCTTTGAAAAATAGATTTTTAACCTCAGGTTGAAATAAAAAGAACTCGAGTATATATACAAGTTATATAGAAAACTTTTGGACTTGGAGCACGTTTCTTTCGCTTTAAATCTCCGCGTGCGCTAAGAACGTAACTGACGGAGCTTGCGCGCATTCTACGTACGTATTCTACGTAGCGGTTGGAGTGGGAGGGAATAAGGATACTGTCACTGTCAACACTGTCAAGAAAAGACGTTTTCCTTCTATTAGTTAACTATTAACAGATAACACGAGCTAGCTGCTGCCGGGAAGGGCAAACGCTGACAGGCTGCCGTGACTGTTAGCTTCCAGCGGCTGTTCGGTGACAGGCGGTTATCCACACATAGTAGCAGGTGAGTCGCATCGGTTGTCGCTAGTTTCTGTCCGGGCTGTTCCATAGAGCGGCTTGTAAAAAAATGTTTTGTCTGCGACGCCAAAACGAGTGATTAAATGCCTATACAGTGTTTGGAGACAGTGTGTGTGTGTGTGTGTGTGTCCGCTGACACGGTTCCTTGTGCTGTTGCGTCTTTGGAAATATATAAATGTCACTGCGCATGCGCGAGACATGAGACTGTTTTGACTCATGTAGTTCGTCATTATTGACTCCTGCTTCTCCTGCAGTACGTGAATAAAATGTCATTTATTCAAACATAAGTTGCTTGATTAAAGCATTTTTTTTTATTTTGTATTTTAATAATAATGACTTATGTTGTGTGAGTTACTGTTTAAACATTTACAGCAGTTACAAGTGAATGAATCTCATTGTTTGCTAAGCTTTACTGTTGTTCCCAGATGAAAGAAGCAATGCCTGAAAAACATGTCTCACAAAGAAGATAATGAAGGAAAAACGAGGTGAGCAACACAAAACATGACAGTTTCAATAGTGCTTATTAGGCCACTGGGGAAATCACTCCATGTTAATGTGATGCAGCAGTGTGGTGTTGAACAGCTTTTTGACTTTCTTCTCTCAGCTCTCACCGCACCGAGTTGTACACAAACATCCCTCAAACATGTATGCCCATTGTGTACCACCCAGACTACAACATCACCTTCATGGGCCTGGAAAAGCTCCATCCATTTGATGCAGGGAAGTGGGGCAAAGTCATTCACTTCTTGAAAGGTAAGTGAATGAGAGTGACAGGTGGGAAGAAGGAGGGGAGGACATAAACCCCGAGCTTATGTATGTGGAAACACTCAGAGAGGTTCAGAGAGGCAAGGAAAGGTAGAGAACAAAGAGGAGAGAGTGGAGAGCTGAGGTGCAGTAGTCGGAGAGGGGAAAGGCAGAGCAATAGAGCACAGATAATTAGAGGAGAGTCCCTGTGAGACTCCGTGCAGGTACAGTAGATGAGGCCCAGCGCGGGTCTCAAGGCCAAGGGAAAATGGTTGCCGGCTAACTGGCATGACTTCATGCAAAGTTGTTGTCAAATTGCACCCTTGTCTTTGCTACAGAAAGTGCCGTACACAGCTTAATGAATTCAGAAAAACTTTCACAAGTTAAGAGTGCAAATAAAAGAACAGCCTCTGCTGACAGAGGAAAACTGTAGCCCTGCAAGAATTGGATGAAAAGTGGATGATATTGTGGATTTAAGCAGTATGTTTAGAAAATCATATGAAGGAACTTGTTGTGTAATAGATTTTAATGAGCCCTCCATGTTAGATTTAAGCAATATTATATGAGAGGGTGTGCTTTAACATCATTATTGGCACGACAGTGATGTGGTTGGTCACAATAATAATCAAAAGATATTCATGTTTTGGGGCATTTTTTTTTCCAAAATAAACATCTCTTTGCTGGCCATTTCTGTTCTGATCTCAGTTTCCATGGAGATACATGGGGTCTGACTAATACCTGGAAAACAATCAGCTGTAGACTCCTACATGTAATGGAACCCAGTTTACTACTCCAGCAAGTAGTCTGAGCCTTAGTGACGACCTAGCAACGGAGACGCTTTCTAGTCCCGTCAGAGCTTTTGGAGATTGTGGAGTTTCCCAAACTGAATAAATAGCGCACATATAAACACTAAACTGCTTTGCTAGTTCAGTCTTGTAGTGACTAAGATATCTGCTGAAAAAGAGATTTTTCGATGGACAGGTCCGTGAACTTCACATTTATTTTGAAGCTAGCAGCGTATCAGCGACTCACCGGCACAGCTGATGGAGGATGATCCAAACATTTCCAGTAACTCCACAACGTTGTAAAGTCCAAAAGTCAAAATGTATTGAACAGAGATCGATGGAATCATTTCCAAAATGAACAACATGTTTTTATCTGACTAAATATTCCTCTTCAGTCCACATTAGTCCACCTCTAGTCTTTAAAAACAACATTTTCTCTGCGCTCACTGAACTGTCTGATCTTCAACGTGCTGCACACAAAGGTAGAGGTACACACCTGTATTAACGAGGTACACACCTGTATTAACGAGGTGGTCTAACAGCTCCATAACACACAGAATATTCATTAAAGAAAGCTGAAATTTGAAATTCAGATGTATTGCTTTATTAAAGTTGACTTCCAGTGTATTTGTATTTGTTTACATGTTATATATTTTCAGGATGTAACAATGTGGAGATGGCGGAGTAATATTTTTAGTGACGAGTCAGGTGTGCTGTCATGCTGATTTGAGCACATTCTAACAAGCGAGGTCTAAGAATTAATAGATTATTATGTGATGCTAAAATTCCAAAACATACCTTGTGCGAAGTTGTATTCATGCTAACCCTCATCCCACCAGCATATTTTACAGTTTACATGGAGGAATTTAGATTTTTCAACAACGTTCGTGTCATGAAAATTGTGTAATGCAAAAGAAAGTTATATACTGTAGTAGGTTTTCATGTAACAACAGCATCATATTTTCAGTCTCAAACCTCTTTCACTTATTATGACTCTAATTGTACAATGTCTTTGTCTCAGAGGAGGAGTTCATCACTGATGGGAACATCGTGGAAGCCCGTGAAGCTACTGAAGAGGATCTGCTGGTGGTTCACACCAAACGCTACCTCAACAGATTAAAGGTCGCTTTGTGTTTTTTGTGGAGAAATTGCTGAAATCAATGGTCAAAATCAGTGATGGTCAATGATGTCTTATGCTGTAGTATGAAGCTTGGCCAAGGAGAAATAAAGACACGCTCAAAGTAGTCATCAGAAGTGCCTGAGTCGGTCTCACATTGTGCCAGACTCTGCTGGTGGTCAGACTTTAAACCCTTACAGATAACACCACAAATACTATACGCCCAGAATTAGTCAAAAAGAATGTTTTTACCCCGTTTGTGTTACCGTCAGCACATCCTCTTCTGGAGACACTGTTGTCTGTTTATGTTAATGGAACGTCAATGGCTAGCTATCTATTATGTCTAGGAAGGCAATATTCAGTTCCTTGGACCTGGGTCACCACAACGTTAAGATAGGCTGGCACCTGCTTTCCTCAAGCAAAGCCAAACAACTACTACTGCCGAGGACCTCAAGGCCCACGTGTGACCCCGTGTAACCTAAGGATAGAAAATTCCAGTTCCAAACAGTTTTTCCTGAGCACTGCCCACCTTAAATAGATAGTTAGGGTGGTTTGAAGTGGTGTTTATGACTTATCTATGTAGTAGATGGCAGTCAGCATGGCAGCAGTTTCAGAAATCAGACAGGAGGACAAGCATGGAAGCTTAGCAATGTACTGCTGTGCAGAGGGGCAGCAACTAAATGTGTTTTAGCCACCTGAAAAAAGTCCACCAAAAGCCACCATGCTTCACTGACAAAAAACAATATTGTACCTGGTGGAACGCAGGGTTGCTGGTCTTCCATTCCCTCAATCTGCAGCAACTAACTTTAAGTCTGATCTGAGCTCATGTGTTAAAACAAAGTCACACAATAGCACAAGTGGACCAGCAACTCCTGTCTTCTCAGTTTTTTTGTGAATGAAGTCTGGTGGTTTGAAGAGAGAATAGATATAAGTGCTTCAGTTTTCCGTCAGAAAGGACTGTCTGTCTGCAACAGAAGGCAGTGAAAATATTCTAAATATAGCATACACTTAGACAGATATTGATTTATTTTTTGATTTCCTATTTTAGGTGGCTTATATACATTTTGTTGCTGCCCCCTTCCACAACAGTGTATTACAATACACTGTTGTGGAAGGCTGATGTGACCACTGCTGGATCCACGAGGGATTTAAATTGATTTGTTATTCAAATCAAATGTTACTGTTCACATTTAATGATGATTAAAACCGAGCAGTTTGTGGTCTTAATTTTTCTCTGCTAAATGTTCCTTCTGTTTGACATTTTTCTTCTCATGTTGTAATGCAGGTGATGACATAACAGAGCAGAGAGTTCTCATCAAAATGCAGTGTATTATCCCGTAGGGGAATTAGTCCTCATTCAAATCAATCATGTCAAGCATATTCAGAAGATGGCGCCTCTCTGAGTCCTTTGAGTCGATAAGAGTTTTTTGCACTTTTAATTTATCGGCCCCAGGAGTTGATTAGGATCCACATGTTTTTTCTTTCCAGAGTGGAGTTGGGAGGCTGCAGTTCAGCTGTTTGTGGACATTTCACACAGTCATTGAGACGTGGTTGTAAATCTCTCATAAAGAGTGTCTGCTGCAAGAAAAGAAACACTGATAACAGCTCTTCTGTCATGTTCAAAGACTTTGTATTTATTCCCTCTCCCCTCTACTGCACACAGAGCCAAATCTTGGAGGGCTCAAGAGAGGTACCTCAGTACTGTGCTGTGAATTTGCATTATTCTGTGCTGCCGTGTTTTCATGCGAGAGTCGAGGCTCGAGCCTAAGCCCTCTGGCACCCGCATTATTATGTCTTTCTTTAGTCAGCTTTCCCACACCTTTATATGAAAACCCCGCTGGACACACACTGAAACATAATGCGATTTCTTTTTTTTACCTGCTGTTTGACTTCTTTTCAGTCATCTGAGGTCCATCTGTGGTTTTGTTTGTTTCATAAGTGATAGAGTCATAGCTAAAAGATGTCTCTATATACTCTGTCTAATTGTGTTCTTTTCCACTTTAGTGGTCCCTGGTGGTGGCAACAATCACAGAAATCCCACCTCTCCTGTTTCTGCCTAATTTCCTGGTGCAGCGGAAGGTGTTGAGGCCTTTGCGGACACAGACTGGAGGAACAATAATGGTAGGTATCGCAGAGCCTCATTTCCTCTGTGTGTGTCTTCACATTTGAGCTGTATATTAACATATTTTACCCATCATCCTCCCATCTACCTTCATCTGTCAGAGGATGAGGAAGGAAACAGAGATGATGTACCACTATCAAATAATGATGTGACCAAATACTATCTCAAATAATACAGCTCTGCAGGTTACAACAACATTACAAGTGTGATCATATACCATCGCGTACAGAATCTGAATTAATTTCCATAAATATCTTCATATACTTCAGATTTCGCTATCCACAACAAGGCTTTGTTTTCAAGGAAATCTGTCTTTACTTCTTATGCAACTGAAATCTTTTTAATAATTTTACAGAATTATAAAAGTCCCATTTAGAGTGTGAACAGATGTGTTAATTATGACTTAGTAAATGAGATAAAGTTAAGTAGCTTAGTAGATGTTCGGCACATTGCTCTTGGTGTTTGACTAGAGAATTAAAAAACACAGTTACTGTCTAATTTCATCGTTCTGGAACTGCGTACAGGTGTACGGGATCACTGCGGATCTGCATTAGTCCAGCACATGGATGGAGCTATGGAGTTTACACTTTATTTACTGGGCTCTTACCCATCATACACTGCTTTATCTCTAAAGAAAACAGGCACAATTCACTGTTGCCTGTCTGTGGAGATGACATTTAGTACTAAAACAGCACAGGAGACATTCACCTTGTTCATTTCACCTTCAGAAACTTTCCATCACCGTCAAGCTTTAAATTACACAATGTAGCATTAATACAAAGATTTCTAGACAAAACAGTTTTGTAGAATGTAATTTGATGTTTAATGCAAATGTTTTGGAGTTAAGGGGAATAAAAACTTTTTCACAGTTTAATTGTTTAGTCCTTGCTGATAGAAAATAGCCTGAGGGGAACAAGTGAAGTGAACACCTGTGATGGGGGTGTGCAGCGGGGGAGCACCTGCTGAGGGGAAATGATTCCATGGAAACACTGTTTGAAAGAAAAAACATAATTTTTTACTTTTGTTGGAGCTCCACAAATCACATATAGTGACGACAAATTAAAGGTCCGGTGTGTGATTTAGGGGGCTGTATTTACAGAACATAATATTCATAACTATGTTTATATTAGTGTCACCTTATAATCACCTGAAAATAAGAACTGTTATGTTTTTGGTACCTGAGAATGAGCCTTTTATATACAGACAACATGAGTTGGCCATGTTGAACTGCCATGTTCACACGCTCTACAGCCACAGTAGTTTATCCCGCTGGCTCGGAAGGACAGGGTGATCCAAGGGGTTGCAATAGGCCTTCTTAGACTCCCGTTGAAGTAATATCTGATCATTAAGCATTTCAGAAGGATGATGATGTCAGACAATTAGTTTGACACGGATCAGGCATTAGGGTTTTTTGTAAATGGTAATGAAGACAGATGCTAGTCATCTTCTTATGTGTATTTGACTTGAAAAACACACAGATTGATAGTGAGTAGTAGTAATGAGGCAATGTGCATTTGGAGAGGAAAGTCCATTGTGTAGAAGTTCTTTAACCTGTCTTCATGTCAGAGGAGAGGAAGGGAAAGTCCAGCCAAATGTGTGAGGTCAGCTTGATAGAGGAAAAGCTTAACTAGAGATACAAAGGCTGCTGAGTCGGAGGTGGTGGTTGACACATAACTTTTAAGGGTCCAGCAGGTTGTTCTGTGATAGATTAGAAACCAGTGAGTATTTACAGACGGGCAGACATTTCCAAACTCCTTTGTTTGGGTTAAATTGTAGCTGCAGTGCATTTTATCCATATAATTATGCCAAATACTAGCAATTAAAATTTAGATTTTTATGACAGGCACAACACAATAGCTTGAGTTTATCTCCTATAGGAAACTGAAAGTGATTGTGTTGTCTTCATTTCTCTTCCATGTGATGTCTCAAATAATCAGGGATTGGCATTTGTTGAGAAATAGCACTAAAACTCTTGAATGATCTTGTCCTCTTCAGCAGCGCATGAGGAGAAACTAGGAGCTATCTCTCGTAGTCTTGTTATGCAAAATGGTAGACTAAGAAATAAACAAGAGGCTAACCTGATTGGTAATATGCAAAAGCACATTGTATGGGTTCCAGTGCAGATACTTGATAGAATTACAAATGATATCAGACCTAGCGTCACTCCAAAGGTCTTTTCATGCAAATAGATGCATTCTGGGTATGATGGAGTCGTGCAGACGCAATTAGAGGGCCATAGTAAAATAGGCTTGGTACTCTTGTGCTTGTTTTCCCACAGACAGAGTGGAGTGTTAAAGCCACGGCCAGAGTGTGTGCATACATGCTAATGTGTGTTATTACTCATCCATCAGAGAGCCATATTGGCATTTACACACAATCTCTCCACAGCTCATATCTCCTCCCCTCAGGCGTCCTACACTCTGAGCTCCAGGAATATATGGCAGAGAAGTCCCCTTTTTCATCCGAGAGAGAAATTTCCTGACCTGCCTTTGAAAGAAGCAGCTGCCACCGTGCACCAAACAACATTCCTCTTAGTGAAAAAAAGGCATACAGTGTGGGTCCTCCTTGGGATTTCCTCGAATGTTGCTCACGTGCCTCGGTTATTAATAATTCATCAGATTATATTTTGGCCATCAATCCTTGAAAACAATCCAGTGGTTTGAAGGTTGTGTAACTACATTCCCGAGAATGTTCTTTATTTGTGAAGTGTACAAGATAAACCCTCAGTGGTTTCTGAAGAGGATGAGCCAGTGGAGCGACCAGTTCTAAATAACCTCTTCCTCATGCGTAGCCATGCACGTCAGGATTAGGATGATCAACATGTGAGACAAACACTGCCTGTCTCTTTTTTCATGAAATATGCTCTCCAGAGTAGATTTAACGGATAGTGGGGCTGTAACAGAAGTCCCTGAGGAGAAGTGAAAATGTAAGTGTATATGTGTATATTAGCATACACTATTTATTCTATAGGCAAACATGTGCTCCCCCAAATACATGTATATTTAAAGGAATAGTGAAACCTTTAGCATAATACACTGACTTGCTTCTTTTTCAAATGTCAAATGCGATCTTTGCTCTGTCCATAGTGGAAACAGTGTATCTGTTTGTTTGAAGAGGATAAATGAACAAAAAAAAAATAATGATAATAATAAAAAATAATAAATAAAATAATATTATTAAAAAATAATAATGAAAAACCGTTTATATGTTGGCCAGATACAGTCGGTGAGCACGAATTGTTGGTTCTGAGCCTGGCTGTTGTTTTCATTGAGAAATAGTTGGAGCACATAAATCCCCCTGAAACCATAAATTGGCATTTCTTCATTTCTGTTTATGTACCAGATTGTTTACAAAACACTTTTCTCCAAATTAAGTATTCTAACCATTTTTAAAGTTCATTTTATTTAAGGTGAAGTTATTTAAATGTTTGATTTACATTTATCGACTTTTGTTTAATGTAATGCAGTGAAACACAGTCAAATTTCATTAAACATCAAATTAATTATTTTTATATGCGAGCATTCTTTTTATATTGTGATATTTACCAATATTTAAAAGATGATATCATGATAATAATTTTCAACGTAACTCAGCCCAAATGAGAACTCATTATATTACATTATATTCACTTGAGGTCTTGGAAAAGTCTGTAAACATTTATTACTATTATTAAAATTGTGCAGCAGTCCTTTGTGAAATAAACAACCTGCTACAGCCTCTGAAAGTCGGCTGCGGACACCGTCATCTGCATGGAGTGAAAGAGGTTAAGCATTTATGTGAGTGTTCTCAGTGATCTACAGTACAAGATGGGCTGTTCAGTTTTGTTTGCCCCAGGACACACTGACAGAACCCACTGGACACCAGTAGACACACTGATTGTTATTTAAAAACCTATAACCTTTTAATTATACACCACTGGTGTGATCTCAGCTGGGCGGGGGAGGGGGCTTACGGGCTAAAGGTCAAAACACCAAAGGGCAACAAGGAAATGAAAAAATGCCTCCACATTGAGTGATTTCATTTCCCTTTTAATGTAATAACTGCTGAACAGAAACACTCAAAGACCTCCAGGAGGAATTGTATAGTGTTTATTTGTTTTCTGTATGCAAATGTAAAGGCTCTGTACCTGTACATGCACATAACCACAGGTCTGATTTACTAATGTGAAAAACAGAAGCTATGGTAAACATTATATTTGAACTGTTTTATCCAGGTCTGTGGACTGAGAAGCAGAATTTGAATGAATTGCATTGAGACATATTTATAAAGATTATTTTCAATAAATATAAATCACTTTATTTGTTTTCTTTTGTCTTCCACAGGCAGGAAAACTGGCTGTTGACAGAGGATGGGCTATAAATGTAGGTAAGTGAGATACCCATTACCCATGAATAGACAACCAATCCAGCTGCAACTTCCAGTATGTGAGAGTGAGTTACCAGTTACTGTCAGTGTCCGACCTTATCTGCCACACAGTACATGTATATACTAGGTTACATACTATAAAATATTATGTATAACATTTTTTGCCAAATATGTTTGTGAGGAAAAGTAAAATCAGAGCTTTATTCATTGAGGACAAGAGCCAAGGTTTTCTGGATTTTTAAAGAAGAACTTTCTACAGTCATTAAAAGTCTGAACCATTGCACCAAAATAGAAAGTAGAGGGTTAGCAGAAAACAGCATAAACTCCTCTGAATGGATCAGTATAAAATGAGCACAGATTCAACGGCTACATCTCAAGGGTGGGGGCACGGGGAGGTGGGCCATCTAATGCTAATTAGATGTTAACATTCAGTTTTATATCATTGTTCTTACATAGATCAGGTCACTCTATGTCACCATTGGCCTTGCAGGATGGCGTGTTCAGAAATCCAAACCCAATTACAGATTTTTATCAATTTGATGAAAATGTCAATATGAACTTCAGCATTGATGTGTTTCATCACAGTACAGTCATATAATGTAGTTTACAATGAAGTGTGCAGTACCTCTTTAACTCTCAAATACGCAACTAATCTACTTCCTCAGGACTGTGTGGGTGTGATTTGATTAAATTTACTGACAGCAACCAACCAACTGTCAGTAGATGTTAATTTAAATGTTAAATCCTAAATCCTGATAGGTGCATGAAAGTGCATGACATCATGGTTTTTCAACTGTGCCCCACCTATTTCATAGCAGTGAGAAAAGCATTGACAAAACCAGAAATACATCTCATTTCAAATAACTAAAACTATACTATATACTATATAAAAGTATATTAAGTTATGTACATTAAACTATAACATAAAAGGAATCAACAATTTTATAAAGCAGACATTTTATCATCATTTATCATTTTATTTATTAAATATCTTAGCTGCTGTCAGACTAGTCTCAATTCTTCGTCAGCCCCACAAAGTAGCGGAATCTTCTCCACAATATACGCTTGTTTGTTGTTTTTGGGAGTTGCTCTCCGTCGACACTGACATCTCTCAGAGGCTCGAGGTCATTTGAATCAGGCACAGCCTCCATTTCCAGCGCCTCCACCTTCAGCTTGGCAGTTTCCTCCCGGAGCTCCTGAGTGTCCTTGTCCTTAGCCTCGATGCAAGCTGTGAGTGCAAAGTCGGGTGTAGACAGCAGTTTGACTTGTGATCTGAGATCCTCCAACTCTTTGATAAATGACATCTCCCTCTCTGAGGCATCTTTCTGCAGAACCCGGATCTTCTCCATGTGCTCTTGCAGGTGATGGTTGGCAATCCTCAGGTTTCTGATGAGCAACAGATCTGTTAACACCTTTTCTGCATGACATCTGTTCTCATGTGTCAGTTGCTCCTGAAGGCTGGCATTAGTTTCTCTTTCAATTTTGACTTGATTTTGTGCTTTCTCCTCCGCAGCCATGAACTTGTTCTTCAAAGTCCTCTCCTCATCCAACTGTTTCATCAACCTGCTCAGTTGTTTAGCCAGCATCCCATTCACAGTCTTAGCTTCATGTAAACATCCATCAGACTCTTCCCTGGCATGCTGCAGAGCCACATTCACCTCCTTCACCTGTTGACGGAGAGCCTGTATTTCTTCAGTTTGGGCCTTCAGGTGGGCAATAAGCTCCTTGATCTTTTCTTGCTCTGGAGTCTGGGCACTTTCGAGTTGACCCTTTAACTCCTCGACTTGTGAGGCAAGTGCCTTCTTCTGAATCTCGCAGTCCTGCAGCAGCTTGGCTAACTTGTAAGGGCCCAAGGACCTCTGCTTGTCATTGCTGTGATTTGTCTCCATTTTCGATGGTGGATTCAGTTTTGTTGTTTCATTCATGTTCAAACAGGTACTGTATCTTAAAAGTCTGCATCTGATGTTTACGTATGGTTTGTCTCCAGAGAAACATGTATACAGAGAATGGAACCATTTCAAATTCCGAAGATTGAACAAAAATATAGCACTCTAGTGGGCTTTTTACACTGAATATTCTTAGCCCAGTGTTAACCAGCTCCAGCAGTGAGCTTCACAGCTGGACCCCTTTCAAACTTTTTTAATTGATACACATACCACAAGATAATGAAGACCTGTTCAAATTTGAATTACAGAAAAT
Organism: Argyrosomus regius; assembly: GCA_946959425.1. Lineage (NCBI taxonomy): Eukaryota > Metazoa > Chordata > Actinopteri > Sciaenidae > Argyrosomus > Argyrosomus regius. The sequence continues at coordinate 64,049 of OX336885.1, forward strand.
GTAATTCATTAACAAGTGTATGACCAAAATGATCATCAGGGCCAGCCTCAGCCCCCATTTGGGGCCCTGCATGAGATTGAGTTCTGGGGAACTCCTTTCTAATGGAGAAGCAAGTGGAAACATTTTTAGAAATGCAAAATATGTTTATTTATTTATACTCCGATTACAGGAAGTGTAGAACTTTAACCTGGGAACAGAAGTTCATGTCCAATATCCCATGTGTGGTTAGGATGAGGCTACTAGCAGTTGTTAAACTTTGGGAAAGATGACAGTTTTCTGGTTGTGCTTCATTGACTTCGTCAGTGGAATGCAGTCTTTCTCTAACCTACCCTTAACCAGGTGCTCATAGTTGCCTAAATATACAATAAAAACGTGAATCATGCTTCAGTCAGGAGTGGATATTGTAGGAAAAATAACTGGAATGCATTCAAGTTTTATGTTTTGGCAGTGAACATTCAATATAAACACAATAATACATTCATTCATTCATTCACATTCAAAACGATTCAACGTGGATTTTATCTTTTTTATCCACATTCTTGTATGACACTCAGTTTTACACTTGAGTTTTGATAGTCATCAGATGCTATCATGAAATACTCACAAAACAAAAATGCAAAAGATCTGAGGCTCTAATCTGTGCTGTCATGCTGACACAGCCCGAATCTCATCCTTAAAACTGAACTACGGACTTGATATTAGTTCTTCTCAATCAGATGTCCGCTGTCAAACATCATCCGCTCTCTCAGGTATCATCCTCTCTAATATCATTGTCACAGTACAGTGCGGTATCTCTACGCATTTGCACAGAAGTGATTTAATAGGATAGCCATTTGGGGCAGGGGTACAGTTCCTTGCTGACTCGCTGCCATCAGCGGACGGGCTATTTGAGTAGGAGGTCTTTGGCTGAAAAGCCATGGTCATCCTTCACTCCTCCCCTCCCAGTTTGTGCCAAGCAGGGAACAAAAAAAAGCTGCGTCAGGCTTACTCAGCTACTTCACACTTTTTGTTGATGAATCAGGGGGGAAGATTGTTCTGCATCAATAAACAGGATGTTAATAAAGATATAAAGGCTATTCAAATGTGTCTGACATCTGCATATTGTGTGTTTCAACACTATGAGGATGTAGAGGCTTTATAAAGGACTGTTTTTTGGAAGCCAGACTTACTAGCCTTTATTAATATTCTACTCTACACTATGGTTTAATGAACATGAGCATAGCAGGGCAGAGGGGACCATAACTCTTAACCTGAATAAATGAGTATCATCCCAATTTAAAAATAAAAAAAAACTCTTCAGTCTTTATCTCCTTTCCTGCTGCTCTTCTGGTACATTCCCATTCCAATGTCAATACACCTATTGTTGTACCACAGGGGGACAGCAGCCATCTTTACAAGACCCAGTAAACTCAATAACAACTTATTTTAAATCACCAGTTATGGTCGTTTAGAATAATAGACTCCTCAGATGTGCAGTGACCTGCTCGGCTTGTATAATGGCCCCTACACTGAGTCAGTGGATTTTCTGTTTCCCAGGAGGAGGTTTTCACCACTGCTCCGGCGACAGGGGAGGGGGCTTTTGTGCCTATGCTGACATCACTCTGGCCATCAAGGTAAGACAGATGACACAAGCTGTGGTGACACGTAGGGAGAAGCCTGTTGGCATTCAGTCAGAGGTATTATTCGATTAAAGACTGTGAGACTATGTAACTGTTACTTAAATACACTTTAGTACGTCATTTTTCACAGCTTTACTTGGTCAGGTGTAGACCATAACTTGTGGTGGCTAATGATAGCTAATATTTTAAAGCATTACAGCTTTTCATGTCAGCTTTGTCTGAACTTTGGAATATATTTTTTCCAAAGAATGGGGACAGTGGAATGTCGTTTACATGCAGCTGTAACCTGTTCACTAAAAAGTAAGTGGTAGAAAGACATCCAGCTGCCTCTAACCAAAAGATGAGTATGAGCTTAACCATCTTATTGTGGACCTTTCTGTGCTTCAGCTCAAATGTAATATTTTAGTTTTATTCCCCTTGGTGAGAATCTGAACAGTGAATGTGTCGTCTTCAGAGAGGAAGTAAATATTGTCCCATTCATGTTTCAGTTTCTGTTTGAGAGAGTGGAAGGCATCTCCAGAGCTACCATCATTGATCTGGATGCTCATCAGGTGAGCCGTTAACATTTCCTCTGTCTGTTTCAATGTGCATAGCTGACATTCATGACAAGATAACCCCCCTTTTAGCACCACACCAATCAATGAGGCTCCCTGCAGGCCAAAATGGCCCTTAATGTCATATTCAGTGGAATGAACTTAACATCTCCACTGGTGTGCATCCCAGCTTTGGATAAAACTGGACTATCATTGAATTATCTGTAGAAATGTCAGCTACTATAGTATGTTGTGTTTTTGAAATATCTTTTTATTTTTAATGATTTTAAGCACATAATCATACTTTCATAAAAAACTATCAGTAAATTATTCAATAACCTTCAGGAGGGCGTCAGACTTGTAAGATAGATCCTTTTAATAGTGACTTGCAGCAAGGGAACAACTTACAGACTCTGTGGTTCAGTAAATGTTCAAAGGTTCAATGGTTCAACACAGACTTATATTGAAAGTGGCCACCTCCTAAAAAGGAAAGAGTGACACCTACAACTTTGTCTATCTCATAGTTTCAACATGGGCATTTTAAGCCATGTATGGTCAAAAAACCTTGTGCGTTGGGGTGCAGTTGCCGTTACAGCTATCTGTTAATTTGCAACTTCCCTGAAGCTGAGCACACAGTAATTATCTCTGCACACACACATGTAAGGTGACGCTGGGTCATCTCTAAATGGAAAAACACAGAAAGCATAAAGGATAATAAAATTTTTCCAACAAGTAACTTTTTCAAAACGGTGCGTAAAGGATCTGCAGTACCACATTTTCTATATCATTTATTTTTTATATGAACTATAAAGTTCATATAAAAAATAAATGATATAGAAAATTAAAAAAAATAAGATTTGTTGAACTCACTGACATCAGCTGAGCAGCCACAAAATAAATATTAAAAGATATCTTGCAAAATGCCTCCAATGTACTGAAGATGAACGGTAAAACAAAAGAACTTATAAAGTAATTTCACAAACATGAAAATCTCCATTAAGAGAAATCTGAGCCGTGTTTGATTTTGTCTCAGCTTCAAGTGCTCCCAAATGAATATCTGAAACCGTCATTTCTGCCCTTTCACTGACTTGAATTAAGTTATTCAGGCTATTTTTCTTCCTCTATTGACTAGGGAAACTCTGTACTCTTGACTTTGTCAGCAGCTCAGAAATAAGGGTTTATATAGAACAAGGCTGAAGGTTGTATCGTCAGTTACACTTCAATTCACTTGGGAAACAATTTTGATGTTTTATTGATTTATTAACAATTTGTTTTCTAAAAGCCCACATTAAAGATCAGAGGCAAACTGTGATGAACTGGCATGTATATGTTATGATCAGTGAATCATCAGAAAGCCTGTTTTTGCTGAGTGGCAGGTTGTTCATGTGGGATTTGAAAGAATTGATGAGGGTTGCAGAAGCAGAAGGTCGGAAATGCAGCACAAGGCTGTTTCCTTTGAGGCTTTTAGACTTTTATCAACAACCAGCCAAACTAAGGCAGATGTACTGTAGCTGACATTGTCATAGCACTTAAATGAACCAAGAGAAGGCTTTGATGAGTTATGTACAGACACAAGACAGATTTACAGTTTGATCGTCTGACACCAGGCTCTTGTGTGCTACATCAGCTGATCATAAGTTGATCCAAACAGATTGCCATAATGTTTTACCCTCAAACGAAAACACATAATCGTGCAGAGATTAGAACCTATATCGTCTATATCATGCTCTGATCTTGCTTACTGTGTTTATATCGGACAGCGTGTGCTTCCTCTTTGCTACATTGTTCACTCCGGCTGTAGAGAACAATGAGTCAACACTTCTGGAAGTCTGATTATCATATATTAGTCTTACTTTGTGTTTTCAACATAATGAGTCACCAATTAACTCTGAGGACTGTGTTAACATTGATGATGTCTCAAGGTTCTCAAGGTCCATGGCCGTTTTCCAGGAATGACGCTTTATTCATTTTGAGCTATGGCTCATTGGCAAGGATGCGCCTTTACCTATTGACACAAGCAGGGGATCAATACAGATACTGAGTAAATAATTCATGAAGAAGAACAAAAGATCAAATCTGCATGAAGGCATGGAGATAGGTCTGAAGTGCCCCTCTCAGCAGATAATTGGGCAGAGAGAAATATTGGGGATATGCAGTAAAATCCTAATTACAACCCTGAAACATGACACTTAAAGTGCTCTTGTCCTCACATAAATTGAGATTATGGCCTACACAGCTGTGTTGCTTATTCACCCAGTCAACAGCAAAACAGTAATGATCAATTTTAGGTTCAGTTTATAACAAGCTTGACTGGAGCCCTGCTGTTAAGCCATATTCCTAGCTCTCTGTGATGAGCTGTGTGTACAGTGTGAGCTGTGTGTGTGTGTGTGTGTGTGTGTGTGTGTGTGTGATAAGGCACCCAGAGGATGGTTTTATGAGTCAAATACATTTTTATAGACCATACACTGTTAAATCTAATGCTTTTACTAAATAAAGACAAACAGTGACAGGTGACCTTTCCATCGACACTGGGTGAACAACACAAACACAGCTACTACTTTAACTGTTTGTGTATCGACTCACCTCTGTGGTACTTTCTGAGGTGGTATTGGCGTAGTTGCATTCTATCAAAGTATTTCTGCATAATTTACAAACGGATGGATGAAAAATTCAAAGAAAAATATGATGGTACTGGACTGTTCTGGGGAATCTATTTTGTAGATCGCAGTCAAATGCACCCTGCCTATTGTGTCAGGCTGTACCAAACTTTGCATTTACATTATACTGGATCCTGCGGATCCTTAAAAGGTCTTTTAAAGTATTAAATTTGATTTTTCTTTTTAAATTAAAGCCATACAATGTCCTCAAAAAGTCTTTACTGACAGGTATTTTGAGATGATGCTTAGACTGAGACCTGATGTCTAAATACTGATTCATCAGCTGGTTGAAAAACAATGAAATGAATTGGGTGAGGGTGTGCTGAGCTCTTGACCTGCATAGAACAGGTGGTTGGTGGACTGCAGGCCCACAAGAGACACCGATTATTGGCATAAAAATTGCAGTACGCCACTGGATTGGCATCAGCCACACCTCCTCCTTCCACTGGGACACGCAGCCAGTCACAGAGATATCAAAGCAGCATAGTGGAGGAAATGATTTCAGCGCAACCCAGGAAAACGCTGGTGTAATGCACCAAGATGGAAATAGAGCCCTTAATGTTGTTTTTTCCTTTCATTTGTCACTGTGAATATACAGAAAAATCTGTTAGTATCTGTGGAAATCATCTATAATCAGTTAAGATCTAAATGACCACTGTTAATAAATTATGGTAATAAATCAACATAAATAATGAAATATAAATATGTATGGGGTTTTGAAGAAACAGTAGTTCTTCATGATCACTTGCTCCTCACCAGTATCATCCTGTCATTGGGTAATGGATATATGGGTATCACCAATCTGAAGCAGAGTAGGGGCGGATGTCCCGTGTGCCCAGTGAGTGATATATCACAAAGTGAGCTGGATCCAGCAGCAAGTGCAGCTCAGATCACTTTGTGTCTGCCAGGCCCTTTACATAGAACTGTTAATGTTCACCAAGAAATACTTAGAGTTACTTTTACATTTGTGTTCAATGTGCAGGTTAAATAAATGAGATGCATTCTTTTGATAAATGAGCTTCAGAAGTGTTGGTAGGTGTATTTTTGAACTCCACACAGACCCAGGCTAGCTGCTTCCAATCTTTATGCTAAACTCAGCTAATCCCACAACCGAACACACAGACATGAGAGGGTATTAATGTGCTTATTTAAGTCTTGTTTGTTTAACCCAAAAAGTTGAACTGTTCTTTTAATATTTTAATATATTAAATATGTGTTTTTTATAACATTCAGTAATGGATTATTGTTAATTTTCACTGAATCGCTCTCCCCTCACCGGTATCATTCTGTTATTTGAAAATGGACATTGGCTACAATTCTATCTGCTCCGATGAAAAAGTATGCGTCATGTATGTATGTATGCTCCAGTCCTCCTGCCCTTTGCGCTGCGTTTTGTTAAGTAGTGATAGATGGTTCTAATATTTAATACAGATGTTTGAACTTGGTGAGGGAGGATATCTGTTTTAAAGAACTGAAGGAAGGCCTGCAGTGAAGGCTTTTGGCTGACACTAACAAATGGCAGTGGAACAGCAATCTTTTATTGTACAGTATGTGGGGGAGAGGATAAGACCAATAAGACTGCAGGCAGCAGGAGCTCAGGCGACGTACGGGCTGATTTATAGTCTGAGGCTGTCTTTTAGAGGCAGAGCAGAGCATTCACTTACATGTTGAATTAGTCATTGTCTCAATAAGCCTGTATGAGTCCTCAGTGTTGGTTTAGCGATACAGAACAATTAATTAAACCTCACAATTAAAACCCAACATGAAACACCATTAATATATTCTGGAGATGTACCAGTGTAGCTGGTTGACTATATACCATGGTGAAGCATACTGATGGCAACAATACAATCAACAATTTCTATTACCATCACTACACATCATCGTTTTGAGAGGGCACAGGGCTCACTTGATATATACTTCAAATGTGTAGAAGAAGCAGACCGACCACACGTTAGCAACAAGCAAACTCCCCAGCTTTTTTCAACAATGGATTATACAGTCACTTGAGCATGATGTTCAGCTGACACCAAATTGGCCTGCTCATCCCATACATCCTCCTTTTCATCCAGTAATACTAAACTTGGCACAAAGCCTAATCTCCTCACGACAGCAGCCAGACACTCTGGTTGACAAATGGAGGACAGGAAAAGAAAAATGATGGAGTGGCCATGACTTTTTTATAGGTATTTTTAACATTTAATGCTTAACAGACGACAAGCCCATTTACCCGTGATCTGGCGCTGTCAGTCAGCGCGGTGTGTCTCAGCTAAACAAATGGGGTCTGAGTGACACCTGCGTGGACCTTGGCACAGTCAAGTGATGTAGTGGACTGTCAGAATGCTGTGAGTTATCGCCTGCTTTGTATTACACATAAATGAGGCATCATCAAGGGTGAAAAACCAATTACTTGATTCAGTCTGTCAGTGTTGGATGGTGTTTAAACAAGCAGAGACAGCGTCAAAGTGCTTTTTTAAAAAATAAATCTGCTTTCTTATAGGGAAATGGACACGAGCGTGACTTTTTGGATGACAGGCGAGTGTTCATCATGGATATGTACAATCGCTACATCTATCCTGGGGATGGATATGCCAAAAGTGAGTGAAAGGACCATTAATTTCCTTCTCAAATTTGTCTTTTACCTTTGAATTCACGCAAACCTTAGAAAGTTTCTTGCAGTTCTAGTGTTCTCATGTACTTCAATGTGATGCAAGCTGCTCCAAATGGGATGTGTGGTTGGATGTTGAGGTAGGAGTGGAGGGAGCAGGGAGCCTACACGTCATTCAGTGCCATTTTAATTATGCAGTGATTTCCCTCTGCACTACCACTCACTCTATTAGCGCCCAGCGGGAAATCTGGCATGCAGCAGTCCGTGCAGCACTATAATCATTGCTTTTACACAAATGAATCTGTCAATACATTAAAGCTGATCTGACAGCAGCCACATGTTACCATTTAACCCCATTTCTAACAACACTCTGTGGACAAAACGTCACAGTCCTGCTTTTAAAACTCCCCCTGTCCTTTAGCTATCTTCTTCTCTGCAGTTAATTGAATTTCAGACATTTTTTAATAATCGTCTCTCCCTTTAAGAAAGTGAAATAAATGTACATTCTGGCTTGTTTAAGATAAAAACCACACAGTCTCATTCTGCTTCACATTTTTCCTCTAAGACACATTTATTTCTTGTGCCTTCAAATACAGAAGCTTCCAATTTTTCTTCTTGAAAAAAAAAAAAGTCTTCTTGAAAAACTTGCAGGACTTGACTTGAAAAACTACCCAGAAGCCTGTTTCACATGCTGTTGCTGCTTTTGCAGCTTAATTCTGTTTGAATTTTGAAACACAAAGGTCTCCTAATTAACCTTATTTATCATTCACATTAGTTATTGGGAATGTACATACTAATTAGTGCTGCTGCAGACTTACATATCTGAGTATTCTATAGATAGAGACACACAGCTACCTACCTGAACATTTCATAATGTTCACATTGAGTTATCAGAAATTCGCTTTGTTGAAAGAGTTCCTGTTGCGTGAAATACTGCAGCAATTACCAGCCTGCGTACATATGAGATCTATAGATTCAGCTGAACAGTTTTATTGGTTGGTTTATTGATGGCAGCTATGTTCTGTGGCTTCGTGCAAGGATCGCCATGGATATATCTGTCAATATTTCTCTGTAACTCCAGGAGCCATAAAGAGGAAGGTGGAGCTGGACTGGGGCACTGAAGACTCGGAGTACCTTCAGAAGGTAGAGCTCCACTCTGAGGGAGCGCTGAACGAGGTCCGACCTGACATCATCATCTACAACGCAGGGACAGACATCTTGGACGGGGACCCCCTGGGAGGACTCTCCATATCACCACAGGTGCTTTTCCTGCAGAGTATTGATCAGACAGAGTTACTCTTTACCCCAAAACCCCACCGGGCACCTCTCTGTCACGTCACGGCCGTGCTGCTGTTTTGGTCCGTCCTCCACTCGACTTTAAACCCCACCCAGTCAGAAACAGAGTGGTTTGCCAACCAGACTTTATTGACTTGCTCAGATTTGGTCTTTTTTCTGGTTTATGTGCTTCTAAATGTGTAAATATGCAACGTAGTCCATTTGTTTCCCTTTTGGCTGTTTTTCCAACCGGCAGTTTGCACGCTTTGTTTTATTTTGAAAAACACAGGACCGGATCCTTTATTCTGTGTCTGGCTTCCTGTCAGCTCGAGCTGCTCTGTGCAGATTGACACGGGCTGCTCGTGACGTCCGTCAAAAATAGAACAGCCGCATTATTCCCAGTGGAGCCGAGCGGAGGTCCGCTTCTGAAACAGGCCGCGGCGGGGCTGGTGGGGTTTAAAACATTGACTAGAACGGCCACATCGCTCCGGCGGCCGCGGTGCACACGGAACACGTTGCATTTCGTGCCCCGCGGAATTTGTGGGTTACAGTTCAGACAAGTTTCAAAACATGAGTGGTGAAAGAAAGAGCGTGTGCAGGTGCTGCTAGGCACGCTGTGGTACACCTGTACAGTCTAATGTAGGCAAATGCACCTGCTCTGCCATAAAGTCTACTTTTATGATGCAGATAATGTTTTGGGTTTTCTGACAGTGTCAGTGTCTCAGTTACATTTCAGCAGGTCATAGTGATGTGTTCCTCTGGACTGTATTATAGAATATGACACCACCTTTAACTCAGTAATAAACATATCATTGAGGTCACACATTTCTGACACTGTCACCAAAAGCTGAACACTCTAAACTTCATAAAAGTCAGCTTTACAGCAGAGCTGTTGTATTGAATTACAGTAGATGTACAGGTGTACCTAACAAAGTGGCCGCTGTGTGCAGCGGGTTGTTCATGTGTCCTGTTTACGTCTCTAAACTGCTATTTGAATTTGAAGTTCAGGTGAATAAAATAAATAAATAAAATAAATATTCTGATACCTCAACTCAGCTGCCGTTGCCATGGAGACGAACCCATTTAGACGCATATCTGAGCTGTAGCAAATCCACAGCACGTCATGGGAACAGAACACCTCACGGCAGTTTGTGAGTTCATCATTCACCCTGAGTCATGAAGTTGAGTGTTATCAGGTTCCTGCAAAGAAACATCGTCTTCAGCCTCTTCTCGCTGTTTGTGGCACACGCAACAGAATTTACTCTCTCAAAATGCTCTTTGGGAGTTGTAGTTAACTTCTCCTTGTGTGTTTTTATGTACTTGTTTCGGGTTGCTGGTTTCTCACACTGAAGATTTTAAAGGATAGTTATGGTTACTTGAAGGCAGCAACAAAACATTTTATCAGTGTACGCAGTCCTGGAACCGACGGCCATCATCTGATGACGATTCAGCCTCTTGGGCTGACAGCCTTGCGGTGTAGCCAGTGGATATTTGGAAACCAGATAACGGATATCCAGGCCAAGACATCCTACGCAATCTGATTAGCAACTTGACGCGTGAGAATGACAAGAAAGACACATCTGTGCTATCTCTGTAAACAGATATCTGCATATGAATGAAGAGAACTTTACAGAAAGCTAAATCATGGTCAGACGATGGCTGATGGGTTCTGACATTGCTCTTTTACACGGACTGTTGCAACCAAAGTCTGCTCAAACATGATTGGTCAGTACTACTCAGAACGTGTCAGATGCCAGAGATTAAATTAAAGTAAAGAGATTAAAGAGAAAAGGTGTGCGCTATATATAGAATACTTTGACCGCATTATTGTGTTCTCTTCAGACTTCATGAATACAGGATCCACCATCCCTTTAACAGGGAGAGTTTTGTGAAAGTTACTGTGTCATTTGAAGCCCTGCATGTTCTCCAATTGCACCTCACCTCCTGTAAAAGCATATAGAATGAATGAATGAGACCGAAACATTGACTATAGATTCACTGTATGTCTGATAGAACTCTCACATTTCTCAACTCCGTAACAAATTGAGTGTATCTTTTCACATCCTGGCTGTCAGCTTCAGTGCATAGAGCCAGTGCAACAGAGGTGCATATTACCAAGAGGACAAATGATTCATTTACAAACAATAAACAAATCAGAATACTCTGACGCTGTCAGGATATCAAGATTCAGGTTTAACAACTGAAATCCCCCAAATGAACCTCAACATAACTTTCAGTTTTACTATGTATTTTAGTGTTGAAGAGTGTAAAGCAGAGCATCTGCAGATCACTTTACATCCCTGACGGTTTTTTAATTCTGCACTGCTGTAATGTCAGGAAAAATATGTGACTGTAGGAGTGGCAGCCTGAGCTGTGTCAGGTCACGTGAGCGCTTTGTGTGTCTAATTTGTCAGGAAATTTGAAAGCATAGTGAGAGCTGATCCACATGAGCCAAATCTGAATGTATTACTTCCTGTGTGCAGACATTTCCTGCCAGTGATCCTGCAAATTCCAGAAAAATAATTGGAGCAAATAAGGTGAATCTGCAGAATGTGTTACCGGGGATGGTACACTGAGGTGTGTTGCAGAGCTAATTTGGGATTTAGGGTGGTAAATATCCTGAAATGAATAAAGAACCTCTTGATTAGCGTAGCTTTAATAATTATTATTCAAAGTTCTGGCTGAACATGTGTTTCTGTCATGCTTAATAATGTTTCAAATCAGCCCTCGTGCTACTAAGTGCTCCATAATCAATGAGATTTTTTGACACAAGCTGTTCCCACTCTCAGTCCGGAGTGTGTGCTTCTTTCCTCCCTCATGTGTCGCCCTGAGAGGCTTGGAGCTCCACAGGGGAGTAGGAAGATATGAGAGCAGTCAGGCCGCTTTCAGCCTCTCCTCCCTCCTCAGGGGAGGAAGGAGCGTACATAGAACCGTTGGCCAGCCGCCTGAGAAAATTCAGAGTTCAGAGAAATTACTAATAGCATCTGTGAATAGACTGACAGCCCAGCCTTTCTCTCGTCTTTCTCTGCCAGGGCATCGTAAAGAGAGATGAGATCGTGTTCAGGGCTGCGAGGCAACGGGGCGTCCCCATACTCATGGTGACGTCCGGGGGATACCAGAAGAAAACAGCTCGCATCATCGCCGACTCCATCCTCAATCTGCACCAGCAGGGCCTGATTGGAGGAGAAGCTCTGGAGGGGGAGGGGTCATCATCACTGGTAACCAGCATGATGTGCCCCTCTGGCTCCGCTGGGTCAAAATTCACCACCGTCTGAGGCGCATTAAACACTCACAGGTCCTCTGCGGCTGTGACATTTAAAGGCACTGGAGTAACTTTATATTGTACAGTGAGTGTGACAGCATTGTAAAGTTACTACTGTCACACAGAAATTAAAATTTAGAACAGGGGAGGGGTACCCATTGCTTCTTTGCACATATACAACAAAAGAGGGAGAAAGGTTTTTTAATATTTTTATGTAGAAGCTGGCAGTTACTCAAAGGGAATAATTGTTCTGAAACAATAGACTACATCAGATTTCTGTCACATGCCACAAAAAGAGCTGTTCAGTGTTTCATCAGTTGGAGAATGATGGGCTTTATGTTTAATGTATGTTCGGAGCAGCGTTTTGAAGAGGTATTCTTTCATCTCAGGAAATGTAAAAATGTCATTTGTGAAAGAGACACATGAATAGTTGATGAAACGATAGAGAGGTTTGGCGTTCTTACAGATACACGGTGAGTTTATGAAGAATCCTCGTCTCAGTCCGTGGTTAAAACTGTAACTATCAGACATAATTTAACTCTGAGGTTTCGCCCTCTCACTGAACATGATGTCTGCTTCATTCCTCGTTAGCAGTTTGTTTTATTTCTAGTATATATTGGTGTTTTTTCTTGAGATAATATTGTCATCATTACAGAGTTAATGGGTTTTCATTAATCAAGCTCAGCTACTGATGAGTCATTGTACTTAAATCCACTAAATCCCTGCAGTTAATGTTTACAGAGAGCCTGATATGTTTTTTACTGTGGGTACAGTGTTTGTTTGTGTTTGAACAAATTTGAAACACTAAAACATGTGACTGTGAGCACTTTAGTATGTGTGTGTGTGTGTGTGTGTGTGTGTGTGTGTGTGTGTATGTATGTGTGTGTTAAAAGCTCAGCAACATTCCCAAACTCGTAAAAATCAATGTTTGCGTTGATGTTTGCGTTGCAGTGTGTTCCTGCGGTCCGCACATCAAACAGTCCAAACAGTGAAAAATGTTGAGTGATTAATGAGCAGGCCTGTACAGAGAAGCTTCTCATCAGCTTCACTTCTGATTGGTTGGCTGTAGTCACACATACAGAACTCCTCTAATGATGTTTACACATACAGTAACTGTAAAATGGATCTTTGGCTCAATATGATTAATGCAGCAGCTGGAACACTGACACTAAACACACACAGATTACTAACTTGAGTCCTGCACAGGCATGTGTGTGTGTGTAATGTTGAATAAACAATTTTAGCTTCAATTTCTGCCTAAAACATTTGAAACATTTGACATGTCAGTGCATTGTCTCTTCACTGTCACTTCAGGCTAATGTAAAGCTTCAAAACACTGCATGTTGGTGGCTCCAGATTAAAAGGAGAAATACTGTTTGAAAGGATTATTCTGGTGGAAGAATGATGTTGTTTAACCGAGTCAATTGTTGAGATGTGTGAACATGGTGATTTCCTGATAAGATTGCTTAAATTTATTTCACTACAGATGTATAAAATCACATGAACCTTTTTTTTCCGCGGTTTCAGTAAAAATGAGATTCATCTCTTGTGCAGGTGTTCTGTCTTCGAGTGAATCACATGCTGTTTTAGTGAGCGTTACATACAATGCTACATTGCCATTGGTTTAAGATGCACAGTCCTACAGGGAAAGAAACACAAGCGGTCATGATCAGACTTAAAGAAACCAGATCAGACCTCTGAATCACCGCCTACAATGTGTCCATGCTGAAAGAAAGCATCAACCTATCAGGGTTCATAAGTGAGATTTAGAATGTAGATCACATCTTTCTGTATAGCTAGTTAGATAAAAGTGCTGAAGGTCTCACCTGGTTAGGGCAGAGAAAAATGAGGTAACATGAACACCATGTCAGGCCGAATGATTGAAATGAAATAAGACGGCAACTGAGTGTGATTAGCAGGCTCAAACAAAGCCCCAGGTTATTCTTGAAAGAGAACATAAAGAATTGATGTTTATAGTGCATTAAAAAAATGATGCTTCCATCACAGTTTGGACTTGAACTTTGAACTTTTTACCACCAAATAAAGTGCCAACAACCTGTCTGATTGTCCGACCGCTGGAGTTTCTTCTCTTCATCAGACTTCATCACCACACGTCTACATCTCAGCAGTTACTGCGGTGAATACTGTACAAAGTTATCATGTTAGAAATGACAGATCCTCCATCTGATACTCGATTGAGCTTTTATTGGCCATTTCCTGCTTCAGTAAGTTTTGATTCTTCACCAGGTGAATTCACGTCAGTTTGAATTCACCCAAGAATTTAATGTTTTGCAAGACAATCTCGGAACCCATCAGCTGTCATCCGAGGATGATTCAGCCTCTGAGGGCAACAGCTGATGTTTCAGGGCTTCCTGTGCAGCCAGTCAATATCTGGACAAGACTTCTTCTGATATAGTCTGATATATGAGAAAGACATTTCTGCTGATCTCTATGAACAGATATCTGCATATGAGTTACTACTAACTAACTGATGGGTTCCAAGATTGTATTTCAGCCAATGTGTTCTCCCTCTTTTGTCAATACTACTCAGACTACAAATGGAAACGCTTCCAGTGTCAAAATCTTTGTCACTCATATGCAGATATCTGCTAATAGAGATTATTTAAAAGAAGACATAACTAATTTTTAAAGGCACACTCCTCTCTGTCTGTGCCATACTTTGTGATGAAGGTTCAGTCACTGACAATACTTCAAAATCTTGTCCAACATAGCTTAAGCCATGCTAACTGACATCTAGGCAGCGTCCTGGGAGAGCATAGTAGTTGGGAGTGGATGGATATTTGCACACACACACGTTCATACGTGAGAATTTCACAGTCCTGAACACCAAGACATGTACGTCTGGCCTGTGAGTAATACGTGTTCAAAAAGCTCAGGGAGAAGAGCAACACAAAGTTGTTGACCAATTAGAAGAGATGTTAATGTGAATGTGGCCGGATAGTTGAAATAATAAGCCACATCCTCTGTGGACTCTGCCTGCGATGTGTTTTGCAGCTGAGTGGACCTGAAGTGGCAGCTGGCAGGTGCTGCTGTAATGATTTTCTAATGTATTTTCACATTCAGTATCTGGCTGCTCTGGCTTCAGTCTACTGTTTAAAAAAAAAAGTTTCCAAAGTTCTGGACTCCAGGCTCATGATCATTTAAAGGATTAAGAGGCCGATCTTTGCACAGCATGGAAAGCTGCGTTCAGGTGCTTATCCAGGAAGCTGTTTGGACACATTCATAATGAAACTGTGAAAGGTGGCCTATATTAGCGGTGTCGGTGCTAATTAGCTAAAGCCTTTGATCTGCTGTGCTGCTTCTGAATGCAGCTGAAAGGTTTAGCGCAGTCTACCTTTAATCAGGACTCAGAATATATCACTTATTGTGTGCAGGCCTGTCCTTAATACCCGATGCGATCTCAGATTCCAGCTCATCAGCTCCTCTCTGTGTCGGCCGGCATGTTAGTCGTTTGAGTTGATTGGATTGTTGTGTGCCAAAAATAACAGTGAAGTCTTCAAAGCTGTAATGTATGTATGTAACTACTACTATGCACTCATAATGATATTGAATAAAACCATAACAACCAAAGGGTCTGTTTTGTTTTTGTTTTTATTTACTGCTCATGCTTAAAGTGTGTTTGGAAAATTCTAGTTAATAACTCTGCTGCTATGCACTACTCCATTGAGTGCTGTTTGTCCCATATGGGTGTTCCTAAAACCCTGCCCTATATGATGTAATAGGGCAGGGTTTTATCTATCATGAACAGCTCGTCTCACCTCCTGCATGAGACTGTGGAGGCCTTAAACAGCTCCTTCAGCAACAGACTGCTACTCCCACAATGTAAGAGGAGCTCTACCACAGGTCCTTCATTCCAACAACTGTCAGACTCTTTAACACCTGCATGACCTCATGGCTGTCTTCAGCATGACTTTTTTAAAATATGCCTTATCTTAGGTCATTTAGTTGTAAATGGACTGTACTTATATATCTCCTTTCTAGTCTTCTGACCACTCAAAGCGCTTTACAGTACGTATCTCATTCACCCATTCACACACATTCATACACTGATGGCATTGGCTGCCATGCAAGGTGCCAACTGCTCATCCGTTTGAGGAGCTAACCATTCATACACATTCACACACTGATGGCACAATTTGGGGTTCAGTATCTTGCCAAAGGACACTTCGACATGCAGACTGGAGGGGATCGAACCGCCGATCATCTGATTAGTGGACGACCCGCTCTACCTCTGAGCCACAGCCGCCCCTGTCTGTTTACAGAATATGGCAGAAATTGAATATAAAATTCATAACTGTTTTCAATAATGTATAATCACATGAAAATATTGTTTATCATTATGTTTTTGTTATCATATTCTTTATATCTACAGAGGGTGCAGGTCCTCTGTCCACCATGTTGAACTGCCATGTTTCTACAGTAGCCCAGAATGGACAAACTGAACACTGGATCTAGATAGGGACTTTTACATTTTCCATGCATTTCCACTGACCCTATTTTCTTTAACACACTAGGAAGGAGTGGGTGAGGTGAAGGGTATTCAGTTGGCAGTCTGTTACCAGGTCAACACTGTCAGGTACAGGTGTCCTGCTCCTGAAATTAATCCGACTAGCTTGTTTGATAGCATCTAAATAGCTAGTGCTAGCTTACTCATGGACACATTTTTGAAAAGTTGAACTGACATGGAAAACACAAATACTAAAGATCTGAAATAAAAATGTTTATTTTATTATTAATAAAAGTATTCATATGGTATTAGTTTTTTTTTTACATTTGCTGTAGTATTGTCAGTGTGTTTTTAAAGATATCGCATGCAGCTGAAACCATAAGCAAATGCTATTTGGGGGGCCTTGGCATGGAAGAGTTTGGAAACCACTGCCGTAATGTATAATCACTCGACTATCACAGTCACTAGACTTTCAGACAATGCAGAATGGAAAATTCTCCACATCTTTATCTGTCAGTCAGTGAGATGGAAATCAACCACAGTCTGTACAAGCCCACACAGCCCTGAGAAGAGGTCTACGCTAATCAAGGCAAATAAGAAACACCTGGGCGTGTGTGTGTGTGTGTGTGTGTGTGTGTGTGTGTGTGTGTGTGAAGGCTTTTTTGAATGTTCATGTTGTTTTCGTTTGCCAGCTGACGAGAAAACTATATTTTTCTAACAAAGCGGTGCAAGTTCAGCTTTTGATTGAAACAAAAAATCAATCAAAAGTTGTGTGAAGCAGCTGTGCAGACAAACAGATTATGGTCACTGCTGCTTCAACGTGATGAGCAGCTCTCATTTTGTGTCAGATCAACAAAATTAAAATTCTTTCAAGTTACTAAACACAAAATGATCATGAAACGTATGCACTGAGGTGTGTACCAAGCTTAAACCACTGCCTATGTTAATCTCCCATGACCGTCATGATATATGGTATTATGTTATATGGTTTATTAATGCAAGTCAGTGTATTAATTAGTGAATATTTAAGCAACATCATACTTGTCATCACATAACACATCGGTGCTACTAATATGAACTCTGGATGGAGTCTGTGTGAAGTTGTTGTCTTGGATTGTTATTGTATTCCCTGCATGTGTCTGCCCACAGACACACTGAGTGACTGACAGACAGACAGACAGAACCCACCATGACAACATCATTTCATGCAGGCCAGGTACTGTGGCGGTGGGACAAAGAAAACCTTGCAGTAAGCTTCATTAAACATGATTCCCTGGCCGTTTGCCTGACTCCTGGATGCCGTCTTACCTCAAATGAACTGCTCCGGGGTTCAGCTGGACGCAGGCCGAGACTGTCGAGCGCTCGCTGTCTGGCTTCTTCGATCAGGATGTTTTCACCTCTCCAGACGAAGCAACCCAAGTGAGGTATAAACAGTCCACTATCAGCAGCCCTGAACAGCACAGGTGTGAAAACAGCATTAGAACAAGTTAATGAAAGCTCTGCTCAATATGTTTTACTTTCACAGAGGACTGTGATAATGAGAGTTTTATGGTCTTTGGCTAGATTAAAGGGCCACATAAAGTTCAGTTTGAGTGTCACGAGGAATCAGCTTGTGAAAACAGTTGTATAATGTTTTCTGGAAAGAACTTTCTAAAGTTTCTCTTTAAAAACAGCTCTAATGATGTTATCAAGGTTATGTCCACTAAGCCACACGCATCCAGCAGCACAGCTATGGCAATGTTGAACTGCTGGTCCACCGCTTTGGCCCAGATCTTAACAACTATCCATATTAATAAATTTTGTACTGACATTCATGTTCCTCAGATGATGTATCCTACTGACTTTGGTGACTTTTCCTTTAACGCTACTATGAGGTTGATATTTGTGGTTTTGTTAAAATATCTCAACAGCTTAGATAGTTAGATTGTCATGGAATTTAGTGAAGTTTACTTTTGTTTATGAGCACATAGCTGCAAAACTAATGACATTCCCATCAGCCTCAGCAGCCTTTAGCATGCTAACATGCTAAAGTAACATGGTAAACATTACACCATGGTAACCATTTTCATTGTGAACGTGTTGAGCCTCACAGAGCCGCTAGAATGGCTGTCAACTCTTGATCTTGTTAATAGAAAGCTTCCATGACAAATTGGTGTTAGTTTAAGAAAGGTGGGGATTAATGCTGCGTTCTAGTCAAAGCTGGAGGTTGGAATTTCCCAGCTGAAATTTCCAACTTTCAGTCTCCAAGCGTTCCAGGTGAACAATGCCAAACCTCAACAGAAAACATGGCTGACCATGACAAACTGAACTTTCTTTGGCAAGTCTTCACGCAACTGAACTCTCCACAGAGCAGGCTTGCATATATAAACATAACAGAGGAGGAAAACAATGCATGTGCTAACACACACCATAATACATTTTATTGTGCGACACTTTCATTCACGTATGTATTGAAATCTACAAGAAAAGGTGTGTCAACTGCTTGTTCGTGGAGTTTGGGCAGATGGATTTGCACCAAGGGACTCTTTGAGTGGTTTCTTGAACACACCACTAGAAGGCAGCGAGGGTCAAATGAAAAACCCTATTATTGCATTATGGGAAATGTAGTATCCAGTGTTTTTTTTAAAGCTTGATCCATACTAGGGCCTAAAAGTCAGCATATCTTTTTCATATCTCAAAAACTATTGGCTGGATTGAATTTTGACACCCACCATTACCTCATGATGATATGTAATAACTTTAACAGCAAAACTAATTACATTCTGAACAGCCTCAGCTGCACTTTGTGTTTAGTGAAAATTAGCAAATGTTAGCATGCTAACACACAATACTCAGATGGTATGGTAAACACTATATTGTCTACCTGCTAAACGTCAGTGTGTTAGCATTGTCATTGTGAGCATGCTGCCATACTGATGTTAGCATTCACGCAACGTCTCCCAGAGCTGCTAGCATGCGGTACACACTTAGTCCTGTTTCAGTCTGGCTCTTGAGTGAGCCACCAACATGGATGTGGAACACTAAATTGCTGCCCTTTGAGATTGGCCAGACACAACACAACAGAAGCTTATTTCTTTCACAGCACAGTCTGTAAATCCATCCTTAAAACTCCAGACTGATTCTCAAAGGTTACTTCCAGTCTCAGTCTTAGATGGTTTTAATAGAATACAACCACAGATCTCCTCTGGTTATGGGCGATGGTGGCAAATTTTCTCCTTATATAAACAGAACTGTCAAATCAATAGGCAAAAGGCTTCACAATTCAACGGAATCTACCAGCTTAAAGATCTCAGCAACATCATTAAAAAGACCATTACTGAACAACATGTGACACTGTGGGCTTCTGGCTGCGCTGTCAGAGTAAATGGGCCAAACCCCGGAGAACAGGGAGGCGATGTAATCTAGATGGAAATTTGATCAGACAGTCGTATTAGAGTTTGCTCAGGTGTTTAAACTAAGTCAGCAATCACTGGCACGCTTAGCATAATGTGAGGTCTGAATTTGTGTCTAATTCCAAGGCTGCATGGGAAATGTATTCACTGGCAAACTGTTTCAAAGCAGAGTTGTTTATGCCTATCCATCATCCGGGAAGTCATGATACTGTTGTCAGTGCTTCTCATTGTTTTCCAATCCACATGTGCTGACCTTACCAGTCACACAGAAATGTGATCTTTAAAGAAAACACAGAGCTGATGGTGTTGACTCAGTGCCTGATTTGTGAAGCGCTTGTTACGCCTCAGGCCTCATATAACAAAGTCCTCTTCTTCAAAGATACTTTCACTAAGTAGTTCTAATGACTGGAGACAATGACGCTGGAGATCAAAGATCTTTTCTGGAAGGGTTACAAAATAAGTGAGAACAAATTTTGCATCAACGTGTCTCTTTTTCAGGGTTATTGGCCAGACTTTGACTAAACGCTGGTAGAACTTCAAGCTTTTGGTCCGTGGTCAAGCTGAATGTGTCAGAGTGATGTTGGCGGAGATTCAAAGTGTCAGGCCCACTCGGCCACCTAAAGCAGGAATTAAACCAGCCGCCTCGGCTCTCTCAACATGGCCCTCCTGCCTCTGATAAGTGGTAATTGTGGTGAGCATGGAATTACTCAACTGTAAGTAGAGTTTTTGTATTGTTTTGACAGTTGGTGCCAGTGTTTTAGTGGGGAAGACTACAGCATGTAGCCAGACTTAGAACTAATGTGAAGATGAATTTTTGTCTCTGACAGTTTTTTCAAAGTGGGCGAAGCACTGAGAATGCAAGTGATTTTGCATTCTCAGTAAAGATCAGCATGGCTCTGCTTCTTGTTAAGTAACACACTTGTAAGCTAGTCGCACTACTTCACATTGATGTTCAAGTGTGGGAACAAATGCATCTTTTCAACTGTAGGTATTCCATACCGAGGCTTAATGGTGTACCCATTTTTAACTCACCTGAAGCCAGTTGGTGTCCAGCACTCCACCTCCACCACGTCCACACCACATCTAAGACAACAGCAGGTTTGTTGGTAAATTAAGGCTCAGTTCTAGCCTGGTTTCAGATCTGTAAATTCCTGCCAACATCTCTGATTGTTGCAGTGATTCTAGTAGGTGTGATTGACAGCTCTCTCTGCAGTTGGAAAAACCACTGAGCCAACCTGGATTTTATATTCAGGATTAAGGATGGGAAAGTTGTCTGTCAGTGCCAGAGGCTGAAAAATGGGAACAGAAAAGTTGCCGTGTAAATGTTCAACACGAGGCCCTTGGCTTCAAACGAGGACGCTGTAGGTAGTTCTCTAGCTCTAGCTTCTCTGGCTCTGCACAGAAGTTAGCAACAATTAATATGCAACGTCCCGATAGACTTTCAAAATAAAGCTTGCTGAGAAACATTTCACATACATAGTGTACATAGATACATACACACACACAAAGCGACAATGGAAGCACTGTACTCTGAACCCAGCACAGCGCACCACAATTCAACCAGGTTGAACTTTGACTGCATATTGCACTGAACCCAGCAGCAAATCACAGTGTCCGAGGGCCATGAGCATTTAAAAAGCGTTCACTGTTTGGTTAGGAACAAAAACGACTTGGTTTGGGGTAAAATAAGTTTGTAACGAAGTAAAACAAAATGTTGATTCCCAAATTACAAAAAGTCACATTTAAGCACCAGTGCTGGTCCACTGGTCTACCCATGTTGTTAGTTTGGATTTTGATACATCTCTGAACAGAATTTAATTTGTAGCGCTCACAGCACTGACAAATGACATTTAAAACATTCATCCATTATCTGTAACTGCTTATCCTCATTAGGGTCACAGTGGGGCTGGAGCCCATCTCAGCTGATTTTGGGCGAGAGGCGGAATTTTGGACAAGTTGGACCAGCTCATCACAGGGCACATAGAGACAAACCATTCACACTCACATTCACACCAATTAACCTATTAAGTGTTTAGACTGTGGGAAGAAGCCGGAGTACCCGGAGAGAACATGGGGAGGACATGCAAACTCCACACAGAAAGGCCTGAGACAAGGTTTGAACCAAGAACCTGGTTAAAATATTCAACACCATCATATTTCTATGAAAAAAATTGTTTTGTTTTTGCAGTATGGCTGAAATGACCCTTTAACATGTTAGAATTATACATGAGCTCTAGCTGGCCTGCAGTATTGGCGGCCTTGACTTGACAGAAACACAGTGAGACATGACTCCATCCATCCAGCAGTACACAAATTCAGATCCTGAATGGGAAAAATTGGATTTTGAGTTAATAGTATTTGTTCTCACTTGTGACAGGCTAGTTCCATGTTTTCACAGCTCTCACATAACATGTGGCAGCAAAATCCAAAATATAAACAAATAGCACCCCGCTCCGCTCTTTACTGTTAGTGCTGTGTGAGATTCTGATGTCTATGAGCACTGAGCACAGTGACACTGACATATTTGTGGCAGACAGACCTCCTGGAGAGACTAACAGGGATTTTTTTTTCTCATTGTTTTCCTCAGATTCAGCGAATGCCTCACAGTGGTATTTGTTTACAACCTAATGTATGATAGATTATGCAATTTCTCCCCTGCAATGCAGTGGGAATATTAAGTTGTTTCACTCACCTTGTCAGATACATGTTGCAAGAAGGCTGCCTACACACGGCTCGGTATCATTTTGTGTTTTACTCCCAGTGGGTTTGAATATGATCAGAAGGACTTAGCAGCAACCTTCAAAGACATTAAGTGAATCATCTCTTTGTATGAAAGCATAGCGAGTCTATCAGTGGGTAGTGTAAAAACATATATTTTTCTTGTGCACCACCAAAGAGGCTCTTCCTCCCACCTCATGATGCTTACAGGGAAACACTGCTTGAGTTTAGGAACCTCCGCTCCAAGGAAGCACTCAGCTTCAGGAGAGTCCTGCAGCAGCTGTCAAAAATCTTTGTGATCACATTATTTCTCTGGCGAGCTAACTGAACTACAGACAGCATGAGTACCCTGAATGTTATTTGCAGAAGCATAGTTATCATTAAGGACACCAAGGCCATGTTTTTTATGACTTTGAGTATTTATTAAACAAGCTTTTTATATAGTTATTGTCAGTGTTCAAATAAGGGCCTGTACAAACCTGTAGCTGTGCTGTAAATTCATTCGCGTAGGGCCTAGGGCTCCTCGATGGGGTGCCAGCCTTTAAACTGTCTCTGTTTGGGGCTTTGTACTTAGGGTTGAGAATCTTTGTCATCTCCCTAGAAAATATATAATGGGAATGAATGACTGAGTGAAACATCTGGTTAACTTAGAGGAAAACATGCAACTTTGGCATTCTCTGACTTAGCATACAATTAAACACATTCACCTACCAAAATTCAGGGGCATCTACTGTGGCAAATGGGTGCAAGCCTTTTACCACAAACTTAGTCACTGCTCCATGACATTTGTCTATCCTGGCCTGGGTCATTTTTTTACTCATCCCTGCTTTAGTGAAAGGAGAAGCTAGAGGTAGACGTGAACTGGAGCGAGTACTGCCAGCCTCTGGCTCTGAGCCAGTCAGACTCTGTCTCTCGTGATGGTCATCTAAATGTAATGCCTGAGAAGGCATTAATGTAATGTTAACCGTTACTAATAGCAGGTTTTACAATAAGGCAAATGGCGCTTACATGATAGGCAGTGTTAGTTAGTTACCTGCAGTATTAGCCGAGGACATGGTAACGTTGCTGCTGCTGGGCTGAGATTCAGTAACGTTAGTCCGGAGCGGATCGAAAATGTACAAAAAACAGTTTTGGTCTCTATAGCTAATTTCCCCGTTCATGACAACTGTACTGAGGGTGAATTTTTATACAACTCACCTGCGCAGCTTAAATGTATGCATAATTAAGGGCATGGACACTTTGATTGACAGGTGGGTGCAGTTACAGGTGTCTGGTTTCAGTAACCAGGGGTCATTCAGCCCGCCTCAGCTCCACCCACGATCCACATCTTTGCAGATTTTTGAACTAGCCAGGATGCAGAGACAGGACTGCTAACATAGCGTCAGCCAGAGCCACCACACTGATCTTCACAATGGTTCTTCAGAAACCTCCGACGTCCATGTTATTACCTTTTTATGCATTATACCTACTGGGCCACGATGACTTTTATTGAAAGTTGAGTTACTGATGCTGACTTTACAGCAAAATGGAAGTAATCATTGAAAGCAATATTTCTGTAAGAAAAGAGAACATAATATTGGTACATTTTTCCAACTAAAATGCTTCAAACCAGACAGATCAGCCTAGAGACAAAAGAACATATAGAAATCTCTCTTGTGAAATGGATAAAGCTGTTGAACCTTCAGCTGAAAAGTGTTTATAGGACCACATTCCTCATAGCAAGAAGCAGATTTAGAAAATTGCTTTTCAGGGCCCTTAAATTTGACCATTTTCTCGGCGCCACAATAGTCAATTAAATGAAAGTGAAATATCACAAAACAGTATTTCTCAAGTGGGAGAGGTGAAAAAAAGTTCACAGCACCACCCCACAATTTTTTCCAATCATTAACAATGAAAGGAAACTATTAAACTAATAAAAAAAAGATCCAAGTTGAATTTCAGTGAAATGAAGGTCAGCACGACAACATTAGCAACAAACTCTTGTTTGTTTATTTTCTCGACATAAATCATACGTTGTTCACTCCATATTTTTCTCCTGGTAACCCACCCTCACTGCCCCTGTAGTGGCTCTATGCCAAACCAGTGGGACCCGCCCCGACAGTTTGAGAACCACTGACTAAGACCATCATGCTAGAACAGCAAATTTACTGAGAATATAACTGAACATTTAGAAGAAAATGTCAAAAATAATCAGAGGATTTCACAGATTATTTGTCCAGAATCTTC
This sequence comes from Argyrosomus regius, assembly GCA_946959425.1. Taxonomy (NCBI): domain Eukaryota; kingdom Metazoa; phylum Chordata; class Actinopteri; family Sciaenidae; genus Argyrosomus; species Argyrosomus regius. The sequence continues at coordinate 88,807 of OX336885.1, forward strand.
TTCAGGGTGTGGGGGGGTTTACTGGGGGAATTTGGGCTCATGACCTCAATCTTTAAGATGCTGGCAACAGCCACGGTTATGTGTAAAAAACTCACCACACCCTCGTCTGTTCTATTTCACTGTCGAGCTGCTTTCTCACAGTCAGCGGTGCATGGCAGTATTGACAACACACACACAGCAATTCATAGATGTGTGGGACATTTTGCCGATCTCCCCTTGGGATAAGTCACCCTTTGTCTTCTTATATCTTATCTCGGTTTGAACATATGGCTCCTGTTGCAAAGATTGGAGTCCACACATTTGTTGCTGTGCTGTGATTCATGATGCCAAGCCAAAAGAGCGAAGATGGCAGCTGTGTTTGCCATTTGTTGATGCTTTGAATGGCTGTTTGGTTTGCTCTGAAAATTTCCCACCTTACAGATGTCCATGAATTATTCATTTCTTTAAGTTGCAATTCTGAATCTTAACCAGCAGGTGGCCCAATGAAGAGTATATGTATAGCTGCACACTGGCTGGAATGAGACAGGCCTTCTCATTATGTTAAATACTTTGGAGGAGAGTCATGAAAATGAGACTTCTTATCTTTCGGGTATATGAGTGTTCTGACCTGCGGAAAGCAACAGGCAGGGAGTATGAATAATGGATTACATCCCCGCAACACAAACACTACATAGCAATTAAGCCTGCTCCCTTTTTAACTGGAGTCCTTTGACCCCCATTTGTTAATAGTGATCATTAAACACACTTTCTCTGAAAAGACTTCCCATTCTGTGTTCGGTGGAACCGTCAGAGAGATTTTTCAAAACTAGACAAACAAACACATGCACAGGAATGAAAGTGAAGTCTAACCGGAGCAGTGATGTGTGTGAGCACAGAGGGAAAAACACTGTTGTCTTTGGCTCTTTGGATGATGTCAGGCTGTCATGTAGATGAATGTGCCATATGGCTGAAGATGGTTTCAGACTGCTCTTGGCTATCTCGGTGGGCTTTGGGGTAGGTGAGGTTGACCTGGAGCTGTCTTTAAATAGAGCAGACATTTCTGCAGGAGAAGGTTTGCATAAAGAAAATCAGCAGGACACCGGCATAGGAGCTGGATTTATTATTTTAGTGGATGACTGAGATAAACAGCCCTTCACAAATACACGAGACAGCATTTACATTGTAAATCACACTTTCACTGCACCAAAATGTGATGTGAAAATAACAGACAACAGAACACTTCAAAAGTTCTGCCGTTGGTAGAAAATGTGAGTATTTTTGTTGATGCTGGAGCAGCTGTCTGAATGTGATTGGATGCAAAATATCATATGAAACCATCAGGAATGCTCACGTCGGTCACAATGATTTAAAAAAAAAAAAAAAACACAATCCTCTCTACCAAGCGGAGGCTGAGGTGTTTGGAGGCTGTCCGGGATGTTTTTATCATGGACGTATTAACAAGACTACAGCCATTCCAGCAGCTCTGTGAAGCTGTAATTATGTAGGTACACTACTTAGGTGTGAGTGGCACTTTGAGCTAAATGCAAACATCAGTATGCTAACATTTGCTAATTAACACTAAACACAAAGCACAGCTGAGGCTGATAGCACTGTCATTTGTTTGGAAGGTGTTTGGGTGTATTGTACTGGATGCAGGTAAATTTGGACCTGATGATGATACCTATTGTTTTTTTGTCACAACACAAGCCCATGTGCCCCTCTGTCTAAAATCATCTTTGTAATTACCAAAGTAATTCTTTAAATCTTTATTCTTCTGACATTTAACATTTTTTGGGTTCAGTTGTGGATTCAGCACTGCTATGAACGCAGACAGTGCTCTACATTACTCTGTAAAATTATTAATATACTGTAATATCTATATCTAAATCTATAGGCATGCAGCCTCGTGCATATGACTTAATCACAGTTGTTTATTTCATCACTTATTTTGCTCCGCCAACACAAATAGTTCCACAAGTGGACTGGGACTGCATTGTAGCCAAGCAACACACAAACATTTCCTGAAACACCAGCTAAATTGTGTAGATTTACATGTTACTGCAGGCCAGCTGCATTGTATCATGTATGCAACGAGTGAAATTAGAGTCTGCTGACAGTCGAAATACAGTGGTGGAAATAAAATTGAGGGTAGCCAGGTAGTTACTTCAGTAACAGCTGAAAAACCTCCTCTTCTTCCCAATCGTCCAAAATGCCTGTGGTACAAACACTAACGCTCCCCTTAGTGCTCTCACAGTCTGTCCAGCCCGGCTAACAAACTGAGCTAGCCTTACCTAACAGCAACTATATTTTGCAAAAGTTTACTGTCCATCAGGAAACTCTGTAAATCACAGAGAGTTGAGGCGGAGCAGCCAGAGGACATCAGAGGGAAAACCAGAAAACATTTTCTCCATAAAATATGATCCAGTTTCACCAAAATCAGTCAAACAGATGATGTGTGACTTAGTGTTGTAAAGCGTTACGTACTTTTCGCAGAAGATTGTACCCAGAGCACAAAGTTATGTTGCATTAAGTTTACATCACATGAAGTTGGTCAATGACTGTGCTGACAAGAGCTGTTAGTTCAACTTGACTTCCAGTCATTATTTTTTCAATTGTAAAGCTGTTTCAAATATTAAAGCTTTTACAGAAAAGCTGAAGCTTTATTATTAATTCGGCAGCTTAGTCACATTCAGGACTGAAAGTTGAAAGTTTCTGTGTGCTTCTTTAACATGCATCCCAGTATGTTCTGTGGTTGTTGCCTGTGGATACCTGAATTCCCAAGCACCCATGGAATCCGTGTTCATGCAGCCTGGGGCAAAGTACACTGGAATATAGACTATCAGCTAGTGCTTTCACAGTTTATGCTTGCTTTACACCGAGCATACATACAGTACAGTACAAGTAGACTTCTGAAAGAGAGTGAAAAGAGAGAGCTGTTCATGGGATGTTATCTCTTTTCTCCCTGGAGTCTGGTTCAGCTGGAGAATTAGTTTTCCTTAGAGCTCAGATGATGCTGTAAAAGTCAGGAGTTATATCCAAACATTCTGCGATCCCTTACTGTGATTATTGGCACTGATGCACAGTAAGTGGCCCGCTTTCCAGGGCTACAAATTAAGGAGAGACAACTTACAGAGAATATATTGCTTTACTTTCTGCACTTCAACCCATTTCCAAAATCCAAAATCGAATCCTTTGTGCACGGATGCTGTTCGAGTTATTCATCCCCACCATTTTTTTCACATAATAAAAGGCAAATTTCAGGAAGATGTATGTAGGTGTATTCAAGGCAGGAGGGCGCTGCCAGAGTGGAGGCCTCGAGAGCTGCAGGACCACACAGGGCTCCAGACTGCGCTTTCATCCTTCAATCCACCAACAGCCGCAGAGACATGGCCCTCTGCCTGGATGCAAACCGAACAATAATCAATCAAGCTGTGGACTTATCGCGCCAAGACACACTGCAGTCTTTCAATGTCTGGAGAAAGTGATGATTGGGTGTTTTTGCTGTAACAATGTTATCTGTGAATCTGAATGTGCATGTGTATATCTCCAAACAGCAGTGAGACGTGTTTGAAAAATCTCACCTTCAGTACTAAGTAATCGTGTAATGGGTTGCATGTGATGATTTTATACCAAAGCATAAAAAGCCACGAGACAGTGTTGAGTCCAGCTTTCTTTGGCCAGAACACTAACTGCTGCTCAGGAAACACTTTATATTTTACTCTGAGGAACGCTCCAACATTTTGTGAGATTTGTTGCCATGCTGTCTCACTGAGAAGTAGAAGAGAAGCTCAACATTAAATCCATGTATGCGGATTAAATGAGACGGCTCCTAGCATATTAGCTTTATCCTTAGCACAAAGACTGGAAGCAGGAGGAAACAGCTAGGTTCAAAAGTTAAAGCAACTCAACAGTCTTTTTTATGTTGTATTTTGCAAATTAGCCACATTCAAAAGACAGCCAGGTTATGAAAGCTGGCACTCAGTGCTACATATTGTAACTTAGCTATGCTAGGTGGTGAAAATGATACGCATGTTCTCGTCTTACCCTGGTAAGAAAGTAAATTACTTAGCTCAAAGTTTTAATTTTTTGTTCATATCAGGAATTCTGGGGAAAGCATGATGTAGCCTTAGCTGATTTCTGTTTTGGGGGTGGACCAATCACAGTATAAAGAATGGACTGAGGATGAGTGATGTCAACCACAGGTTTCCGAGGCGCCATTTTGAAGCCGAAAATATGCGACCCTGGCCGCCACCATGTTGGCTGTACTGCTTCTTCCGCTGACTAATCTAAATATCAGCAAAGATGGAGGACCTGAGGTGGGCCGAATGACACCTTGTTGCTTGAATAAGCCATCTGTAACAGCACTTACCTGTCAGTCAAACTTAACACTCTTAATCCTGCATAACTTTAAGCCTTAATATCATTTTAACAGGTGAGTTGTATAAAAATTCACCCTCAGTACAGTTGTCATGAACGGGGAAATTAGCTACAGAGACCAAAACTGTTTTTTGTACCATACTGTAAACATGTTTATTTCTGCTGTGAAGTTTGACATTTTAATACTGGTGCTTATGGAGATTAACTCACTTCTGCAGCCAGTCTCTAGTGGCCGCTCGAGTAATTACAGTTTTTAGCACTTTAGCATTGGCTTCATTTCCCAGCCACGGAGTTTGCCACTCATGGCGGATGGGTGGTGTAACTTTGTTTTGTGTAGCTGAATGAGACTTCAGTAGTGGTTGCTTGGAGGAGCTCACATTTTTCCAGACATTAAAATGAATCTATAGATTACTAGCTAGCTTATTGTTGTTAACTCTGCAGGAATATGACACCCTCAATCTTGGCTTCAACGATCTGTCACATCAGTTCTCACGCACAACAGCAGACTTACGAAAACACTGACAAATCAGAGAAGAGGGTCTGAAACAAGGCTACAATTTCGGTGTCTTATCATTACCAACTGGGGCATTATAGAATGATGTTCTGATGGTTGTTTACATGAATATCTAATCAAAAGGAGTATGTAGCCAAATGAGAGTATCATTGTTCATGTAAAGGAGGGTGGGGAGGGTGTTTGGAAACTCAGAGGTTGATTACCTGACCCGTTAAAAGTGTTCCTCTGGAGAACCGGCTGCTCTCGCTGTGTAGACAGCAAAGAAATCATGTTCTAGCTCTCATTTGATCGGCCTGCTGGTGGGCCTCGGATGGGAGCCAGGCATTTTTATTCATCCACTTCAGACAAAGCTGTCAGGGAAGTCTCTGAAACCACCACGAACAATTGGAAAAACCGCTGTCCACATCTAAGCTGCCACAGTCAATTAGCAGCGAATAATTAGGAAAACAATATGTCTTTCATAACAAGGCAGAGCTTATTGAATTTTCTGTGCTCCAAATGCTCCGTCACTGTTAAACTGCTTGAGTCTGCAGAGAAGCTTGCATGACAGTGCATTGTTCCTTAGCTAGAGGTATTTTTTATGTCATGATTTTGCATTGATCAATAGTATAAATAGATTTTTCACAATGAAAAAGCAAAATCTGTATTAATATGTCGTCTCAGTGTGGAGGGAAGTGGAGTTTATCTCATATTTATACAGTGTAATCTTACAGAGTGGATTTTTCTTGTTATTTATGGGCATACAGGACCTGAAACACTTCATGTTTATCTGCAACAGCCCTTAATTGATAACTTGGACAGATTGTTCTTCAAGGTTCTTCTACAAGGCAGACACTCCTGTAACTTCCACTTTCATCTTCACCTGCATCCAGACTGTAGCTGAACTTCTGCTCTAACACCTCCAGTACTTTACTTTGATTGATTCATATACTGGCATGAAAGGAAAAAAAAAAAAACTCATTTCAAATTTGGGATGTTATTCTTACAGTTAGTCTTTTTCGATTCGGTGATGGCAACACATCCAGGTGGTGCCGTCTGGAGTCTCATTCTGCCGCTGTTTCACAACTTCCATCTCAGGAATTTTGGCAAGACAAAACAGAAAAACCTGAGTGAAAGAGCCTGAGCTGAATTCAAGCCACACGATGTCAGGACTTACAAATGAGCTGGAGCAGGGCTCAGGGCTTTATGTTGTTTTACCTTTACAGCGCAACGCATGCTCACTATCAGAGGATTATTTGAATTTGTCAAGGATTTTAATCAGAAGTGGGTATGAACTGAACCGACTCAAAATGTTAATGCGCTGACTGAGGGTTGGTGAATAATGAGGATCTTTAATTGCTTCTTTACTTCTGACTTCATCTCGCTGACCTTATGAAGGATGTTAAATTAAATAGAATTCACTGTTTGTAAGTGACCTCCAGAACGACACGTGTGTGTTTTCTGATGTGTTTTCTGCTATGGTTTGGTTAGGTTTAGACCCAAAAACAACTTGGTCACGGTTAGGAAAGAATTATATTTTGGGTTGAAATAACTACTTGGTTAATGTTTGGGAACAATTGTGGTCACGGTTAAAAGAAACCAACATCAGCGCGCCCTCATCGTCGAAGTGTTAAGACCGACCACGAACAGCACCATGGGTGCATACCAAGAAATCATGTATCTGCATGTTGTTGCCATTTTTCTTTTCCCACATCTCCCACCATTTAGAACAGGTATAAACATGTTTGCCATATTGCTTCATTATCCACTATCAACATTTTCTTCTCCCCATCTACAAAAGATATAATTCCCCTACTTTGCTGAGCCCACAACTACTTCAGCCCAGTGCAACACCATGGATGCCTTTGAGAGTGTCCAACGTCTCTGTATGATGGCAGGCCTGTGTGGCCGTTTGGAACACGTATGAACACACAGTTTGCCACATGCTCCATTGTCCATGTTCAAATAAAGGTGTAAATTAGCATTGGGTTAGCATGTGATGTTTTCTAAAGGTTAAAATAATAATTCCTCTGGCCACTAGAGGTCTTTGTCTTAGAAACATGTTGTTCTGTTGTTGCCATTTGCTGAAACAACGGATGCTGTCATTTCCTGTGAGGACAGTCTCTTTTTATTCACCTCAATAAATACCAGTCTCTGCCAGTTGGAGGAATAAAGAGCACATCTGTTGCCAGACTGCCAATTACTTCGGTTAGTACAAAGGGTGTAGTGCAAAGCTACTATCTGCATCCACTGTTTATGTAATAAAAATATGGAGTCATATGAAGTCATATGCATTGCTTAAAATATTGTTTGAAATGTTTTATTACAAAATTGGAGAGATACTGACAAAAATGTGAAAAGCTGCTTTGGCCCATTAGCTCGCTCTTTTTAAAGGGTTTCCTGTCTTCTGTCAAACAGTCCATCTCCTTCTCATTATAACATTATTTTCTTTCTGTTTCAGTTTAAAACTAAAATTAGACTAAACGAAAGCTGCGTTCAGCAGCTGATTGGGGCTACTGTTTCTGAAGACAAGAAGGTCAGGAGGTCTTTTCTTTGTGGTGTCTGTGGTGATTACTTCACAGTGATATATTAATGAAGAAAAACTGTGTAGGATTTTCAAGAAACGAAAATGAGTTCCCTGCCGTTCCTGTCGTTATACATAGACATAAATCTTCATTCTACCTCCCATATGAGAATGAACGAGGGATTCGTCAACAGAATTGGTGTGATCCTGACTCCGCTGCCACATGGTCCCTGCAGTGAAACCATAAAAGCAGCACATGCACCCTGATGTTCCTGCCATTTCTGAAAAATCCCTTTCTGTACATTGGCTGGACACTCACTTTACAAGTTATTGAAGTTATCGAAGTCTGTGCTGATGCCTGAATACCTCTAAGAGGGTGATCAAATGGGAAAGCATGTGCTTTGTTCTGAAAATGAACGCTTCAAGCATTTTTGTCAGACTGTAGTGTATCCTCTCAGGTATGGACTTCTCTTTGTTGCACACTTCTTCTCTGATGCATCCCAATCTCTCCTATAACAGAAATAAAGGTTAAACATCTATAAAGTTTGAGCTGAATAAAGAGTTGCAGGTGGCCTGTATGTTGTCATGATGTCTTTGGGGGGAAAAAGGCATTTTTCAGGACAATAGTACCTCTGCTCGAAAAGCCCCTACAGACTTCCTGCAGTGCTTTCAACTGGAAACTGAAGAAAGGGAAGCACTCAGTCTGCAGAGAGTGCAGGAAGTTGTGGGACACTGATTAGCTGCTGAGACAGATGGAGTTAGCTGCGTTTCCAGTGAAATCCTGCAGACTGCCCGCAGCCTCAGCTCCCAGGGGCCTCAGCAGGGCTCTGGATCACATATGATGCATCCTGAGAGCACGCCACAAGGCGGTTCCCTCACGTCCACAACGACAACCAGCTCTGGAGACCACACTTAGGAACGTGAGGATTACTATAATGTCTCTCTGGTTCCACACTTTATAAGTTAAGATCAGAGTTCTGGACCAAAAAAAATCCAGCACATTCCAAATCAGGTAATGGATTCCTTCTACATATATGCTTTCACACTATTAACCAATCAGATGTGTGCAAAAGAACATTGTGGAGCCATGCACTTACTCATCTCTGTAAAGAGGGAGATATTTGCTGGCAGCTGAGCAAGTGCAGATCAGGAAAGACCCCAGGGCCAGATGGCATCCAGATACAGATGCTTAAGCTCTGCGCCGTGGAGCTGTCTTAGGACTGCCTCAGTAAAATAAATAACACAAAAACATCGACTATCGCTGTCAAGAACCCCACAACGAAAATATGTCCAACAGTCATCCTCCCAGGTGTTGGACCACAACTAGACTAACACTGAACACTTAATTCATAAAACGTTCAGTAGGCTGTTTGCCAATCTGACAAGCACTTCATTAGACGCATACTTGTGCCTTAAAGCCAAACAAGAGACTGCTGATACAATGGAGCACCTCCTTGCTCCTAAAAATACCTGGAACCACCAGGTACCCACATCATAATCCTCAACAGGATCACATTTACTCTGGTGGGATTACATATCAAAAGTGGGAATGGCTCAGGATTTTCAACAAAGAGCTGAAGGAGGTGTCTGCAGAGAAGGATATGTTGCTTAGCCTGCAAGTACTTCTAACCCAGTGCAACACCATGGATGGATATCAAATAGTGTGAGCGCTTATCACTATTTGAACATTTAATTGCATTTTGATCATATTTATGATGGCAGTATGGCCTTCACTATGGCCATTTGGAACAGGTCTAACGGTTGTATCTTTCATCCCAACAACTTTCTATCTAGTGCCACCAATTCTTATCAAACTGTCCAATGCATGCTAACATGCTATATGTTACACCCTCATGCTAGTGAGGATGGTAAACACTAAAGCACGTTAGCATACCTGACACTAGCGTTTAGCTCATGGTTTTGTTTTTAAAGCAGGTTCTTATTTCCCTTCTTTCTTGATTTTATTGCCACTGTTATATTTCTACATTAACTGTTTTATTAGTCTTGTATTTTTGGTACAAAATTGTTGTGGTTGTGCTCTGTAACTACAAATAAATGTAACTGAACTGGGCTAATAGACAAATATACAGGTGTTGATGGCAGTTAAAACCTAACCTCAGTTCTGTCATCAGTCCGTTCCCAGCAGAACAAGCGGTTTCATTGAGACGAGAGGCCGCGTGAAAGGCTTCTACATAATCTGGTGCTTAAACACACATCGACACTGTTGGTTTCCTTTTGGCCAATGTTGCCAAGGGATCTTTGCCTCTAACAAGAGCAGACCTCGTTACTTTTGAATTTTATTGGGTGATTCTTTGTACAAATGTACGCTGTGATTTGTAAAGTTTTACAGCCAATCCATAATGTTTTACATTGTCTCTGATTCTCAGTGTTGCCAAGCCGGCTCTGCCAAACTGGAGTGACATGTTATGAGTAATGTATAAAGCTCTCTTCGTAATGTAACACATGGCTGGCACTTTGCCTCAGGCTCCTCCAGCTCAGCGGACGCTTCACTTCTCCATGCATTCACAGCGACTGAGGCCCAGATGCAGCCCTGGCGTCTTTACTGGTGTGTTCCCTGTACACACACACTGGTGATTCAAAGGCATATTGTTTCCAAATCCCAAACTGGAGCTACTTTCTACCAAATAAATAGTCCAATGAAATGTGCTCACAGTGAAGCCTGCTGATTATCCAGAGTAAGTGGGACATCGCTGAACGAAAGGCCCTAAAGAAACAATTTTTCAATCAGCCTCTCACTGTGAGTGATTGGGTCTTACGTGAACACACATTTTTCTGCCAATATGGAAACAATGAGAGATTTCCTGAAGTCTGTCGTAAAAAGGTGATGTCAGGTAGTCCTTTAGACCAATCAGAATTTAGCAATATGTTAATCAAAATCTGATGACACCTCTTGATGTAACGGTCAAATCAGAATCCACTCAATTCAAAATCAATTCATACTTAAAGAAATAAAGAGAATAAACAGAATATGTTGGCTGTGGCTCAGGTGGTAGATTGCGTTGTGTAGTAATTGGAGGGTCATGGTTAGATTCCCATCTCTTGCCAGTCGCCCCCAGTTTGGTTGAGGCGTCCTTGTGGAAACAGCTGAACCCCTAATTGCTGCCAAAGTACACTATGAGACATAACTGGCAGTTACACTAACTTCATGAACTCTTGATGAAGGTTGCTGTCTGACCGGAGAGAAAACAACACAAAAAAGTGTGTGAGCTTTTTATTTTTTTAAAAAGTTAGCTGCAATAATTTGGGAGCGTCTTACAGTCTTCTGCCTGTGAGAGGTGAAGGGGACAGGTGCGTGCAGGGGTTCTGCAAACAGTATTCGTGGTTTGGCCTGCTGATTTGACCCACTTACTAACCGGCTGTGACATGCAGCTCATGGAGGTAATTAAGCAAGGCAAGGCTATTTGCATAGCACCGCTCAACAACAAGGCAATTCAAAGGGCTGTACATAGAGTGAGACATTAAGACACAGTACATTGAGAGATATGAATACTACTAATAATAGTTACTTTAAAATGATTTCCACTATATTCACCAAACTGCACTCCTTTGAGTCATAAGTCAGTCAAATCTGAACACACAGACATGATGCACATTTTTTAGATTCAGTGTGACTTGCACTTTCCTGAGGATGTATCATTATTTCTGATGGCATTGTGAATAAATATCCATAAATTTCCTTACAAGTCATAGAGAAGACTCCGTAGAACAGCTCTGGTCTGTGCTCTGCTGCTGAGATCACCCTCTGTGCTGTGATGCTAGCATCAGGGAAACCACAACGCTGCACGGGCGATGCTCTTGTGAAATGAAATGGACCGGACAGTTTTTTTTTTTAGCTGTGTTGCGACTGATTTGAGTGTGACTCTCTGATAACATTATAAATATTCACGTAATACTTAATCTCTAATCTCACAAAGCTAATTATTTGGTCATTAAATCTGGCTAAATTCTTGCCTTCATTGAAGATGAACTCAAGATAAGTCTGAGTTATGAGGATTGTGATTTCTATAAACAGATATCTGCATATGACTGCAGGACAGATGAGGATTATGGCACCGGTTTGACCAATCGTGTTGGAGCAGTCTTTATTTCTAACAGTGCTTTTGTTCCTTCAACAGAGCATTGTTAACGACTTATGAATTTTGGTATCTTTAGATGATAAGAACTGTAGTTGTTATGTAAATCAATTTTTTTACCCTTCACTCCTAACAGTTGGTGGATTGTGTGTTTATGTTGCCAAGGAGATGATTAAATCAGAGCAAACCATACACACACAGTCCCATTAAAGCAGATCGACTGTCTTAATGATTAATATACAACAATGATTATTTAAACAAACTTAAACATTGAATGTTTTGCATTTACTGTTGGATAGTTGATATTTGAAACAATTTTCAGAGGCTTGAACACTGTAAGAGTATCTCAAAAAATGATGGCTCAGTAACACTGGAGATAAGTGGGAATATATATTTATGTTTTGATATATTTTGGTAACTGACCCTGTATTTAACCATGTGCTTATTCTCACAAGCAAATTGTGATATCAGTGTTCAGCTGACTATGTTGTTAACTTGCTGATGCACATAAAATGCATGCTCATTAGCTTCACTGAGCTTCCACTAAACACCAGAACAAAACTCTGTCACATCTATGTAATCCTGCTGAGACTCGAGCAGATGTTCTGTGTTTTAGTGCTCCACAGCTGAGGACCTCCAATATGGCTGCCTGGGGGTGCATTATGTCACCTAAACGCACTTTTTATCATCGTGTTTAAATGTCCTGGAGCAAACACGTCACATCATTATGTTTTGAATTCACATTTAACACTAACAGTCCTTAAAAATAATGGATCGGTTCAATCAGACAGATGTTTTATTGGCGCAGGCATCTCAGAGCCAGTTTGTCCGCTACGGCGCTTTTGCTCATCTGGGATGACACGGACAGCTATGCAAATTTCACACATCATTAAGCCGAACACAGACCTGAAATGGCCAATGGGACCGGTCAGACAGAACCGATCTGGCCCATTGGGTTTCATTGTAAAACTCCAAACTTTACACCATGAATTCCCAAACAGTTTGAGAGAAGGGACACGGAGAATGCCAAAGTAAATACTTCTTTGGGGACGTGGTGTTTGCGCTGCCTGTGGGAAAAAAAGTGATGCAACATGGTCATCACATGCTGGTGTAATAACAAGACTCCTGATGTGAACAACAGCAGCTTTGAGAGGAGATGTTATTGTTTCTCCCTGTAGTTCCTGCTGGATTCTCTCTGTCTGACAGAGGTGTAGCGCTTGAGGCTGGCTCGTGTGGATCTGCTGACCATATGGGACAAGATCTTTGTCCTATTTTACCTATCACTGCTTTTTCAAACGCCATTTGGGGGCCGCATAAAACAATGGCGAACTGTCAACATTCAGCTTGACTGTTGATTGGGTTGACATTTGCAGAGTTCAAGGGCTACTCATTTAAATAGCTGTTATGACGCTGTTAAACGATGGGAGGAAAAAACACACACTGCCAAATGCAAACGGTTCTTTACAAATGAGCCCAAATGGCACAGCTTTATGTAAGATAACATAAGGGCTTTTACCAAATCAATATCACCACTGTTATTTATTACATGTGTTATCTGTAAATTTTGAAAAGAACCATGGGGAAGAATTTTCCAAAGCAAACAGGATAATATCTGACATTTACGGAGCTTGTCCAACTGCAATTACTTTTCACTGATCTTTCTGTTAATCCAAGATAAAGGTCAGACTATTGTGACATGATGAACTGTTCCACATTGCAGCGGTGTCGTTTTTCTGCAGCCAGAAGCCTCGATGAAAGAAGGAACAGCTGACTCTGCTCCAGGTGTTGCTTTACGTTTTTCATGTTTTAAAGGCTGCCTTTGTCTGCTGGCTTAGCGTTGCCTTCCATCACTGCAGAGGGAGATGACAAAAGAGGCCGTGGATGTTCGCTTTACTTGAAGGTCCATTCATCAGCTCACGACAGGAATGCATCTTCCTGTCAACACAGGGGTTGAATCAGTGCTGCTTCAGCCAGCCTTCAGAAACCACGAGGGTTAAAAGGGTAAAGGAATGTTTGAGGTTGTGTGTAGTTCTTGATTTCAGAGTTTCACAGTCTGAAACTTCTGAGCTGTGATGCCATGACTGAGTTTTTTTGCTGCAGTGTAGAACACTGGAGACACAGGGAGCCAATTTGGAGCAATACATAATTTGGATGCCTCCTCCGTATCGAGCAACATCCCCTGAAAACCAAAGCTCCCTGCTGAGCGCCTGCTGGTTGCCCATGCATATTTCATGAAATCAGAAGCTGATTAACTGAATGGGTGTGAATAGTTGCATTTAACAAAACAACCACTGATATAAAGAAACATCCTTTTTTAGTTAAACTCCAGGACGAAGAAAGATTGAGATCAGACATGGTCCACACTGCATGACCTCTGCTTTTCAGACATACAGGATGCCAGACTTCTTTATAACATCATACAGAGAATTCAATGAATTCAAAATAAAAGCCCTTCTGTAAATTGCTATTTTGCATAATAACTGCCACCTAACATGAGTGATTGCATCATGTATCAATTATACGCTCTTTTTCTATGCACGTACTGTAGTGTGTAGAAATGTATTGTAGCACGAGCTACAAGGAAATTTACCTAGAATTTAAGATAATGAAAGAATTTGATCCAGATGTAGAATACATCTACACTACAGCCACATTTGCTTATTAATGCTTTAAAGCTGCACTAATTAACAATTTTATGATTTAATTATTTATATATTTTATATGAACTATTGGAAAGGGTGCTGTGGTTTGGGGTTTCTTGTTTAGTATGTCCTGTTTTATTTTGTAAATCTCCCCTTTCTCGTGTCTGCAGCTCTACTTCCTGCCTTTGTTGCACTTCCCACTAATTTTGATTAGCTGCAACCTGGGAAATTTAGCCAATGCGGAAGTACTAAAAACTGTAGTTTGTCAAGCGGCCTCTTGAGACAGACTGCAGAAAGTGAGTCTCCATAAGTCCCCATGTTAAAATGTCCAGCTTCACAGCAGAAATAAACATGTTTACAGCCTGGTACAAAAAACAGTTTTGGTTTCTATAGCTAATTTCTCAACTGTACTGAGGGTGAATTTTTATAGAACTCACCTCCTCCAATGATATTAAGGCATAAGTTATGGATAATTAACAGCATGGCCTCTTTGATTGACAGGTATGTGTTATTACAGATGTCTTATGAGAGCAGGCGTCATTCGGCCTGCCTCAGGTACGTCGTTGGTGATATATATATGTTAGCCAGGAGGCTGCATATTTTTGTCTTCAAAGCGGTGCTTTGGAAACCTATGGGTGACATCACTCAGGCTCTGTCCATTCTTTATACTGTCATTAGTTCAACCCTGATCCTTTTTTTTTTTTTAGTTCTGATTAGTTTAGTTTATGTTGCTTTCACACCAGGATAGTCCGGGGGACTCGGTTTGATTGGGTGGGGAACGCCGAAAAATTTCACACCTTCATTTGTTTCGGTTCACTTTCACTTTTGAAAGCGGACCAAACCGCCTGGAGCAACAGATGCTCGTTTGGGGGCGGTATTGCCCAAAATAAACACTGACTTGGAAGAAAAAAAGCACCAGGAAGAAGAAAACCAGCTCACTGATTGGCTTTCTGATCTTTGGTTCGCTGGATAGTCCGTTTGCTTTCCCACTGTAAGCGAACCGCACCAGAGTTCAAGTGCGAGCGGAGACCAAGACCCACGTTTTCAGGCAGACCAGAGTTCGCTCGTTTGGTCCGCACCAGAGGCCAGATGAGCTTTCACACCTGGCCGAACGAACCGGACTATCCGAGGAAACAAACTCACAACAACAAACAGCGCTGGTGTGAAAGCGCCCTTAGTCCGTGTGTGTCTTTGTTTCAGTGTCAGTTCATTGTTGTACTGTGTGTCAAGTGTTCAGCTCTGTGTTTGGTGTTATTAATGCAGAAGCTCTGCCTCCTGTAGTGTCTGGGCCTTTACTCTTGAGGTACCTGACTTGCACAAATGTGACAAAAGGCTCATAAGTTACAAACCCACAGAAAATTTAATAGTGTGGTTTCCCTCAGTTTTACAAGGCCAGACTAACGCACAGTGCGGATCCTGGAGGAAAAAATCACCAAAGAAAGCCGACCCCACTTCTTTAGTTTGCTGATACCGCAGAAATGAACCAGGATTTCAATGCTAGAATGCCCTGCCCCCTTTTTTAATGAAAAAGCACCATGTAAGAAGAACCGCCTAAAATATTTCAGATAGTACATATTGAATCAGCAGGACATTATGATTAGGTGAAAATGTGGGAGCCACCTTTACACTGCAGTGATTTATCAAATTACCACAAAGTAACTGTGTAGTAATAGATACAGTGTTCCACAGGAGTTTATTAGAGCCCTCTTAGGCAGTTGCCCACTCTACCCAGCTGGTAATTTAGCCCTTTAACCTTCAGCATTTTAGCATCTTTTAGCTAATTGTTTTGGTGTAATGTTCTTCCAAGGTCCCCATTCATATGTTTTTACAGCTGTTTTCAGCCCCTCTAATAAAGAGACCAGCTGGTAAACATACTGTAGACGAGTATTTAGTATTTAGTATTTAGCGGCTAAAGAGGCAGATATTTCCCTCAGGAGATGGAAGAGACCAAAAGCGTGAATATTGGACTTACATCTGATGGTCAGAAACACGAATAAACGAGTGCTAATGTTACTCTGTGTCTGCTGGATGTGTAAATAGCCAAGTGTTGACTAACGAGTTCACCTTAACAACTTCATGAGGTGATGTCAAGTCATCTTGTTCTGGACTGTCTACACCTCTCAAGTGACTAAAAAAAGATCAAATGCCGCTTTAAAACAGTTCTCGGGTTTTTCACTACTCTTGAACAAGCTCACACACATTTGACATGTTATAGAAAATTTAAATATGAAATCAAAAAGTTTGACACAGCTGAGAGGAACTGTCATAAAAGTGACACTTTTCACATTACACATAGTCATTTCATCCATTGTTTATATAAAAATATTGATTAGTTGCAGATAGCCAGCTTTAAGGTCTTTAAGATCTTAAGGTCCATCTACCTCCAGTGACATAGATTGCATATGGTAAGTGGACTGTACTTATATAGCATCTTTCTTGTCTTCCGACAACTCAAGGCACTTTTATACTACATATCTCATTCGGCCATTCACACACATTCATACACTGATGGCATGGCCACTATGCAGGTTGCCAACTGCTTATTAGTTTTTGGGAGCTTACCATTCACACACTGATGTCACAGACCTCAGGAACAACTTCGGGTTAATTATCTTGCCCAAGGACACTTCCACATGCAGACTGGAGGAGCTGGGGGTCGAACTACAAACCACTTGATTAGTGGACGACCTACTCTACCTCCTGAACCTTAATCAACCTTACAAAATAAAAATACTGTGTTTCTGTACCTATTTTTACATGCACAACCCCATGACCATCATGATCAGGAATTAAAATAACTATTGTGTTCAACTCCATACAGACACATCACCAACTGGCCAGTTTGAATCTCGCCCTAAATGCTGAATTTCCCTCTCACTTGTTTATTCCTCTGTAGACAACAACATGCTATTACTCTCAATCAATGCATGGAGGATCAGTCTATAGCATCCTGTTGACTGGCACAGGCAGCAGTCAGAGCACATGTCTGTCAATGCCCCGCTCTTTGCTCACCCTGCTCCGTCCAACCATACCGTGCTGCCAAAACAAGACGGGTGAGCCAGTGACTAAGAGAAGCTGACACGCTGGCAAACACAGGCGAGGCATTATGACGCTCGCTTGGCAGGTTTGATTCAGCCAAATTGGTTCAGATTTGGTTTGATGAGTCACTGTTTTTAATTAACCAAAGTGGAAAGTTTCATTCCATTTTGTTCAAATGGAGTGAGAATAAAAAGAGGATCGAGGCATTAAGCTTTTGTTCATCTGCCCAGTAACAGATTTGATTCTGACCTCAGTGCTGGTGCATGTGCAGCCCATTCTCAGAGAGAGATGAATTATGTGTGCAAAGGCAAGTAGAGTTAAAACACAGCATGAGCTAGGTCTATGCGGGGTTCACCTGAGTCTTTAAAAGTCTTGACTTCAGCACATATTCTTTTAAAACAGTCAGTGTGCTTTGCATTTGCTTTTAAAAGGGCCCTTGGTTACCTGACCCAGTGTTAAGAGAATCAGTGACACAAGGCAGGGCCTGCTCTGTCCTCTACAGTGCCAGGCTAATGGAGATTCCAGAGCATGACACCACCCACTTCCCCTCTCTCTCTCTCTTCAGAGTTCACTTTTGTCCTGCAAATCACTGCGCTGTTTCTCTCAGATAACCCTCTAGATTGAGGCCCATGTGAAGGTCACTCTGCTTCAAGACTATGTATCAATGCACTGGAGATGATGTTTTCTTTGCAGAAGTTGGTATGTTTCTCAGAAGGATCAGTGATGCTGCACTGATGCTTTGACCAGTGTTGTACACTTGGACACGAAAAAGACTTCCAGGCGTGCATAAGTTCAAAATAAAACTTTACTTCGTTTCGCACGTACACACCAACACATCAGCACAGTTCTGCACACTGTCCACATCTTCATCTGACATGCACGGTCCTTCTGCGTCATCTCTAGGACCCCCGTGCAGTCCATAGTGCCTGCACCAATCCCACCCACAGACACCACAAATACAACCGATCAAAAACCAGCCACCAATGTGAAAGGACGTCTCGGTGCATTAGTAAATAAAATAAAATATTACAAAAATAAAATCAGGAAACAAATTAATTCAATTCAGTGAAAACAGTACATTAAATGAACTACAATGGTGGGTGCACTCTGCTCAACATAACTATGGGTCCCACACCAGGTATTCACAGATCCTGTATATCATAAACTACAGAGGATAAGGTAACTCTGTGTCCTTTGTTCTGCAGAAAATAAGAATTTACAGTTGAACTGGTTCCAGAAGTTAATTGCAACATGTTGCACATATCATAATCATTCACAGTGAGGCAGATATTTCCAAACTTTTTAGTCTCTAAGTCAGCCAGTGATGGGAAAAATGTTCCAAAAATATTCTATTTATGCTTTCCATACACATTACCGCCTGAATTTAGTTAGTAGTCTGGGAGTCATTTCATGCATTTATTCACCAAAACGTTTTGGACAGGAACTCACTGAGTGAATCAAGAACAGTCCAAACATTAAACGTCTCCATTGTGTTACCTCGTAGTTTATTATTAAATAGTGCCAATCAAGGACAAACCAAAATTCATAAGTTGAGTCATCAGTGGAGCTGAAGCATCGACCTAACACGTCGTCTCGTAAACAGTGTCCTGTTTTAAAGAGCACAGTTGTGATACATGTGTTAAAGACAGGATGTGCAGATCATTTGCATGATAATCATTTCACTTGCAGCCAAACAGGATATTGGTGACCTGTGTGTGAACTGCTCAGCAGATGGAGGTGGTATGTTGTATGTGACCAGCCCTGTGTAATGAGGCGCCTGCATCATTAGGTGGCTAATGTGCCCCATCCTGTCCTTTGTGTGTCGTTCTGGTGCATTTACAGTCAAACAAAACAAGCGCATACTGTAGCATATGAAGACAATAGCTAGTTAGTACCCTAATCATGAGGCACACAAACACATTACACGACAGGACAAAGATGTTATGTGTATTGCAATAAAGGCCTCAGTATGCTTCAAATAAAGTTATTGTTGGTTCATCAAATGGTGTTTGACATCCATGTGGAGCTGTGTACGGAACAGACAACGAAGCCTATGAAACCAATGAAACCAGTGCTGTGTCTCAGTTCAGATGTTTCTGTTACACTGCGTACTTCATGGTGTAGTGTGCACTTTCCGGAAATGATGATCGCAGCATTTTACCACTTCTTCTTCGCTGAACATTAGTGCTGACATTTGACTGCCAAAATATAAAACATACGTACAACTTACATTTATTTATTATGGTATTCACCACAACCACACCCAGCAGCTTTTTCGGCTGCCATTTTCACAAAGCCCTCCCCTTCCGTTATGTAGCCAAAATGGCCACTAATGGTGAAAAGTGTCCAGCATTCCACACTAACTTTACTACAGTTGTTCTTCTTCTGGCATTTTTTCACAGAGTTTTAACAGCTTCAGGTACATGACTATGACTCTCTGGTCAGGTTTATGCTGCATGATTTCTGTCTTGATTTTACAATCCTACAGATGTGTAAATGAAACTGTATTGTAAAACATCTGGATTTGACCTGGATGTCAGACACTTGAAAGTGGAAATGGAGCCTATGATGGCAGGCTTTTACTTATAAACCCACCAGTAAACAAGTATGTTGCTTGCAAGCCTGTTCACACAACGTCAAAGTCATCTCTATATCTTTTTATTAATTTCTCCAAAACAAACACACAGTTGTAGATAACATACAAGAAAGTCTGACAAGGAAAAACTTTGTTAAACTACAGTTTCAAAGGCCAAGAATGAACTTTCACACTCAACAGTGAAAAACAAACACAGTTGTGGACAGTTTACTGCAACAGACAAAGCGTAGGGCCCAGTCTGATCCGAAAATCTGTAATCACGCCTGCAGTACATCTCCATCATAGCTCCAATCTATAATTTGGCCATTTTGAAAAGTAACGAAAACAGTTTTTTTAATTGATTGGACATGTTGCCAGACCTTGAAGCATGATGAGCATCTTGTCAATCTCACTGTGTTGTTTCTTGTTGACTGAAGCTATACAGCCTGTGTGCTCCCAGAATATTTTATTTGAGAGATAATATTCATTCCAGCTGCTCATATATTAGATATTCTGTGATTATATAACATGATCTCACTTTCCTTCAACTCCAGCTGGTTTTGAGGAAAACTCTGATAGTGATCGAAATTTCAAGCCAAAACTGGAAACCAAGGTTATCGGAAGTCTGTTCCATTTTCCTGTAGACTTTAATTTTCTTATTAATGTTCTAAACTGACACAGAGCAGCCCTTATGTATAGGTACAGTATGTGTCATTCACGTTATATACAGTATTGATACTATACTACTATATTACTGCAGCCAATTTCAAGTGGTAAAGTGGCCCCAGACATGATGTCAAAGCCATTTGTGAGTCTCCTCAATAAAACATAGAAGAGGGACACCGGTGTGTCTTGAGCCAAATGCCCCCCGCTGACCCCACACATGAAGCCCGGACTCCCTGAGGCCTCCCTGGCTATTTCAAAGCCTTGTCTGAGTCTGATGGCTTTCCCCGGAGATCACACTGGGATTCCACAAATCTCACCCATGCGTTGTCGAGTCCCACTCAGTGTTTTATAGCGGGGCCGAGCCTGATCCTGTTATGCGCATGCAAAATCCAAGTTTGTTCACTATTCCATGGCAACCCCTCTCTGATCTTGTTATCCTACACTGTGTCATATGTGTGACTTCAGACAAACCTGCATTTAACTCCAGGGAGCCGCCAAGACTATTTTTATATGTGAAATATAAGGCAGCTGGTCCACAATATAGTCGATTAAGTAAAACATGTAGGCCTGCAAGCAAGTTTTGACATGTCCTTCCACTGACCCAGCCTTGAACACTCTGAATGTGAGTCCTCTCTATTGTTTTACCTCATCTCTCATCTCTAGTTGAAAGCTGGCCGACTCCCCTGGAAGTGGTCTTATCTGTGATCAGAGCGATCTGTTTATCACAGCACCGACCACCACTCCACCCCAGGCTCCCGACAGCTCCTCATTAGGACCTTTATACTGGCTGCTGGGAGGGATCCAGACTGCTGATCAGGTCATTGTGCTCCAACAACACTGAGTGAGTCCATTCAAACATGTAGCATGCCACATTTTATCCCAAACAGCATCCGCACTCCCTTCACTCTTTGAACTCAGACGTCCTCTGGAGGTGCCGCGTGGGGTCAAATTTACGATGTCCTCTAAAGGGGCCGCTTCAAATAAAGGGAGGGGTGTCGAGAGACACGAGATTGGTCTCAAGTTGTAAAGTCACTGCGTCTTCTGCCATTTGCTGTTACAGGGTCATGCTCCTTCCAAAAGGTGAATATATATTAAAATGACTGAGGATGAATTATTTCTTTACCACATGTGAATTCAAAGACACGATCTTTATCCCTCCAGGGACTCGGGCTCAGTTAGGATCAAACGGGTAATTAAAACAAGCCTGTATTTGAAGGAGATCTGTGCTTTTGTTGAGATAGCCTGTGGCCTTGTGTCATGCATGGGTTGCAGGACACTGACAGACAGCAGCATGACGGATGATGTGAGCGTGAGGCTCTTGTTTAGCCAAGGTTACGGCCTTACATTTAAGAGGTACATGCAAGATCCCTAAAACAGCAGCTAACATTTACCCTGGAGGCCAATGACATGGCTCCAAAGGAAATCTGAGTGCAGCAGCACATACTACATACCATATATATACCAATAAGCCTAATATGAGAGGACAAACAGACCAAAGCTTATCTTACTTTTAGGGCTGATATAAACCTTATGTGAGTTCAGAGAATATGTAGGCATGCAGGTATGTGGACATTTTTACACACAAAGTCATGCTTTATATTCACCTATTTCTTTAATAGTTCAACATTTTGGGAAATACTTTAATTTACTTTCACGGAGCAAATTAGACGAGAAGATAGATACCACTCATGTCTGTGTGTTATGGACAGAGCTGGAGCTGGGAACTGATTAGCCTAGCTTAGCATAAAGACTGAAAACAAGGGGAAACAGTTAGCGTGTCTTTGTCAAAAGTAAAAAAAAAAAACAAAACACTACCAGCACCTCTTTAAAGCTTTAAAGGTGCAGATAGGCATATTTTTGAACTTTGGATAGAGTCAGGCCAGCTGCCAACTAAATATCCACTGAGCTGTTTCTGTGTAGGTCTGAAACTAATGGTTGTTTTCAGTATTGATTCATCTGACGATTATTTTCTACATTAATTGATTGATCTATAAAATATGAAAAATGTTAATCCCAATTTCTCCCAAAGTCCAAGGTGTTGTTGGTCCAAAACCCAAAGATATGCAGTTTAATATGATATAAAAGAGGAAATCTCCATACTCATGAGACTGAGAGCATTTTCTGCATTTTGTTTGCATGAAAAATGACTTTAAACAATCAATTCTAAAAATAAAAAAAACTATATATAAATTATATATAGGTTATACATACATATATATATATGTATATGTATATATATATAAAATTTATGTGGAATAAGCCTATCTTTTTGTTATAGACTGCTGGGGAACAGAGTTTACAGAGATGGTTTGCCTTTTCCAGGGTATTACTAGGAAATGGCATTAACATGAGTTCTTTTTTGAACACAGGCATAGCCCCCCTTTGTTGGTTTGTCTTGCACTAATAATAATAATAATAATAATAATAATAATAATAATAATAATAATAAAATATTATAAGCCAGAACAGGCCAAATAAAACTCTCCATCTTTACCTGTTGTATTCTGTGGGCCGGCCCTGCCAGCAGATCTCCTCCGGAGTCCACAGCAGGGGAAACTTTTCGTACCTCCCCCTCCGCCTGCCTGCCCGCTCCCAGCAGCGCTGCGATGGTCAAAAGGTTTACACTTGAGTCGCTCGGAGGACCGACAGCCGGTGGCTCTGCAGCCCCATCAGTCCGTACATGACGAGGTAACTCAAAGCGCTGTCTACAAACTGCTTCAGTCGATAAACCGTCAAAAGTGTCCGCAGCTTTTGCTTTTTTTCTTCTTCTTCTTCTTCTTATTTTCGCCTGCTGCTGCAAACATAACTCACAGTTTGATCCTGGGATGTTGTGGTAAGAACGCAATGCGGATTACTTCTTTAAAACTTTACTCTTATTGGAGAATTCATTGTATGTAGGCTACTTTTGAATGCATGTATGCAATCAGTGGTTGAGTTGGATACTTTTTGCAGTTATCAGGTGAACAGAGGTGACAAGTTGTAGTTCAGTTTGTGCATGAGACTAAAGAAAAGTTTCTATTTAGTATTTTTGTCTGCTCTCTGGATGCAATCAATTTTTTTTTGTCTTGTCACTACAACACATGAGCACAAGTTTAAAGTGATTTTAACATAGTTCATTGGATCTTCTGTATAATAATTAGTATTAGTATTACAGCTCTGTTCCACATCTTCTTCATAAGTGAAGCGTTAAAAGATTCCTCTCATTTTTGTCCATGCTGGCAGAGCTGCATGACATCAGGGATTGTTTAGAGATCAGCTGAGTGTGTGTGCTGCAGAGAGAGAGAGAGAAAACAGGAGGAATCCCCCCCCATCCCTCACGAGTCTGGGAAACACCAGGCTGCAAAGACCACTTGCATTCTTTCACAGCACTTGCCTTGCCAACTTTTATTATGTCTGGTACAGTATGGCTGCATGTCACGTCCACTGACAGTGCTGCCGTGATGCTTACCGCTCAGGCAAGAAATAAGCTCAGTTTAGTGTCAGAGGGCCTTTGGGAGGACGGGCCGGGGCTAGTTATCCCCCCAGGGAGGCTGTCACAGCAGCTTCATCTCTGAAAGTTTAGACCAAGAAAATGCCAATTATTCAACTTTTCTTTCTCTGCTTCATACAATGAATTTTGTGGTTCAGACTGCTTGGCTTTGATACACTAGAATATCAAACCCAGCCTTTTTTATTAGAACGGTCTGTGAAGCTGCAGAACAAAAAGCTTCATGGTGGAGCTTGTGAAGGCTTTTGTAACCAAACACAATTGTTTTACATTTATTTTTTTCCATGCCAAGGAAGTTCAGTTTACTGGTTTTGAGAACCTGAAACACGAGAAGACAGATAACATATGAAATGCTTTCAAACAAGAGTTATTACTCCACAAATAGAGAGAGCTGCACTCTCACTGTGTCTCTAAAGGCAAGGTGTCACCTTGTTGATGTGTTTGTATTCTTTTGTATTACATAATGCATGGCAGAGGCACCAAAAGCAGTTTTTAATAAAATACACATCTCAGTAAAACCTGTTAACTATTCCAGAGCTTCCCAAGGTCAGTCTCTGGTTCCCTCTTTAAAACTGCAGCTCCTGACTGAGATCACAGATGACCATATGAATAACTGTCCTTATTTAGAGCAGATTTACAGACTTCTGACAGCACCATTTGTGGCAAAATGGTGTTAAATTCAGCACTTCATATATACTTCATGAATATCAGGCCAGGAATAGAGCCGTTTCAGTTTGATATTTGATAGGGGGGTACAGAAAATATGCTTAGTGGATGCTTTGATATATTTGATTTGTCCGAAAACATGTTTCCAAGAAAATAACTTTAGTTTTGGGGATTTTTTGCAAATTCAGAACAGCACAGTGTGGTGCCGAAGGTATTTGTCTCAAACTTGAAGCTTTACTTCTTTTGTTGATTCACTGAAATGAACTGGCTGACTGCTGTTACTGACTGGAGCTGTGTGAAACCAGTCACTGAAACTACAACTCTTATTAAACACATCATTTAGAACAAGAATCATTAGTCAAAGACTTTGCACTTTGGTCCCTACTTCGCTAATTACTTAAGAGAACGTTCTTTCCATGAAGTGTAATCAATTTCCAACACACTCTGCTTAAGCATTATGAATCCTTGAAGTTCAGCAGATAGACTTTAGGGTTGATTGCAACACAAGAATGTTATGGCAATTTTTCCTATGGAGATAATCAGGGACGGGGTAGAAAAAAAAGACTTGGGCAGGTTCCAAGTTTCATCATGACAGCCTGCATAATGATTCAAAACCCTGTACTGCAGCTGATGTTAATGAGGAGCATGTAGCCTTAATGTTAGGACAACTATGAGGCTGTAAAAGTTGGACTCTCGTGAGATCAGCAATGAAGCCAGATGTCGGTCTGCTTTCATTCTGAGAAATAAGCCCCTGTCTGCCTGTCTGTCTCTTTCTTGCAGAGTAGAGTTGGTTCACAAGGTCAGAATGTGCCAGAATCCTTGAAGACACACTAAAGGACGATACCTGATCTCCTTTGATTGTTTTACATACACCTGGCGCCATGGCTCGCCTTGTGATAGCTGAAGAAACACTACTGACTCTTCTCTTTATTTACCTGAGTGTCTGCTTGTGCCAGCGTGACTGCACCGGCGTGGACTGTCCCCAGCTTCACAACTGTATCGAAGAAGTGCTGGAGAGTGGCGCCTGTTGCGCTTCATGCCTGCACAAAGGATGCACATGCGAGGGTTACCAATATTACGATTGCATCAATGCCGGATTCAAGAATGGCAAGGTGCCCGAGGGAGACTCTTACTTTGTTGACTATGGCAGCACGGAGTGCTCCTGCCCCGCAGGAGGCGGCCGGATCAGCTGCCACTTCATCAGCTGTCCTGACATTCCACCAAACTGCATCGAGGTTTCAGAACCTGCAGATGGTTGCATGCAGTGTGAACGTGTAGGATGCGTTCATGATGGGCAAAAGTATGACGCCGGACACTCCTTCCACATTGACTCCTGCCGGGTCTGCCACTGCCCAAACGAAGGGGGGAAGCTCATGTGCTATCCTGTACCAAACTGTGATCCGCACAATGTCCAGAAACCAATGTTAGCTGCACCAACAGAGGAGAACAGCAGGGCCAACAGTTACCCCTACAGGTTTGACCAACAAGGGCACAAAGACCAATCCACACCATATCACCGTCCTCCTAATGGGAATCTTCTCTTCAAATTGCCTTTGGACAAAGAGGAGTCAGAAGATTATGATTATGGTCCTACAGACTTTCCAGAGACTTACCCTCAATCTCTGGTTTTCCCCACCCAGTCCTCCTCCTTCAACAAGGTTATCTCTGTATCCCGAGGCTCTGACAGACCTGACAGAACGTCTGCCCTACAGAGCTTTGGCAGACAAAGCAAGCTGGAGCTGAGAGAGCGATATGGAGTTCATGACCATCCTGCAGACAGAGAGGAAGTGACAGAAAATCCCTTGAGACAAGAGCAGAGTACTGTCAGGCTACATATGCACAAGGACACCACTACTTCTTGGCAGCCCTCACAGGGTCTAACAAGTGTCACATTCAGTGATCTTACTACACAGACAGATTTTGAGAATCCATTGCATACACTCAAAAGTTCAGATAGTGTCATATTTCCACTAAACGAAGGATTAGGGAATGAAAAAAAACCTCCACACCCGCATATGATTTCAGAGAGTGCAGTTCATCATGAGAGAGGCTCGGAGTCTAAGACACATTACCGAAATGCAACAAATAATGTGACACCCAGAGGTTCAGTGAATCAGATAAACGTTAGTCATCCAGCGAGAGGTACAGACAGTCAAACCAATCAGCAGAGACGATCAGATAGGGTGAACTTTCCACTGTACATGATGAGAAGCCCAGAGAGTCCAATTCATCCCCAGACAAGTCCACATGATCTGAAAGAATTACCGGAGACAGTCGCACCGGAAAGTGAGGAAGGGATGGTTGAAGAGATGGAAGAGGAGAAGGAAGAAGAAATAGTAACATTTCATAGTGTCACTGGGCCTGAAGGAGGGAATGTACCTTACAAAATAAAGTCAGTACAACAGGAGAGAGGTCACGAGGGGTCAGAGAGCAGTGATCCAACTAGCAGCTACGAAAAGACCACGCCCGAGCCCAGCACCAGTTCCCCCAAGAGGCCTGAGTACCTGACAACTCCCATGGTCCATGTCATTACCACCACCACTACCCAGCCACCAGTAAGGCTCACGCTGGATGAGAGTGAGCCCACTACAAAGCCAGGTCAGAGGTTGGTTAACCTTCACACTGAAGACCAGGAAGAGGTGAAGGAAGAGGTGACAGAGAAACAGGAGGAGAGGAAAGAACACCCTGTTTTGCTCGTCCAACCTGACGAAGGTAAGTCAAAAAATACCTTCACAGCACAGAATGTTCTCTGAAATCTTGTTCAATATATTTTTTGTTTTGGAAGACGGTGATTACTATTTCAGAATGTAATCTGTGTCAGTTACCAACATGAACTGACTAAAAAATTGTTCCCATTGTCAATATGTGTGTAAACAAAAATGATAAAACCAGAAATTTGGGGGGAAAAAATCTAAACTATAACAATTTCATTTGGATACAGTGTCATCATTACATAGTTTTTCACCAACCAGCAGTGACAAGTTGCATTTTTACTGTAAAATGCTCAGTATAATAAAAATATAAAAAAATATATCAGGGATCGTTGTTTATGTTAAAAATTAATACTGTTATTGTTTCTTAAAGCAACAGTTTGGAGTGCCGTTAACTTTTTTGCCAACAACTAAGCTAGCCTTCATCTTCAGGCCTACTTCTACTGAGTATACAAAGAAGTAGTGATGTAGTTCTGTAAAGTGTTACGCACTTCTTGATGGGAATCATACCCACGCAACCCAGATTACATAAACAGAAACAGGCGTGGGAATGAAAGAGGCACCATTCTCCTTATCCCTACTAGTTCTTTGACTTTTCTACTTTTTATTTTACTTTTATGTTTGTATGTTATCCCATTACAACATAAACTGTTGTTGTGGCTTTGATATTGGGTTCTAAAAAAGGGGAAACCCCTGGGACCCTTGTTGCATATCAACCACCACTCACTATATCACTGTAGTGGCACCACCATCTGTGGTGGGAAGCAGCAATGAAACGCATGATATATCAGAGTTACTGCTACTTGATTAGGTATGTAAGTATGTCGTGTCACCTCCTCTTGGATGTATTTCCATAAAGGCAGATTGTGGACATTTTAATGAAAAACGTAAGTGCACAAAATGCTGGATACTAAGTTAATTCAAAGTGAAGAGACTGAACCAAAACAGTATGTTTTTGTGGCCTTCTGTAGCACTTCATAAATCTTAATTATAATGCTTAAATTCTGAGGATTATTCCTGCAGTCCAGCATTTAGCGCCCCACGTTGAATCCAATATAAATCATTTAAAACTCGGTCTTCCTAATGTTTAGCTACACAACATTGTCCTCATAGAACAATGCTCCCTTTCTCTGTCCTGTTCCAAATACCAAGCCAAGCCATATGTCATGAGTGTATAGAAGGAGTGGAGACACTCAGCGGTCCCCAGGTATCTGAACAGGAACATAAATAGTGAGCCCAGGTTCTGTCTGGAGCACGGAGTCAAACGCTCCTCCTGTGGTGAACATCCCCTCACAGCAGTTTCATACCAGTCACCACCATCCCTCACCCTGAACACAAGGCCTCGCCACTGTTTTACTGCATGTTGCCTCAGCTCTCCCACAGGAGACAGACATGGGAGCCTGAGAATCAGCATTTGGTAATAAATTCTCCCTGGCCTTCAGCCTTCAGACGCTTTTATTTCAGAGGTGTGTCTTTGATTTCAAGTTTTCTTGAGAGATTTAGAAACGATATATTAGTATATTTTTTGTATCCCAATGCTTCAGGTGTTGTGTTCATCAAACAAAGTGGGAGGTACTGTGCCTCTTGGATTTTCTGTTGTCTTTTCAGTCATACATGCTCATGGCAAATATACAGTTCTTCTGTTTACTTCAAAGAAAGTGAAACACATCTGGTCCTGTACATTTTCCTTACAACAGCATAATATATAAAAGCTCTCATGAACTGGGTATAGGTTGAAACACAGACTGTTATATACATTTATTTAGTTGAAAATGTCATAAAATACTGTTAAAACATTTTGTCCAAATAGTTTAGCAGGTCAGTTCACTTTATATGGGATAGCTGAGTTATTTGATCCGCCGATTCATATGAAATGCTTTTTAAAAGGTGTGTGCAGCACGAGGCTGTAACAGATCCAGATGTTGGTGCCCTGGAGGAATGACAGAGTTAGACTACACGCTGTAGACTAATACAGGGATTGAGCACATTAACAGAAATACCTGTAGAGCATAATGTAATGCGATACAATAATCATTCAATAAACACTGCCTATATAAATATATTGGATGCATTCATTCAGGTTTCCAGCTCTAGTTTTAGGAACAGAATATTAAAGGCACTTTAGTAGTGGAAAATCAACAGAAAATATCATGGTTTTCATAATCCATTCATTGTTTCAGTTATTCATTCAGTAAAAAATGTTCCAGTGTATTAAATGTAAAGATTTGCTGCTTTTCTCCTTCACCATAAGTGATACTATCATTTTCATTATCTATTTAATTTGATGATTATTGTATTATTGATAATTGTTTTGTCTATAAAATGTCAGAAAACAGCAATAAAAACCTTATAAAGGGTATAGCAATACATAAATAACAATTTCACAGAGCCCAAGGCCTTTAAACAGTTTGTTTTGCTCAACCAACACAATGGAAAGCAGCATATCCTCATTCACAAGGGAATGTTTGGTAATTTTGTTTGAGAAACTACGATTTGATTATTTATTATTATTATTGAGTTTGATTATCAAAATAGTTGCAGATTATTTTCCTGTCAATCGACAAATCGAATAATTGACTACTTGTTCCAGCTCTCTTTCTGACCGTGCATTATAAAAATGTTGTCACTAACTGAATAAATGATAAGCTCCTCAGCAGCACAACATATTAACCATGTTCGTGCTTCCATAAATTTAGTTCAGTACAACTTGTTGAAGTCTGAAGAGTTACCTTTCAGAAGAGACTATGAGTATAATCTAAGAGTTCAAGAATACAAACATGGCTACTGGGCGTCCTGCTGAAAAGGATTGATTCATTCGTAATGAAAATATTGTTAACTGCAGCTCCATAATGAAGTCTAACACAGCACCTCGTAATGTACAGTCTTCAGAGCACAGAGTTGTATCGACTTCTGTCTGAGATCTCAATAAATATTTGTAAGCTTCATAAACGTAGGACTCACTCAAGGACTGTTGCTCTATTGTATTGTATTGTTGCTTCACTGGCATCATGTGAAACATACTGTACACTCAACACATTTAATGAAGTGCTCTTTAAATAGAGCCTGTGCATGATGAAATGACCTGGCCCTTCATCTATTAGGTGGCTAGTCTTAATCAATTAATCTTTTGAGATAATGTAATTACATAATCACTGTGTGCCAGCCACATTTGATTTATTCTCAGTCCATTTGCACATTGATTCATGGTAATACAGAGGGACTGGCTGCTGGATCACGACCTGATCCCAAAGTTTCTTCCTCAAAAATGACACATTGCTCTGTCCTCTGTAGCATTATGCAGGAGGATAAGCTGAGGAGGAGTTATCTGTCAGGGTGGCAGGGTGCTCTTATTCCAGATAAACTGCTTCCTCCAGATAGAAACACCCGTCCGAAGACAGGTGTCTGCTCACAATCTTATAGTGGAGATAGAGGGGAGGGCCGGGCGTGGGCCTCTCTGATAATAAAGTTTATCGTCTCAGGATAGCTCCAGCAAAGCACAAGGGATTTGGCAGCTCTTTAACATCTGACACGCGGGGCCCGACTTTCTTTTTTGTAAAATTGTGGTAATCTTTTTTAGATGAAAAGCAAAGTTTGTCCTGCATGTTATCCGCTGGAAATAAATCTGGTTATGTTTTGGCATTTGTGACTCTTTCAGATGTTTTTTCTAAAGGTCACACTAAAATGAAAAAATTACTTTTTTGACTTTTTACCTGAGTGCACAGGTTCTCAAACGATGGTCTGTGTACTACTGGTGGCTCGCGACCACCCACTCAATTAATACAAACATGCATGATTAATTACAAGCTAAAATGTGACTGCAACATAGAATGCAGAGGTAAAACGAATGAAAATGGCTCCAAACAGGAAATGTTAGGAAAAGAAGTGTGCATAGCTTAATAGGGCAGACACTTACGACACTTTAACATCGATCAGAATAGTTGTACTACTGATGATACTACCTAATATTTTCTGAGGTGGGACATGGTGTAAAAATTTGAAACACTACCGTAGTGTATTATATCATGTGTGTGTTATTATTTTAACAAATCATTTGTGGTGACATCGAAACACATGAGAATTTTTACTTCAATGAAACTGTGAATCACTTTGAGAGTACGTATATTGCACCTGAATAAAGTGTGAGGTTAGTGTGAAACTAACTAGTTGCAACACAGCAGTGTTGAGTGTTGACTTTACACTGAAACTTACAATCAGGCTTATGTTCAGCCGGCGTTAACAGGCTGCAGGGTTCAGTTCCCAACTCTGTGCAGGGTTCACGCGTGTCCTGCAAAACCTGGAAAACAGTTAACCAATTTATCAGTTAAAGAAAACACATGGAAAATGGGAAAATCATTAACTGGAAAATTATTTTAACATCCTATTCTTCTCTAGCTGAGAATAAACTACCAGGCTGTCTATCAAAGCTCCCTAAAACTTTAGAGGTTAGTAAACCAAAGTCTGGTGTGATAAACTGTACTGACTTATAGACAGTTAATAGAAACTCGTTAACCCGTTAAAAGAAATCCCTGGTTAGTGCAGTAAGTAATACTCAACCTTTGTGTGATCTGTTTAAAGGAGATTTTTTACAGTGCAGTTCTTCACCTGTCTGCCTACAGTCAGTTCCATAACTGACACTCCAGTCAGACATCCTAAACAGTCTGTCAGGCTGATAGAGGGGCCAGTCAGTCAAACGAGAATGATTTATCTGTCAGGTAGCTGCTTCACACTCTCTGTCCCTGGACCCAGGTGAGTCAGTCCTGAATTGGCTTTTCAAAGGTTACTGTCATGATAAATCAGGTAAAATGACAACAGCTGCCTGACACGTGCATCTGGCTTAAATTTCCATCTGCTGCATCTCCCTGCTTTGGACTTTTGGATACTTTTTGACATTTTTAATCCAAAAAAAGTTGACTTTTTTGTGTCACTTATTTCATTTCTGCATATATTTGAAAAATTGAAGGGACATTATTTAATTTTATACTTGTCTTTAACTGTCTGGCACATCAAATACGTACAGTTGCCAATTTGGCACTGCAAATAATTTTAACAAAAATAAATAACTGGGGCAGATTTACCTCAAAACTCATAATGATTTTTGATACAATGGATCCTTGTTTTCAGACAAGTGGTATTCAGAAGCAGGCTGTTTTATATATTATATTTATCCAATTATTTTGGATGAAATGACTGTCGCTAACAGATTTCTACCAGCTAAAACCATTAGCTCGATAAGTTAGTTAAACACACTGAGAACATGAGAACCTTAAATGCCTTAACATGCACTTGATAGCTACATACTTGCATGCAATGCTAAAAGACAATGGCCCTTTCAGACACATTGTGACAACAGCAGCACTGCACTCTGAAACTCATTATCTTCAATTGCTTGTGCCTCGCGCAGTGTTTTTTCACTGCGTGTAGCTGTGCACGGCTTGCAGCACAGCACACAGCTGGTGTGCAAACTTTAACAGCCCAAGTCTTAGAATTATAGAACTACAAAACTAACTGTAATGGAGATAGAGAGGGTGGAAGACACTTGGAAATCTGATATACTAAGAAAATATCTATAGATTCATATCCATTTTGAATATTCAGTCTAAACTGGCAATTCAGAGTTGACTTTAAAATGTTAGATTCAGGTACAGCCTCAGTTGCAGCCAGTAAACTTCTCCAAATCCAGACCTGCTAACTTTAACCTAAATTCTCCAGGACTTCTTCCCACACATTGGGTGAATTCTACACAGTCCATGTGTAAGTCCTGAACGGAACCTTTTCTAACATAACCACAAAATAATGTAGTTGGAAGAGCTACATTAGCATTTCTACTTGAGGTAGTAAGTTATAGCATGCAGCATTTTCAGCTCATGTTGAAGCGGACTGAGTTTAACCCGATCCTTAAACTTCTGCTGTCGTGTTTTTAGATTCAGAAAGAAACAAAACGACCTCCAAACTGTTTGTAGAACGTGTATTGCTATTGACAGGCCTGCTGTGCCGAGTTGCGGTTGCCAAGCTTGACTGGACGTTCTCATGGGGCGGTTAGCGAACAGTCAATCAAAGCTAAGATCTAATGGAGCCATGAATTTATATCACCATAATAAATCGTGGAATAACAACGCTCAGTTGTCTTTTTGGCTTGAGAAAGGAGATTTCCCAGCTTCCCTCATTTCAGTAATGTTTTACAGCACTGGTACTGCGGGGAATGTGTTGACACTCCAAATAGCTGGTGACTATTTGTTCCAATACACAGTGCAGCCTGTACAGTGTGTTGAAAAGCCTGAAATCTCAGCTCCCACCGAAGTAATTGTCACTGGTATCGATAAACAACCCTGCCCACAGATTTATTATGGTCATCTGCTATAGAGCTGTAAAACATTAGTTATCACACCTTCAAAAATAAGATACACAACTGAGGAAATAACTGACTATAATTCTCCGTAGTAGAGAACATGTTTTTTCTTTGAGACAAGTCCCCACTGGATCCTGTGTGACTGTGAGCGATCCAGATTCAAGGTCCCACACTGTCCCCTGAGAAAAAACTGCAATCAAAATGCCAGTCACACTCCCAGGCCCTGACAGATAGGATGGTCATGGAATACGCCTCGCACAATCTGGACTTCTCATGGCTGTCCACGCTGCTACACTTGCAAAGACACAAACAGAGTTTTCACATTATCATTTCCACACAATCTCTTTCATGAATGAACAGGGCTCGTCCAGCAGACTCTCTCAGACCCACGCTGAGGTAGTAGTCTGCATGTGCTCAGTGAATGCAAGACAAAAGTTTCCATCTGTTCACCTATAATCATAGCGCTTCCTCTGGGATATACAACAGCAAACACTGAGCATGTTCACTTTGGAGAAATGTGACTTTAATTTGTAACCTGGTCCGTATCCAAGGTTTACACACGAAGCTTAAAAGACACGTCTATATGTCTGGATTAGTAACAGAAATGATTTAAATCTTCAAAGGAATTAACGGACAAACAGTTCAAACTGAGCAATGTGTAACATATGATGGGTGAACTGATGAGATGCTGCACCACATGTGCTGTTGGCTGAAGTGACTTTGACCGGATTTCCTGGCTTAGTGGGCATTTATCTTACTTATATCTCATGTTGAAGCACTTGTCCCAAACATTAAGGGATTTAAACCACATGGAAAGTGCAGAGTCACTGCAGTGTTTACTTGTTCTGCATGTCATTTACATGCAGAGGGTCTGTCCTGAAAAAAAAAAAAAAAAAACACTTTCAGTATTTGCAAGAAGTCAAGTGCCTACTTATGGGACCTTTGTCCAGTTATAAGACTGCAACTTTCTTGTTAGATTTTTTAGTTTTTTAAGAACTTTTTTTGTGTGTATGCCAATGATCAATATAGTGAGTTCTTGGGCAGACTGTGCCTCTGCCATGCTCTAACTCTGTTGAGCATGGTTATGTTGTCCACTTACCCGCCTCTGGTTCTGGTGACCATTCCAGCATTGCTCCCCCGTCAACATTTCCTCCAAAAAATATGATCTAGTTTTACCAAAATAAGTGAGATAGTTGGTGTGTGTATGTATAAAGCGTTACATACTTCTCACGGGTGATCGTACCCTGATCACAAAGTCACATAGTGCAAGAACAGATGTACGGGGTGTAGAGTGGGAATGACAGAGACACCATTCACCTGATTACAAGTCAGTGTAGTTTATGGTAGAAAAGTTACATGTGTTGCTTTAAGTATGTTAGGAGTGAGTTCCTTCCAGTCTCTGGATACTCGGTCTAAACAACAGCCTTCATACGTTTTTTTGAAATTAGAGGAAGATCATGTTTATGATGGCAGCAGGTTCAAAAATAAAAATGCTAAAGTTAGTTTGTCTTTTATGATTAGCCTGACTAATTACCACATGGTCACTTAGCAACATCGAGTGACTATTTGAGTAGGGTTACACAATTTCGATTAATACAGCTTCTAGACCTGTATCACATTCCATTGGTTTTGGGGGGACGGTCCACGGCCAACAAACACAAGCAGTCAGGCGAAGAGAAACAGTTCAGCCAAGTTAGCCACCACTTTACAGTATATGGCCTGTACAGTGGGTCAAAGCTGAACCAGGCTGTAAACCATAATACTTTATTTATCTTGTTGCTGAACTGGGAGTATGTTAGTATTGATGGGAATGGTCCGAGGTATAAAATTACCAATTTGTAATAAACCATTGTTTCCTTTAAGCAGTCAAGACAGCAAGTGTGATTGTTAAGACAGACTTTTGATTGACATCATACAGTGTATGAAAATAAAGTTAAATTCCAAAAAGTCTGTTTATGAGAGATCCATGGGCCCCTTCATCACTCAGCGGTGCTTCAGTTTGCTAACAAATCAGTCAGGTTTGAAAGGCAGAGGGAGCAGATTCTATGTGAGTTAATCACCATAATGCTTCTCAGAGAGACACTGATTGTTTTTTTGGATCAGCTACATGTCATCAAGACAAACACATCCTGTCTATAACTGTCCCGTCCCAGCACGGCCCTGGCACCTGGCTTAGTATGCCTCTGCTTCCAGTTTCTAATTATAAAACATTCCAATCATCACACTAAGGTCACCCTAAAAAAAACTTGCAAAGGACAATTTTTACACGACAAAAATCAACAAACAGAGGAGAGTTAGAGTCACTGGAGCACTAGATTTGCAGTTTGTCCTTGGCTCTGTGCCTGCAGTTTAAGCCAAGGCTGGTTTTTATCACCCAAATGCTTCCCCCAACACCAGTGTTGATTAGGTGCATTCATGTTATTTATAATGACTACCTCAAAATGGCAAATTAATTAGTGTTGGAGGTTGACAGGGAGAAGAGAAAATTTGGGCCAGGCACAATAATTTAATGGTTTTCATTCAGAGGCAATTAAAGCAGTAATCTGTGACATTTATCTACAACTCAAGTCAACACGTCGGGCTAATGGAAGCTTTGTTGTTTTCTGTTCTTAACACTCACTGTGACTTAGGTCTTCTTGGAATAAGCTAAGTTTGATGTTTCTGAGTTATTTGAAATAATTGGTTAGTTAGCACGAGTAGTGTTAGTCACCATGGCTGAAAAGACAAGGAACAAGGCTCCTCAAAGACTTCAATGAAATTTAGTTCTCTAGTTGTACAAGTCATCAAAAGGCAGTTTCCATCTGTCCTCAGCTGTCTGTCTCTGTGTTTTCTGTCCTTGGTTTTTCAGCATGATAATCATGCTTCTGCAATTTGACCATATTTATATATGATGTTATTATTCCATTTATTTACTTCTGTTTTTGTGTGTTTTGTGTTTGTGGTCGGGACTTGGCCATACAAAGATTGTAAAACGAGGAAAAGGACGACATTTTAGACAGTCCTCACTGTCTCAGTATGTTCGGTTTAATGGAGGGTTACAGGAAGATTAAGGTCTTAAGGATTCAGGCGTGGCTGATAGGACTTTGTCAGGGCCAGTGTTGATCATTCAAACCCAGCTAAAGACAGCGATTTGATTGCACTCTATTTGACTATCTATATGCCAAAAATTACAATTCGTACAGACTTTTATGGACTGGGATGAGGGAATAGTCGATTGAATAAAGTATAGTAATAGAAACTTTGTGTGTGTGTGTGTGCGTTGGAGCCAACGTAGGAAACTTACTTGGCCTTTAGAGGAAAACAAGCGGTGTCTGCCTGTTGAAGTGATGAATTCTAGTCAACTACTGCAATGACTTGGAATAAACGGAGCTGAAACAAACACACATCAGTTTCTTCCAGATGGTCGTGTAATCATCTCTCATTATCTGAAATGATTTCAGCACGGCGTTTTGCTCTGAACTCGTACATATTTCAACCAATCTTTCTTTCTGCAGTTTTTTTGTTTTTGTTTTTCACTATATCTACATATCTCCAGACGAATGATGGTTTTCAGTTGTAAGATTATGTACTTTTGCAGGTGTAGGATTTAGGGATCGACCAATTATCGGCCTGGCCGATAATATCGGCCGATATTCTGCATTTTTGCGATCATCGGCATCGGCCGTTTTTTTCACCGATAACCGATAAAATTAATTAATGTATTTTAAAACGCGCTCCTTTGGCTCTGATGCAGCCGTCTCTGCCTGAAGTCACCACTCTCTTGGCTGTGTAACAATGTCCCGCCCACAGCCCTCACTGATTGGCTGTCTCACTTGTGCCAAGTAGCCAATCAATCAACACAGAAGCTTCTACATGCAGTGCCACTGCCTGTAGCAAGTATAAGGGAGGAAAACCTGCAGTTTGGCTCTTGAGATTAAACTTTTCACAACTTCATCACGGGGTAGGCTATTTAATGATGGCCCACCGCTACATTATAATTGCCGCGACCGCTTTAGAGCTGGGGCCAGACGCACAATAATAATAGGAGACCCTTACGGTTATCATTACTTTGTGGGAATAATTCATCTCCTAACGTGTCTCAGCCCGTGGGGCGGCTCCCGGTTTATCAATAAACTACACCCGAGGTGATTATAGCCTATAAGTTTAACACCACACGCTAACGTGTCCTTGTTTGTTTTCAATTGCCTCTCCCTCAGCGCTCATGCTCTCACTACACTATGATCACACAGAATAGATGTTAAATATTCGTCTGTTTGCCGGTCACTCGTAAAGTCCAGGGAAATGATGGGCCATTTCAATGAGTCAAGCAGCGAGCACACGTCGAGTTTTTTTCAATCAATCAATTTACCGTCGCGTCTACAACTCACGTGTGTAAAGTAGCCTTTATTGTTTGCATTTACAATTGCCAAGTGCCTTATTCTTATTTATGTAATATGACATACAGTTCTAAGCACAAGAGTGTACATTTAATGTTCTGAGATTCAGAATATGACTTAATTTCTCTAAATAAATAAATAAATATAATAATACATAAGAAACTATAATTGAAAAACTGAAAGTTGTGTCTTTATTTACTCATTATGCTGTTTTATGTAAAATTTTAATCTGAAAAGTAACTATTAAATCTATAAAATGAATGTAGTGAGCCAAGGTTCCAGCCACCAATGGCCTTAACTTTACAAAAAGTTAAGGCCATTTTTTACATTTATTACTGCAAATAAATATCGGTTCTACATATCGGCTATCGGTTTCACTTGGTTATTAATAATCTGTATCGGTATCGGCCCTGAAAAATCCATATCTGTCGATCCCTAGTAGGATTCTCCATGTTAGTCCATGGGATTAGCATCTGAGCTAGGTTCTGTAACTCAATGCAATATCTTATTACTGTAAGGTTTTCTTTTATTTGTTAAGTTATGTTCCCAAGGGTTATTACAAGTATGTCTATTCACCACAAATTCTTTGTTGTGGGATGTTAGAACATGGAACATGAAGCTGTTAGCCCTGGATGTAATGTGTTGTCTGCATGGCCAATGAGTAACCAACAAGAGCCCCAGACCTCATTTAGATCCATTGTTTGTGAGCATTAGTTATAACATCACTGGTGGAAGGGATGAACTTGTTGTTGTCATGTCCTGCTGGCTGCAGTCAATTCAAGTAAATTATAAATATGTTGTCTTAATGGACATGTTTTTATTTATTTGTCTTATATATTATATATAATATGCCAGTTGGACAGTGGATATGAGGACAAATAATTACTGGCATTTGTGTTTATTTTTTCTTACTTACTATATTCTGACATTTCAGTGACATTTCTGTTGATTTCCCTGTTGTACTGAAAATGAACCAAACTGCAAACCCAAAGTATGCACTGA
The DNA here is from genome assembly GCA_946959425.1 of Argyrosomus regius. Lineage (NCBI taxonomy): Eukaryota > Metazoa > Chordata > Actinopteri > Sciaenidae > Argyrosomus > Argyrosomus regius. The sequence goes on from OX336885.1 coordinate 127,784, forward strand.
TCTGTAAATTTCTCAATCCCCATTACTCATAGTCTAATTTTTATGAAAATAAAAATGAATTCATTAGTGTTATCCATGATATCCACCTACACTCACTTCAGATGTCATCTCTTCAACTTTTTACCTGTTACCACATCGACATCGCTGGGGAATACCAATCCATTCTCACAGCTCTCCACTCCACTCTTCTTTAAAGCTGGTGACCTTTAACCTGCAACAGTCTTGGACCTGTGGGAAATGATGTTTGTTAAAGGCTGCTAAAAACTGTTGCATAAGGTTGCATTTTGTATTTAAAAGTCATTTGCACTGTTGCGAATATAAATGTGATTTGAAGGGTTTTCTAACATCACACCTGGACGTTTTTGGTTCAGTAATCTAGTTGTTCTTCTTCTTCTTAGTTGCAGCGTGCTGTTGTCTTTCAGTTGTCTACTCCATATAAGCAGGGTCTCCACTCGGTAGATTGACCTTTGTCAGATCAAGTTATTGAGGTCAAATGTCAAGAGGAAAATGAAGGTAGCCAAGCGCAGCAGCAGCAGGCATAAATCAACAGGCACTCTAATAGTGTTGTCGACAGTATTGAATTGACCGAGGCAGGTTGTCAGTAACTCGAAGGCAAACAGAGGACAGGGACACATTCCCAGTTATTTACAATGGCAGTGGAAGCTCCGTCTGATTATCAGCTCCAAAATGGACGACCCTCAGGTGTCCTACATCTGCGATGTTTCCAATCCCCCGATTTAGCGCAATCTACCAATACCGTGAGCTTGTTTTTTTCTTCTTATGTGAAGCCCGGGTGTGAAAGCAGATAGATGGGAGGGTTCTGTTATTGCCTTGGCCCCAAAGGGGAGTCAGTACGACCCCCTAGAGCCTCAACAGTTCTTGCATCCTGCTGTCCCTGGATAATACCACTGATATAAAGGCCGCTCCTCTGTGCACTCCCACCCCGATGTCAGTCTGACCTTCTGTATGACCTCAATCATCAAAACAATACCACATTCTCTGCAGCTAAGCACTGCGTAGATGACTACTGAGAAATATGGGCCCCTGAAGATTTCACATTGCAGTATCCTGGTGTTGAACAAGCCGAAACACCGCGCCAATGTATACGTAGTGGTCCTGGAAAAAAAACACAGATCCTAACTTGGACTGATCCCATTTGTGTCACTGTATCATACTGTGTGAGCAGAATTAGGCACACAGAAGAACACGTACAGTACATCCTTTACTTCCACTGCCTCCGGCGTTTTTCCTGAATGGAATAAAGCTCAGCTCTTTGCTGACTGTCTGGATGGAAAATCAGAGACAGCCTTTTTTTTATTGTTATTCCCAACAATGGAGAGAGTGCCTCTTAAGATGTCAGCATTAAAAGCAACTGGCATAGATATCGGGAATAATGGATGATATTGATTCTGATCTTCTGCTATATTCCTTGCATATAACACTGCTTGTTGGCTTTCTTTTACATATCTTAAGTGGATCTGTGAAAGCTTCCGCCTCTCAGCCTGCTATCTCCTGCTTTGTTCTCGGCTGACGTCAGAGCCATTTTGCTCATGGGGCTCGTCTGCAGGAAGCAAATCATCTGAATAAAAACGGATGATGATGTAGACTATCTGTCACTAAGGTCGTTCTCCTTATCTCTGAATGTGTTGATAAAGCTGGGTCATGAGAGTGGGGCTGTGTACTTTTGATATGACCCCAGCCATGCCGCTCTCAGTGCCGCCCGCCAGCAGCAAAATGGAGCCTGATGCAGCTAATCATGCACAAGCTGCATTTGTTTCTGTGTTTGTAGAACTTGAGCATAAATCTGAGTCAACAAACACTTGGATCTGCTGTAGAGTGCAGAAAAATTCTCTGTTTCTTCTTTAGGAGGAGTGGAGGTGATTAGGGAAACTAATCAAGGCAACAAGCCCTCATAGTTTTGCGAGGAGAGAATGTAAAACAGTGGGATGTTGAAGCTGAAGAACCAGAGCACTGTGTTTTACTGGAATAAGAAGGAAGTGCTTTTTCTACACAATCTCATGTATAACACGTCACCTGTGAAGGGTCAATTCACCCAAATTATAAAAAACTGTCTGACTTCCATGTAGTGTAGCCAAGCTGATAACGTTTGGTTATCTAACATAACCTCAGTTCTTAGAATAATATGAGCGAGGTGTCTCGCTATGGGATGCAGCCTCCTGCAGCCCTGACAGAAGCATTTATCTCAATCCGCCAATCTTGATTGGCCAGTGAAAGTGTTCATCTGCGCCGCACCCAGTAGTCCCACCTACTATATATAGTGTGTGCAGATAACATTCCCTCAATTCGGGGCGGTGTTTAGCTCAGTTGGTAGAGCAGCCGCCCCATGTGCGAAGGCTTGGTCCTTGCTGCGGAAGCCCAGGGTTCGAATCCGACCTGTGGCTCTTTCCCGCATGTCATTCCCTGTCTTTCTCTCACCACATTCCTGTCACTCTTCAGCTGTCTATCCAATAAAGCTTGAAAAAAAAAAAAAAATCTTAAAAAAAAAAAAAAAAAAACATTCCCTCAATTCAACAAGCAAACCTCTTCTCACCGCCCAGCAAGAAGGGTCGTCTGGCGAGACACCTCGCTCATATTATTCTAAGAACTGAGGTTATGTTAGATAACCAAATGTTCTTCTTCATAATATTCACTCTGTGTCTCGCTATGGGATATGGTAGCTCCCGTATTGCCAGTACCGGCCAGTGGGGAGGGTCCATGGGTTCCAGTTAGGACTCCAGGACCGCGCTTGCCACGCACGGCCCTGACACGTCAAGCATGTAGAACCGAACAAAAGTCAGATGCGAGGACCAACTCGCTGCTGAACAAATGTCCTGAACAGGCACACCCGCCGGCGGCTGCAGTCCCCTGCTCGTATACGCCAAAGCTATAACCTCCACCACCCAGTGGGCGAGGCGCTGCTTTGTGACCGGCTGTCCCTTTCGGGGTTCAGCCCAGGAGACAAACAGCTGATCGCTCCTCCTGATGCTCTGTGTCCTGTCCATATAAGAGTGCACAGCTCGAACCGGACACAGCATGTGCGCTCGCTGCTCACCGGGAGAAGCGGTGAACGCTGCGAGCTCAATCAGGGAACATGAACCCACCACCTTAGGTACAAAGACCGGGTTGGGCTTCAGAACCATACGCGTATTCCCCGGGGCGAACTGAGCGCACGCAGGGCTCACAGAGAGCGCATGGATATCACTCACTTGCTTTGCAGAGGCGAGAGCCAGTAACAGCACTGTCTTAAGGGACAGGTGTTTGAGACTCGCTCCCAGCAATGGCTCAAATGGGGGGCCTTTAAGCCCCTCCAGAACCACCGCTAAATCCCACGGAGGTATCAGTGGTCTGGAGACAGGGAGAAGCCTGCGCGCGACCCTCATAAACCGGCACACCAAAGGGTGTTGGCCCGCTGTTTTGTCCCCAAAGCCTATATGGCAAGCCGCTATAGCTGACAGATAAACCTTAACCATGGAAAAGGCTTTTCCTTTATCAATCAGGTCCTGTAAAAACGACAGTATCGCTGGCACAGAACACTGAAAAGGGATGTGGCCTCGTTCGAGACACCACCGCTCAAACACTCCCCACTTAGAGCCGTACAGAGACCTAGTGGAGGGAGCTCTGGCGTTTTGTATAGTGTTAACCACACTCTGAGGGAGCCCAGCAGTGGTCAAATTCCGGCAGCTGCCAAGGCTGGGCGCACAGCATCTGATATATCTCCGCTAGCCAGTGCAGCGCTGGCCAGTGTGGAGCTATCAGGATCAGCTTGTGATTTTGCCCCCTCACTCTGGCGAGAGTGGGGGGTATTAGGGCCAGTGGGGGAAACGCGTAGAGCAGCTCGTGCGGCCAAGCGTGCGCTAGTGCGTCTACGCCCAGGGGAGTGTCCAGAGTGCGCGGACTGCGGACGGCTCGCACTGAGCGTTTTCTCTGGACGCGAACAGATCTACCCTGGCGCGGCTGTAGCGCGCCCATATCTGCTCCATGACCTGCGGGTGCAGCATCCATTCCCCGTACATCGGCGCGCCCCTGGACAGCAGGTCGGCACCTGTGTTCAGGGTCCCCGGGATGTGAGTCGCCCTCAGGGAGAGAAAGTGCACACTGCTCCAGAGGATCAGTTTGCGTGCCAGAGTGTGCAACACACAAGAGCGCAAACCCCCTTGGCGGTTTATATACACTACTGTCGTTGTGTTGTCCGTCCTCACCAGGACGTGGCGGCCCGAGAGGAACGGTAGGAAGTGTTTCAGGGACAGAAACACAGCTGAGATCTCGAGAAATTTTATGTGAAGACGTTGGAGAGCCTGACTCCAGCGTCCTCTCACAGACCTGCCCTCGTAAATGCCACCCCAGCCGGATAGGCTGGCATCCGTGGTGACCACCTTTCTGGACGAAACAGTGCCCATGGACACCCCCTGAGTCAGGAAAGACGGGGCCCGCCAGTGGCCCAGAGCCGTCACGCAATCCGCCGTGACCGTTATCCACCGTGCACCATGACGCACGGGATCCAGCCTGAGTGAAGCGACCCAACGCTGAAATTCCCGCATGTGAAGACGGCCGAGACATGTCACGAGGTCACGAGGATGGCTGAAGCCATCAGACCCAGCAGCCGAAGACACAGCCTGAACCGGACAGACCTGTGTCGACGGAAGTGCGCGAAGCAAGCTTTGAAAGTTTTCACTCTCTCCTCCGAGAGGCGAGCAGTCAATGGCATGGAGCACGGGGATAATCCCAGAAAGGATATCTCCTGCGTCGGAGAGAGTTGGCTCTTCTCCGTATTTATCACAAAACCCAAATCTATTAGGTGTTCCGTGACAATGTGCGTGTGAACCCTGGCCTCCTGTTCTGACTGCGCCAGCAGGAGCCAGTCGTCCAAATATGTGGCCAGCCGTACGCCCCGGCGTCTGAGCGGGGCCACAGCGGCCTCTGTGCACCGTATGAAAACCCTCGGGCTGAGAGACAGGCCGAATGGGAGAACACGGTATTCGTAGCACACCCCCTGAAAGGCGAATCGGAGATATTGTCTGTGAGGGGGGTAAATGGGAATGTGGAAATACGCGTCTGTGGAAATACGCATGTGTCAGCATCCTGAATTTGTATTTCCGCAGAAATTTGTTCAGAGCCCGCAGGTCCAGAATAGGGCGGATTCCTCTTCCCCCCCGTTTGGGAACGAGGAAATATCTGGAGTAAAAACCTGACAGACTCTGTTCGGGAGATACGACAGAAATTGCTCTTTTTTCTAACAGAGAGAGGATTTCCTCCTGTAAGATTCGAGCTAAATCTCCCTGTGCTTGTGACTGTATTATGCCGGAGAAATGGGGAGGGACAGTGGCGAATTGGAGCCTGTATCCCCCACGCTAACCTGGCGTGGTCAACCCCCAAGCAGGTACTGCACACCGGGTGGATGTCCTTCCCTGAGATTTTATTCCCGCAGCAACAGAGCCGAGAGTCTCCTCTGGTGTGAGGATTTTTAATGGTCGCCATTTCGCCGACTAGCTGGTGTGCTAGCGTGGGGTCGAGAGGAGTAGCTGGTGTGCTAGCTTAGCTCGACCGACTCGAGCGTCCGTGGAGGGGAGCCGAGAGGAATTCCGCCGTGGAGAGGCTGGAAAAATACTTACCGGTCCGGTCTGGTATGAACGGACAAGGCAGAAGCCAGAGCACAACACTAGCGTCCGGTGACGGAAGCTAGCAAAGATCCGTCTGGTGAACAGTTAAGCCAGTGAAAAGCTCCGACGTGAGATAAGCTCTCAGGTGAGAAGAGGTTTTGAATTGAGGGAATGTTATCTGCGCACACTATATATAGTAGGTGGGACTACTGGGTGCGGCGCAGATGAACACCTTCACCGGCCAATCAAGATTGGCGGATTGAGATAAATGCTTCTGTCAGGGCTGCAGGAGGCTGCATCCCATAGCGAGACACCGAGTGAATATTATGAAGAAGAACCATTGTTATTTCTGCCAGCTGTAAGGTTGGGAGCCAGTAGAGGCTGCAAGTGATCAAAAGCTTGACACAAGGCTCACGTAGTCTGTTGCAGGACACAGTTTGGCCTTTGTTCAGGCTCAAAAACTGACATCCATAGAAAATGTTTGGTCTCATTTTGAACTGAAGCATCTGCAAATAATTCCATGCTTGATATGTCATGATCCACTTAAGTTTGACATTAAACGAAATAGAATAAATCCCAGTTTTTGTCGTCTTCACCGCCATTTTGATCTGAGGGAGTTTTCTTCTTACGCATTTCTGGCAGGCTATATTGCTGCCTTTTAGAGATCAGGACGTTAGTTTGGATTTATAGCCCTGTTTATTGTTTCCTTTTAAGTTTATACAGTTAGGGGATCCCAGGACACACTATCATACAATTAAACTATTCTATGTTTGGATGGATTTTCCAAAGTCTTTCCATTCATCTTCATTATATTGTAGTGGTGGCAGAAATCTTGCTCAAATCAAACCAAACTACATTATCTGCATGATTATATATAACTACAGATAAGGGAAAAGCAGAAATGTGTTCTTTTGTAAAATAGGTTGTAGGTTGTATAGTTGTACTTACCATAAGTATCGAACATTGAAAAGTGCTATCTAGTATGTATGTAATCTGTGTAATCTGATTTCATAGGGTTAGGTTTAGGTAATCCAGCCTGATCTTTAAATTTACTACTACTTTCTACTTTAGAGTTACTAAAGATGTAGATTTTAAAAAGGTGACTAGAAGGCAGTGAGGAATTTAGCATTGAATCGATCAGCATTGAAGTCTTCATGGATTGTGAATCATAAATTGCAAAAGTTACATTAAAGCAGATGTGGAAAGACTTTTGTATGTATATCATTATTATATGGCAGAAAATGTATGAGGGTTCTAATGGAATTGTAGCAACATGTTAATAGTTATTGACTAGCTATATTTCCCTCAAGAGTTGGTAGGGACCAATAGAGAATTAATATTGGACTTACTTTCTTTGCTTTTGTAAACATGACTCTAAATTGACGGTAATGTTGTCTGTAACTGCTGGATGGGGAAATAAGCAACTGCTGCCCCCAAGTGACCAAAAAGGTGTTTAAGAATATGCACCTTGTTAGCATACTATCAGCTGAAAATAAAATTGACAAAACATTTTTGACACAGAGCTATACAAGACCAGGGTATGCTGGGTAATCATGTCGGAGAAATCACACTTTGAATGAATTGAATTTTTATTTCCAAGAGTGAGTGGTGAAGATTGAAACTGCTCATGTCTGTGCATCACGTACATCTTGGGCAGGGTAGCCTGACTTGGCTTTAAAGAATGTGAGCAAATGGAAACAGCTAGCCTGGGCCTGTCCAAAGTCAAAAAAAGATATGCCTACCAACATACCAACACCTCTAAGGCTGGTGAATGAATTAACACATGGAATCTCGTTTGTTTAATCCATCCACAGTGGAAATGGCAAAATGGGAATTTGTGGTTGTACTTGCTGGAACTATTTTCTGACAAACTACAGTTCAAACATCTGCCTGGTATTTGTGTGCAGCGTCTAAGTCTACAGACTCAGAGTGGGTTGCCAGATATGGGCACGAAGGCGCCAAATTTGGCAACTTTTCTATGATGACACATTTCAGGAAGCTGTCAAACACCAAGAATTGGTTACACCACTCAAACCACAAATCATCAACCTTACATTACAGGTTAAACAAGGTGTTAGGCAGAGCCAGGCTAGCTGCTTCCAGTGCTTCCAGTTGCATAGCTAAACTAACCATAGCCAGACTCCAGCTCTGTACTTCAGATTGATATCGATCTTCACATCTCTTCACAAACTGAATAAGTGTGTTGGGGTCTGTGTAACCTCTGTTGCAGTCCTTTGCTCTGCCTGATTGGTAATCCAACCTTGTGTGTATAGCCAGGTCCCCCAAACAAATCTTTCTCATTTCATCTTATCTTCTTTCATTCTCACCTTCTATAAGCATACGTTGGCAAACAGAAGGCACTATTACCTGTTTCAGAATATAATATTAGGAGCTTGAAGTTTTTTCCCTTTTATATGTCAGGGTACCTGTCCAATGGCCGCTGAAACGCTCCTTTATCTTTTGGAAAAGCGTTCAAAATAGATTTATTTCACATTTTCAACATTAGGACCAAAAGTGTCCACAGTGGAGCTGCTGTATGGTTTTCAGATGTGAGAGGTGGATTTGAAAGAGAGTCTGGCATTTTGTTGCCAGGAGGGCAGCTCTTTCAAACTCTGCTTTCAAGGCCACGTCTGGTCCACAGCTCAGATCTCATCCGGACTGCTGCTTCTGGTGGATTCATACCACAATGATCCTGCCTGATGCTGGCAGTACTGAGCATAACGAAGTCTGACAGACAGAGGATGTCCCGGAATATAAAGGAAATGAGCCATGACTCATTTTTGGTGTGAATAAGTTTATGAACTGTGAGCACATTGGCAAAGTAGCAAATTATTTCCGCACTTTTAAAGTTAAGTCAGGTGGAGACTTTATTAATTAACCCAGCATGCTTATCAAAAAGTGAAGCAAAGTTTCCAAATTTTGAAAACTGACTTGGATTTTGTGTCAGAGCTGCCCTGCTGTCTCGTATTTAGAGGAAAACAGCAGCAGACATTTCTCACGAGGCAGCTGGAGCTAGGCCCAGGGTGCCTCGGTGGACAGGCTGCTGTTGATGGGTGTCTGGGCCTGATAGATTGCCAGACATGAAAAGGGCTGACTGGTGGTGGGAGGCCGGATGGGCACGCTGGGCATTGCAGGAGATTAGCATTTCTAGGCAAAGAGGAATAACTGTTGAGAGCAAAAACAAGCCACTGCCTCTGTTGTTTCATAAACAAGAGGCAAAGGGTGAGAGAAAAATACTGTATTTCTGACTTTGCCCCCAAGGAAGGCAGAGTGTGAGACAAAGAGAAGGCAGCGCTGTACTGTACAAGCCTCTTTTTCTATTTCAGTGAAACAATATATTTCAGGGGCAGCCTTGACTGTAAGGACAGTCCTTTCAAGCCTACAGTCCATTATATTCCCATCTGCTTTACAGATGAGACCCCGGGGGCCAGAGTGAGAAGAAAGGCAGAGGAGAAATGGAAATGATGGTTGCATATAGCAGTCATGTTAGAATCTCATATGGATTTGTCAAATTCAACAATCCTTGGACTGACCTTAAAGGACCAATGTGTAGAATTTATGGCATCTAGTGGTGTAGTTCCTGATTGACCCCCCCCATGTCGCCCAGTCCTTCCTAGTGTGAACACTAGTGGAATTTCATCTGCGCTGTATGTAACGCATATTAGCATATTTGACAATAAAGCTGACTTTGACTTTGACTTTGACTTTGAACACTTCCTAGCGCGCAAAAGCCTCTATATAGAGTGAGTGTTCAGTTTGTCTGTTCTGGTCTACTGTAGAAACATGGTGGTTCAACATGGTGGACTCCATGGAAGAGGACTTGCAGCATCTGTAGACATAAGGCTTAGTCTAACAGCTAAATTTCACTGAAAACATGTTCTGCTGTGCAAGCTGCCCGGAAGTCAGACACAGGAACAGCAAAAAATAAAACACCATGTGCAGACACCCAGACAAAAGGGAAACTGTTTAACCATGTAGCTTGTTTACTCATGGCAGAAGCACACAAACCAAGGAAAAATGACCAAATCTAAAAAACGAAGTCTCCTGGTAAAATGCTTCACTTCTGGGGTATGAAGCTGCTTGGAGAACAGACCAAAACAGCTGTGACTTCACAGAGCTGTGCCCATTGAATTTCGGGGTAACAAAGGTGATTATACATGAATGAAAACATAGTTCTGCATATTGTGTGCCATTTCTGCCATCTGACACAATAAACCTTTTAAAAAAGTGCGATTTAAATCAAGGCTGTTGCTCAACAGGTGAGTTGCTGAAGTTCCACCTGAGACAACACTGCACTGATTGACTGACTGTTTGCAAAGGAAGCTTCTATTTTTAAAGCAACACTAAACTCTATCTTTTTATCCCCGGCCCGTCTGCCAAATTAAAATTATTACAGTGGGTGTGATCTCTGGCTGGAAACGTTTTCCTCTCACAGGAAACTGCAAATTAAAACTTAGTGAGTGAAATAAACACTATGTGTGAACATTTAGAGGCAGCTGAACATAGCAGTTTTTTTTAGACTTCATTTTATACATTGCTGTTCCAGCTCCAGGCTAAGGGAGTGCATTGGCTACACCTTCTCCTTCTGGACATTTCATATCATTTCACTTGCAACACATGACATGAGTCATGAGGAGAAATGTATTAAAGCCCATATAAACATGTTTCAAATTTTTGTTACACATTAAATAATCATGACTGAATAAGCAACAGTCAAAGTTAAAAATAAGAAGGAACCTCCTTAGATATTATTTAATGAGTTTAACTCTCAAAAAAGCAGCTAGTCTGCTTTATCAGGACTCTCAGGGTGTGGTGTGGTTTGATGAGATCAGATTTAGTGGCCTGCCAACATGCAAACAACCAGATGAAATAAATATTCCATCTGCTGCTGGTAACAAGAGACACTGAATAGACAAACAGAGTAACATTATACCAAATATATTTTACCTATACACACAGCAGTGACTTCACCACTTCAGTATCATTATGATCATTATCAGGGAGGAGGCAGTGTCTGAGCTTTCTAACAGTGTTGATGTTTTAGAATCAGGGTGCACACAGACACACAATGTGCTGCCAACTGGAATACTAAGTTACCAGGAACACTTTAAAGCTCTACTGTCGATTCTCCAAGATTGGTGATTGGTCGAGCCCGCCGCCCCACTATGAATACTGTTATTACTGATACTGTTAGTCACATCTCCATTACAGTTTACAGTTATAGTTATCATTATTATTATTGCTGCTGTGCATCTCTGTCTGTCTGTCTATTTATCTAAGTCAACCGATGGCAGCAGATCATCCCGGTTCTGCTCGAGGTTTTCTGCCTGGCAAGGAAAAGCTTCAATGGAAGCTTTTCCTTGCCACTGTCGCCAAGTGCTTGCTCATGGTGTGAATTGTTGGGTATCTGTATGGTCTACACCTGCTCTTTATGGAAAGTGTGCATTTGGCGCTATATTAATAAAATTGAATTGAAATAAACTCGAACCTTTTACAGGTTAGTTCTAAGTAAGCATAGCTTATTTTACTTGCCTTGCTTCATTGTAGCAGCCTCGTTGTCAGAACATGAAAACCGTCCATTGGGAACTCTCCTGGCTCGTGCTCAGTGTTGCCAGACCAAGTAGGAAAAAAATAGCCCAATCAGAGCCTAGAAGCCACCCAGACATTATAAAATTATCCAATATTTTCATATCCATATAGGAGTTTTCAACTTTGACAAGTACTTTATCACAGAGTTATGACAGAATAATAATTGGAAAAGGAAACAAGTTTCAACTGATTTGTAATAAACTGAAATGACATTTAGTTTTGATGGTCCCCATCAGTCAGCGCGTATCGAGCTGAGCTACTGAACTCTGTCAAGCTCAATCATACTTCTGAGATGAGAGGAACGGCAGATTTATTTGGATATAGCCTGACTTTACGTCGGTGGAAACCACCTGAATGGTACAAAATAAATAAAAAACAGCCCAGCTGGACAGAAAAAACACAGAGAATCAGGCAGCAATGCCGGCGCTGCCAATATCTGTAACGGGCTGAGCACAAAGACGGGGCAGGGGAGGGGCTCTTGTTTTCCGCTCGATTAGCCAAGCTTTTCATTTAAAACACATAATGTTCCTATGAAGATCTGGGTTTAGGACAACAAATCATGTGTGATGAACAGCAAAGACTCAGGCCAGCCCAGACAAAACACAACAAGAACATACAGCATTAAAGAGAATGGGACATGCATGTATATTCACACATCTCACAAGAGTTGAATATTTTCCTGACATCTCGAGAACTCATTCCACTGTGGCCATACTGGACTGAAAAGGTCACAATACTTTGAAATCGAACTCTGTATTGCACTGACTTGAGATCTAATATGAAAGTGAATACTGAAGAATATTCCTGCCAATCTGCTGCATTGTATAATTTGCGGTGTATAATTTTGACAGCCTCCTCATATTGTTGTCATATTGTGAAGCGGCGAGTCAGTTCCACTCTGCCTGGTTTATTTGTTTAGGAAACACGTTGATGGATGACCGTCACTGTGTTTCAAGGCGGGAAAAGCGTGTGACTGTGCCAGAGCAGTGGGAGCTGAGGCAGTTAGCATCCTCGCATTGTTCTAAGCCATTACCTGCTCTGGCCCGCTCGTATTATTACATCGTAAAAACGACACTCCCTGAATGCCTTGAGTGGCTCGTCGGTCCATTCATACTGGCTGCACAAATAAACACGTCAAAACAGAAAGCACTCAGAGGCAGGAAAGATGGAGTCCATCATGTTTTTACATCTGTGAAAGTTCAACAGGAACAAACTGAGTTTTTCTTCTCAAAGTGGTGGAGGCGATGGTGTTTTGTCTTGGTCCAGCTGTTTGCCAGGGTTTTAAGAACATCTAATTCAACTTCGTTTTTCAGCTGTTACTTCTCTGCCTTTTGGCAAAATTGACTTTTAACAGTCTATGAATACATCAGGGTTTTGTTTTTTTTACATTTAGCAATGCAGATTTTTTGTGCAGTGTTAAAAGTTGTTAATTTCCAGAATGTACCTCTTGAAGTGTGAAAAATCCATTGTATTTTTATTCTTCACTCTAGGACACAAACAATGTAGATATGGTTTGCACCTTTCGAAAAGCGGCACCAAAGAGTATTTGTACGTTAACAATGGATCAAGTGTAATTTAAAGACGTCACTAATTGTGAGCCACAGAAATTCCTCACAGGACTTTGCAGTTTCCTCTCAGCATCAGCAACGCCTGCAACCTTCCTGTTGTAGTTCAGCCTCATCACTCTCATCAACCTTGTTGGCGGCAGCAGCAGTAAACTGATTTGAGTGAAAAAGCTCTGTTAAACTCAGACACAGATACAGTTATCTGGTGAACACAGTGAAGCTTTTAGCAGCTAAAGAGAAAGATCAGTTTCTCAGGAGTTGGTTGGGACTAAAAACAGCTGAAAGAAGAGCGAATATTGGACTTACATTCATCAGTTGGACAGAGACACAGCTCCAAATGAATGTGAATGTTCCTCCATGTCTGCTTGATGTTTAAATTGGCCACTGTTCACTAACATGTTTGCCATATCAACTTGACACTATTATTGACTATTGTCAATATTATGTTTACAGCTTTTTTCTGCTGTGAACATGAACATGTCCAAAAACGTCTGTCAATGATGAAAACTTTAAATCAAATAGTTTCTTTGGACACCTCAGGAAGTAGTACATCTAACTATTTTGTGGTGAATATGTTAGCAAAGAATTGCAGACAAAATTCAGCTAATGTTGATGAACTAAAGGTGCTAAAATCTCCATACAGCTGTGCTGCAGCAGAGGTGGGTGATAATTGTATGTGGGTTTGTCTCAAGCAATACATTTTACAATATGATCACATGACACATGATCATTTGATCTGTTGTTAATATAAAATATATTGATTAGTGCACCTTTAAGCCCAGAAAAACCCATAATATCAATGGTATGTACATGTCACCATCTGTAAATGAAGAATGGATGTTATGGGATGGTTAAAGGCTCTACAGACTTCTGTTCTGTTTATTTGGAGAAGAAGCTCCATCATATCAGTAGTGGTCAACACTAATTGGTTGGTACTTCTGGACAGCCCTATAATCTCAGCCTGATGAATCAGCAAATTAATATATCGTCACCTCATTAGCGCCAAGAGCGTCCACACTACAGATACTACTGCAAACATCAATTACATTTCATGCTGCAGTTGGTGTCTGGACGTTGCCATACATTCTCAGGCGGCGCAGATGTGTCTGACATGTGTCTCAGTGTGGTGTGAGACAGGTCTATGTTTGGCCAGACTGAGTAATGATGGGCGAGCAGTGTGAGGCCGGGCTAATCAGCCCAGACAAACCCCACGGGAGCTCCTGAAGCGAGCGGGTGTCTCTTATTTTTAGTTACATAACAGGCCAGTTTGAAGGAGAGGCAGCGCTGCCGTCCATGTCAACTCTTTCAACAATTTACAAAAGTGTGGTTTCTGAGCTATAAATGCTCACGCTGGTTTCCATTGTTTCTCTGGTAATTAGTAGGCTGCTCCTTAGTGTTAAGCTGCGTCTGACCCTCCGGTTGAACCTCATGTTTGGCCTTTGGCAAGCACTCCTGGAACATGCTTCACATCATGGTGGGAAATTACAACCATTTCCAACCTTTCCTATTTAGTGTCAGTGCAGTTGTGACTTCAAATACAGTCCCACAGTTTGTTTAGTGTCTGTACAAAATCAGACTGGGTTGATGTTTGAAACCTTCAGACAATCTCTGAAAGGTAGAGACGTGTGAGAAATCTTTTCCTCTGTCCTCACAGCTGCTGTGATAATGAAAAGAAGCATAGTTCAAACCTTATGTTTCTTGTTGGGATTAGAAACAGACTCATTAATAAAACATGGATACGTCAGCGTCAGACATGACTGTGTTTGAGATGAAAGCCTTTTTAAGAACATCAGTTCTACAATGAAAATGTTTTACATAGTGAAACACAAATGTTTTTGGGGCTAAAAGAAGAAGTTGCTTTAACTTTCAAGCGTCTTCTTTTCTCAACTTGACACTGTTTTCTGAAGACAGTGCTTATAAATTATGCACAGTAAGCCGCAGACGGCCTTTTGCTTTAAATGATTGTTTACTGAGCTTTAAAGGAGTCGATGGGGATGAAACTGAATGCAGTGAAGGAAAATAAAAGGAGTGAAGTGAAGCTCAAAGCAGAGCTATTTAAGGCATTCCTGGCTTTATGTTGGGTTTTTTTTTTCGATCTGAACGTAGTACGGGATTAGCATAGTTTAGACGTATTATGCTTCGAGGTGAATACAGTACATATTGCATCAAGGAAATAATGTGTGCAGGAAATTGCTAAATCTGATCGCAGTGCTTTATTTGACACCCCGTGGAGCAAATTCTCTGATGTATCTGTTTTTAATTCTAAGAAATAAGCTCCATATTTCAACCGGAATTCTCACAATGAAGTTTAATGAACTCTGCTATATATGTGTGTGTGTGTGTGTGTGTGTGTGCGTGCGTGTGCGTGTATTCATGACTGGATGCTTTTATGCATCAGAACAGTATTAGTGATTGAATTTTTTCGTGTTTTTTTGTTGACATAAATTAGGTTCATGTCCTCAAAGTTATAAAACAAAGCTTAATTTCACGGCAGCTTGAATATGAAGAATATGCAAATGTTCTGTACTGTATAGAAGCGAACAAAGGTTTATTGAGTTGAAAACAAAAGCTCTTTGTCAGTGGCTTTTCTTCAAAGGGCACAGAGAGAAGTTTGGTGTGTCTGTATGTGTGTGTGTGTGTGTATTTGTGCTTGAGAGTTCATGCTAATGTGTGGATAAAAGCAGCGGGGTGAGACAGCTTTGGGTCTGACGTGGATGCGATGGGGAGGCTGACGAGCTCTTGGCGCTCCACACTGCCAAGCAGCAGCAGCAGCAGCAGCAGCAGCTTGCCTCTCGATGTGTTCTGAGCTCCATGCAGAGCAGCTGGGCTCGCAGCTACACACTGAGCAGCGTGGGTGTGTGTGTGTGTGTGCGTGGAGAGGGAGGCGTTTCAGTCTCTGTGGGAAGCACAGCGTGGTGAAGAATGCCAGTGATCACTATGATGGCTGCCACACATCAGCGGCCTCGTGACGTAGGCAAGGTTTGCTGCAAATCAGCTAATTGAGAGCAAAAAAGTGGGTCTGATTTTTGAATCAACACAAATGTGAGGTTTAGAAATATGAAATGCATTCATTCAATTATGGGGATTTAATGGGTTCCTGGTTTAACACATGTTTTCTGCTCATTTCCTTCAGTTGATGATATTGAAGCAATGCCATTTTTCCTCAAGTGGTTGGCAAAATGGGGATGGTTTTGAAGAGGAGCCATTACTGGAATTTTATTTTGGTAATCTTTCACTGAATGACTAAAACGACCAGTTAATAATGGCAACTGATTGAATTTACAGAGCCATTCATTAAGTCATATAATGTCAGCTTCATTAAGCAAAATGACTTTCATATTAATGCACATCAGCTGTGTGTCAGCCTCTGCTGCACACCGTATTTTTCTCAAATTCAGAGATGTGAAACATGAAGAGCCTCTGGTTCTGGAAGTATTTTGTAAATTCATTGTAAATTCACATTTTTCAAAGTTTCCTTTGATGATATCGTCAATGTTCCTTAACATTGCAACTCAGCAGTAGATCTCTGTTTTGTTTTTTCATCTTTGGTTCTGAGAAACAGTGTTTTTTCCATCAGTTTCATATGGCCGGTGGTTCTAACAATAAAACAGAGGACTGATAAAGGTTTAATCAGGCTTCTGCAAAGTGTAAACTTTCTGCTTGCTGTTAGCGCCAAGTATGTGATTAAAAAATTCAGAAAAATTCATTAATTTTAAGCTTAATGACTGCATTTTTCATTTCATTTCAATTGCTGCTCTTGGGATGGCAGATTTCTGATTATGATTTTGGTTGGTCAGTTCACCACAAGTCCAAGCTACAATATCTCAACAACTTTTACTATAATGGATTGCAATTAAATTTGTTATTTGATGACTACAGGGTATGAATAACTGAGTTTGTTAATCCCCACACGTTAAATCTAGTGCCACCAACAAAAAGAAAAAAAAAATCCCAGTGTCTCATCTACCACAGAAATCAGTATAAAATTTGGTGCAGGTATTCACAGACAGATTTATAGCCAGACGATGAATCTTAATGACTCATGTGATGTCCTGACCTTTCCTCTGGTGAGCCATGAGCTCGGTTAAGAGTAATATTATATTATTATTATAATATTATTATTAGTAAGTTTATTTAATTTATATAAATTTTGGATTCAAACCGAATACCTGCAAAAATAATGATTCTTATCAGCCTCATGGGTACTTTGCATTTTACTGCTAATTAGTAAATATCAGCACGTTAACGTGCTTAACTAAGATGATGACCAGGGTAAACCTGCTGAACATCAGCATGTTAGTTAGCTTAGTTAATGTGAGCATGTTAGCTGATTAGCATTTAGCTCAAAGCACCGCTGTGGATCAGGGCACGTCTAGACTCCAAATACTTTAACACAGCTGTTCATAATTTATACTGATGATTCAACCAGGAGAGTTTGTGTCCGTCTAAAAGCTGCTACCAAACATTGTCTCTGCTCCATTGTGGCTCATGGCAGCCTCTACGTTCAGAAACGCTGACTCTTTGACAGTCCGTCACACTTCTTGTTCTGAAATCTGTGGACTGCTGTTCTACTTATGAAAACTATTTATAGAATAATCCGTAACTTTCCCCAGACCTGAGTAATAAAGTTTCCAATCATGAAATGGGCTACTGTTTTCTGCTAACGTGACTGCACCTCTTTAGTCAGCTGTAGAAAACTTAAAGACGCCTTTGAGGCCTTGTGCAGTCTACCATATGTTTCTGTCTGACTGCTGACTGTATTCGCTGAACTCTTCAAGCGTCTGTTCCATACAGTGTAGCCGCGCAGACGCTGAAGATTTACTGCAGAACTGTTTTTATTCCATCAGTCTTGTTTCTGGGCTGCAGGTCCAGGTCCAGACTCTGCTGAAGACCTTCTTCAGAGCTGCTGTACTGCCGGCCAGAAATGGGGCACAGAAAATCACCACTGCAACCACATGCCACTGCTGAACCCTGACAAGGACTCCACATGCAGGTAAGTGACCTGGCCTAAAGTGTCACATCGTAGTTTTAGTTTTACAAACATCTTTTGGAGGAGGACATTCATTTAACTTGCATATAAGAAATTATTTCTTTGGTTGGATGAAATGTGGAGCCAAACAATCACAATTCGATTCCACATAAGCACAGCATAGGTTTATTTAATTTTTCACTGAACTACACCTGAAAATGACAGCTGTGTAAAGGGGCACACAGAATCTCAGGGTAGTTTTGTCTTGAGACTTCACATTTTTATCAGAAAACTTGTGTTAGAAAGATGTGGGTGTTTATTGAGCAGGTACGGTTGTATGAAAGATTCTCAAGTAATTTCTGAAACAGTATAGCAAGTATAGGATCCAGGTTTTAGGGGGTGGTACTCATACTAGGGGCTAAAAGTTATCCTGCCGTCTGCTGCTTCAGTTTTCTGACCATTATTTTTTTAATTATCTGCTCCTACAAGTCCTCCAACTTCATGAAGGTGTGATGTTAACTTACTGAAAATCTTCAGACGTCAAACTCATACTCATGTTATTATTATACTGTATGCTGTGTTTTTTCTGCATTTGTTGTATCTGCATTCTGCTTTCTCTCTATAGATAGAAATTACATGTCTATCTCTCTATAAGGTTTACCATGTTTCTGCTGGAGTCTGCCCTGAACATCATGTGGATGACAAAAGCTGCTGCATGTACACATTTCACATTTTGTGGAAGACAACAACCTCATTCGAGTTGTTGTCGACATTAATGTTCCATATTTAACAAAAGTCACTTAGCCAAACACACCATTTGCTTCTCTTCTGTTGAGTCTCTGACAGAGAGGCCGATCAGGGTTCAATTTTCAATTCAATTCAATTTATATATCGCAAAATCATAACCTAAGTTATTTTATTGCCCAAAAATTCCCACCAGTTCCCGTCATGAACAAGCAGTTGGTGACATTGGCAAGGAAAAAGAGGCAGCAAGCTTGAGCAGAGTTCAGGTCATGGTGGGCGGCCATCACCTGCAACCGGTTGGATTTAAAGAGGAAGAGGGCATAATAGTAATAATAGTAATAATACCAACTATAATAATTATAGAAATATAACTAATAGTAATAATACTGATGATAATATCAGTATGTTTGCAGCACGTGCAACCACAATCCAGATCTAGGTGTAGTGACGATCCATGAGAACCTATGAGGCAAGAAAGCAGAAACACTCTGTGGGAGAAGCTACGTTAGTAACATGTATTAAAGGGACATGAATGTGTACAGATGGAGAGAAGAGCTCAGTGCATCATGGGAAGTCTAGGGTGTGTTTGCTGCCTTGGGATGATATATTTCATTTTAAATGAAATTCCAGGACCTGTTTTATTAAAACACGTGTAACCAGTAACAACAGGTCACCAAGTCAACCAGGACTGAAACATCGATGAGACAATTTCCAGTTGGAATCTGCCCAGTATGAGTTACTCAGCAAAATATTCATCAGGGCTGACTGTGACCAGGAAATATTTCAGATTCCACTGGTGTGATGTTCATTACATTTTGTGTGCGCCCTGTAATGAATTGGTGACCTGTCCAGGGTGGACCTCTCACCCAGTGTCAGCTTGGATTGGTTCCAGCCCCCTGACGACCCTGATAAGGATAAAAGGTTAAGATAAAATAAATGAATAGAACTTATTCTGACTGGCATTAATTACTAAATTAAAGGCCGTTAATCATACTCCTACGTAAAATTTGCTCAACAGATTCATTCCTGTACAAATGACACTGATTAAACTAATGGAGGCACTATGGATATAAAAAAAAAGATTTTAAATTACAGCTGGTCTAATGTTGCTAGAACTCATGATGGCTGTGGCATAAGATATTAAACCAATTAGCCTAATGAGAGCGATATAGATGCAGGATGAGATGTGTTACAGATTTAAATGTCATTACAGAATTATTATTACAGATTTGACTTGAGTTTAGTGACTTCTTGTTCAGTTGTCTGTCTTGCCCTCAGAATACACTGGTTCAAAAAACCCTCAGCTGTGCTGCCATTTTGTGCATAATTACTGTATATCTCAACATGCTTTTGATTTTGTGCAGATATTGTACAGATACATATACTGTGTGCATGTGTTTGTGTCAGTGTTGTAGAGAAGCAGTGCTGCCTCAGCTCCGTGAAGGAGAGCCTGTGTGAATCAGGTATGACTTCAGCCAGAAGAGGGGACACCTGTGAAGTGGATGAGGTGAACCAGTGTACAGATGACTCCTACCAGGTACATGACTGTCTCACCGGCGTGAGAACTGCTACAGCAAACACGTTGTTTTCCAAAAGTTAAGGCATCCACCATCGATGTTCTTTATTAGATAGTACACAGCGGAAAGACACAAGAAACAAAAGGAGGGCGGTTGAGTCATGACAGAAAGACATGATGTCATGTGTGCATGGCGCACACATTGTCTAGCCAACAAGTTCTCCATTAAAAACAAACACTGAATTGATTTAATGAGGCTACATCTTCCTCTAGAATAAAACATGACTCTTGTGAGTCAGGTAGGGTATGACTCACCGCTTCGAATGGTTCAAGGTGACAAAACTAGACAGTGCAAACAGTTCAAACCATAGGCAGCTGACGAGTGCTGTGGATCCTTTGGAACAGTGAAAATAACATGGTGAAACTGAGTTTGCCAGTGTGTTTTAGACTTAAAACTGTTTAAACATCCCCTGGAATGCTTGTTGTTTTGGCAAGAGTGAGATTTCAGTTTCAGATACCTACGCCAGCAGAGGCTTTTGGAAAGGTCAGACAGTTTATTTGTGTTTATTGGCAAACAGGTTGAAATATATTAGTGGACTGCCAAAGTATCCCGTTTCTGTATGCATCCTTCAGACCTGTGAATACTTCCATATGGAAATGTGAATCGTGCCTCTGCTCAGAGTCAGCTCAAATAGCATCCCCTGTTTCTCCAAGAGGAAACCCGGTGGTTTGGCACTCGAGCCAGCTTTTCATGTGTTGAGGCAGCTGAGCCAAACCATTGTGCCAGGTCATTGTTTCAGAGGAAAGTTTAAAAAAAAGGTGAAAGTCTGGTTTTCTTTGCATGACATATGGTTCAGCTTGAGGCGGCAGCTGAAATCCTTTGCAGTGTGTTCACAGGGATGAGCAGGCCTGCATGCCTCTTTGTGGTTATGTCTCCCCCTCCTCTGCTGTTTACTAAACAGGGCTAAAAGTGGAGGGCTATAAAGAGAGGTGGTGATTAGAGACGTGAAGGGCACCCCAGCGACACACTCCTAATAGGCTCTGCTGTTTTGTCTGGATGGGCAGGTGTGCTGCAGCTGCTGTGCCCTTGGTTTACGGGTGCGCAGCGAAGGACAGGGTTGCGAAGCTCACCAGTACCTGAGCTACCCGTGCGGTCACGTCTTCCTCACCTGCTGCGAGGAAGAGGAAGGTCCGAGCCAGATCCCTCTGAGGAGAAAGCAGATGCCCAGACCAACTTCTGTGCCTAGAAAAGGTATCTGTTACCCACCACACAGCAATGTTTATCTGCCACAGAGCTTTTCAACATGGAAAACACATTCATACACACTGTAGAGTCAGGATTTTTTGTGTTTGTGTAAACAGTTTGGAACACTTCCTGGAGCCAAAGCTGCTCTAGTGTGTCCTTAAAGTACGAAAGAAAACTAAAGATGACATCTACCGTTCCACGACAACTGCACAAATTCTACCTGCCGGTGAAGATGGTGTGATATAATCTACATTACATTTAGAGATTACTGCTGATTCCACGTTCAAAACCAGATCCAACCAGATTAGCTATGAGGTACTGTATGTATATATATATGATATATATGAAGACAATGTTCAGTAAATCACTCGATTTACAAATGAATGAATTCAAAACATCAATTAAATTTCAAAATCTCTTTACAGTTACATTCAGACATAGAGAGGAGACGTTGAAATACATTATGTTTCCTTAATTGTTGTTGTCAGGCATGATTAGACTGTCAGACTGTGTTTGTGCAAATCCTCACGTCGAATTTGTTACCAAAAGTTTTGTGTTGCTTGGTCATATTAACAAGAAGTAAATAGTAATGAGGTTCTGTTATTGTATCTGGAGTATTTGGAATTAATTTATTCAGCCTCTCTGGACTCATAAAAGTTCACAACCACACAACGGAGTAATAGAGTAAACTTCCATGATTTCATGATTGCATCATCATCTTGCTGGAGAGCAGATAAAGACTGCAGCCGCCTTGTTGCTATGATGTTATTAACGCTGATCTCAACATGTTTGTATGCTGTTATTGCTGGTGATTGATTATGCACAAATACCGTCAAATATTACAAATGTTATAAACTTAAAAATGTTGCGCTAACTAGAAATGATGCCATCCGTCGACAGATGTTAATTCAATGGTGACTCTTCCGGAAAGAGAATGCTTGATGTTCTATAAAAAAACATAAAAAGAAAAAGATGTCATACTTTGTTATCCAAGATCTCCAAACTGACATACCATGATTGGAAATCTTATTTCCATAATCATGTCTATAAATACTGCAAAAGTAAAAAAAACCTCCAGAGAAAAAACAGCCTGCATTCAGAAACTGTTTAAACAGGCCTTCAGGACATCTGTAAGGTTGGGATATCACAACTATACAGGAACCACCCACAACCCATCTGGCCCTCCATTAGCTGTGGTTGGCCTGTGTAGTTATAGTTAATAGTTTCTCCGTTTTCACACTGTGGACTATAAACATTATGAGTAAAATGAATTTTGTCAGTTTTTCAGTGTAAAACATCACAAACCCAAATCCTGCCTAGAATGAGTGTGTAGTTTGGATTGGGACACTTTAAAGTGTCTTTAAACTAGATGTACTATCATACTGCTGTTCAGGAAAGTTAGAGGCTAGTTAGACCTTGTTTTTCACTCTCACCAGGCAGTTTATCTTGGACACACAACATTTGGTTAACTCTGCCTCCTCGGGGCGGCGTCCATGTGTGAAGGCTCGGTCCTTGCTGCAGAGGCCCAGGGTTCGAGTCTGACCTGTCGCTCTTTCCCGCATGTCATTCCCCGTCTCTCTCCCCGCATTCCTGTCACTCTTCAGCTGTCTCTGTCAGAAATAAAGCTTAAAAAGGCCAAAAAAAAAAATCTTAAAAAAAAAACTCTGCCTCCTCAACAGCTCCTTAGATCTGCTGGAATATGGAATAGTTCCGGGTCGGGCCATCACTATTTTGTCCTAACTGAAGCTTATGTCTAGGGGCCGAGTTTGATCTTCCAAAAGGCAGATGCTCTGGGTTGATTGGTCAGGAGTCACGTTACCATTCAGAGTAATGGGAAAAGATGTATGCAAGCTGTGATGAATCAGGAACAGATGGTGGCCCAGGCTGTGGTCTCTTTACTTGTGCCAGCAAAGTTTTCCTCAGTCTCTGATCCATCAAGTACCGAATGCCAGTGACATTTACATCAATGAGGCAGCTGAGGTTCAGGATAAACATGCCTTGATGCAAAAGCTTTCCAATAGCCATTTGTATCTACTTATCTCTACAAAAAACAAACTTGAACCAGTTTGTTTGTCTGCTTCTGTTCAGTGTGTTGGCCTCTGAGTGTGACCTATATATCTTGTTCACAGCTGTAAGCTCCATAAGGAGGGATCTGCACATTTTTCCATTCATCATGACCTCAGACGTGTGATGGGTGAAACAAGACTTAGAAAGAGTACACTATCCCACCACATTTATGAATGTGTTAGTCTGTATTCTCCTGTGCAGTTAGAACATTAAATCCCAGACACACAACTTAGAGCTGCAGTTCATTATTAGTCAGCCTTCATGGTTGTCCTTTAATGAACAGTTGAATCCAAGTATGATGGTGAGGTAAGGTCAGCCTCCTCGCGGCCTCGCTTAGCCTGTTATTTCATTTACAACATCAGAGGAATTCCTCCTAATCCCGCCCTTTAATAGGCTCTGTTCTAACCATCGACTGCAGCTCATTTCCTTCAGCTTTAAAAGGGGAAATTTGAATGATGTCATTCTGAAGTGGGAATCAATTAACCTGCTGAAAGCTGTGAAAGGTTTAGGAGCTGCAAAAACTGTTCAAGATCTCTCTTAGAGTGTGTCTGACTGTCTCTCTCACACACAAACACACTGGTAGGATGCATGAAGGATGGGTTTACTTTGTTGAGTGTTTTATGGATGAAAATATGGATGAGGTGCACTGTAATTATTTCCATGGGGGATATGTTTTCAGTCTTATGACTCACTGCCTTTTAATTAAAACAGGAAACATTTAATCTTGCCTTGCTCCTGTGAATTTAAACCTCAGGTAATGACTGTGAGAAATATTTGCTTAAAACCCTCAACTGGACCCATCACCCCATAATGAACTGACATGTTCATGCACAGTCCTGTGTGTTTTTGCACACCCACTGGAATAGCCTGGTGTATTTTTGCCTTTAGGCTCTTGTTGGGTCGACACTATACGGATTAAAGGAGCACTCTGCCAATCTGACACATGAAGATCAGTTTCTCTGCAGCTCTACAGGGAGCTTTGTCAAGTCTGAGGAAATGACTCAAGTAACACTTCTTGAGTCTGCACTGCAAACTTTGGATGTCAGGTTTGAAAGATGTATGTATATACCAGTCAGAGAAGGTCTATTGAGAAATGCAACTGAGATTTTGTGAGCATAATCCTTAAGCCTACTGGAGAATATAAGTCATGATATCTCAGCCTCTGCCGAGAGGTACAATAATACATTGTCTGTAATATCCCTTTTAGTTGTTAACATTGAAATTTCCACATTCAGTTTGAGGGGGGGGGTCGCAGTGCTTGGTTAATTTACGATCTGGCTGTTGGACAATCAGATTTTTTGGCAGATTTTTTGGCATTTTGGCCAGAAATTTTGGTCAGCCGTCCTGCTGTTCTGTGGCAAAGGCAGACTGTGACTGTGCTGTGCTTTGCTGCAAAACAAATAATATTATCTTCCCAGGCATCTGCAGAGCCATATTTGTCTTTTTGCTTTTTGTTTTCAGCGCAAAGTTCAGTTATCCATTCACTAGTTACTGTTGCCAGGTCTGATAAGCTTTCCATTCATTGCAGTTTACAATTAAAACGATGGATCTTTGATTTCTCACAAAGTAAAGGAAAGTAGGCTTCTCATTCTAGTGTGCGATTGTGGATTTTGTGACAACTCTCACTGGCAGACTGTAGCTCGCTAGCTTAAGCTAATGCCAACACAAAAACTCTGTGGGATGGAAGAGAACTCAATCTCCAGCTGGCTCAGCAGATTCGTTTTTAACAACAACAAAAAAAAGCTGTTAGATGGTGAACATGAAGACTACATACATGATAAATGCTCAAAAACTGAGGATGAAGCTATACATCCTAGTCAAAAAGTCAGCAGTCTGACTTCCATACAGTGGATGTTCCAGGCCTTAGCTCACCTGTCACCCACCTAAACCTTCATGACACAGGTCACTACAATAGGTAGTAAGTTAGTTAGCCAGGCATGCTAGCATTTGCAGCTCATGTTAGACAGGATAAACATGCTGTTATACTTTTAGTAGATTGATAAAAAAGAGTCTTAGTCTGAAAGTCTAGAGCTCCATGCATACCACTTCAACATTGTGGCTGACCCCTCCCACCCCAGATACAAACTTTTTGAGACACTCCCCTCCGGCAGGAGGTCGCAGTCCATTAGGACCAAAACCTCACCACAAGAACATTTTTTTTCCCGCCTGCAGCTGGACTCATCAACAGAGACCCCCTCTGACACTTACATCTTTTTTGGATTACTGACTTTTGAAAACTATCTTGCACATTTCAAATATCCTGCATACTGTGAACTTCTGCACATTCCCCGGTGAATACTTTGCACATTCCTGCACAACACTCTACAGCTCTTTCCATTTAAATAACATCATGCACATATGTTTATAATATTTTTTTTTTCAGATTGTGTTGTCAATTTTATATTTATACTTCTTAATTTGGTAGAACTTGCTTTTTATTATATTTTTTCTACTTAATATGTGTGTTGTGCAGCAAAAAACCAAGGCAGATTCCTTGTATGTCCAGATAAACCTGACTCTGATTCTAAAATCCCAAACTTCACAGGCACGCCTTCACTACTAAGCTACTCATTTGTACACACTGACAGTTGACAAAGTCATGTCGCCGCTCTCTTTTTGTCTTTTTGTACATTCCTGGAACTGTCAAGGGACAAAACGGATCAGGTGTTCTGAGGTTGAATTCAGTGTGAGTAACTGGTCATGGCCAGTTAATCGAACTGTAGTGTGAGCACAGAAGTTGTACAATTTGGCCATGCACAAAGAGTGATTGAAACATGTGACATAATATAATGCACAAGTTAAATAAAGCATACAGTACTGTACTGTGATTGAGACAGTATGATATGAGCAGTAATACAAGCCGAAAGCTGAAATCCCTTTTTTACTAAGTGCCTCATGTCATTCCCTTCCTGCTAAATGATTCCCCTCTCTAATTGCTCTACTCTAAAATGCTCAGCATTTTGCACATCTCTTTTACCAGCACTTTACTCTCACATTAGTGTCCTATGGTCACAATAGTTTCACTACTAAGGCTCTGACCTTTGCACTTGTTACACGGTGGTCTCTTGTGATGATAGTGTTATTTAGAAATTGAAGCTCTGCATTAAGCATCACTTAAACACTCTGAATGTAAAAGAGGGGCAGATGTTGTTTTATGTCTTCAAGTCAGTTTGATGGGGAACGTGTGCAGGATAAATTATACAGGCAATATGGTGCTGTATCTAATTTGCCCCCACCACTCCCATTCCTTCTCTTCACTCCTTCCAGTTTCAGACAGCAAGTTCCCCAAGGAGGCTTTCTCCATCAGTGCCACAGATGAAGCTGCCAATGCAGTGGAGGAGCAGGAGAATGTGGATCTGTGTCAGCTCTACCTGGGCCAGCTGTGCCAGCACACATGCACCAACATCTGGGGCTCCTACCGCTGTGGCTGCCACCAGGGCTACATTCTGCAGCAGGACGGGCACTCCTGCGCACCAGGTACTGTACTCACCATAACAGGTTGAATCACACATGAACTCTATGATTAAAGTCATCTGGTTTTGGCTGTACATTTAAGAATAAAAAAAATAAATAACAAAGCCCAGGATAGAAGCCTGACTCACTCCAATATTAAACAGGATTATGTGATATTTAAACATTGCTCCCCCAAATTTGGGTTTTCACCATCTGCACAAACTGATCATTAAAGCCACATGTTTTTTTTAGCCAGCTAATATTAATTACCAGTACTTACGTATATTTCACAAAGCTCTTGTCAACAACCAAAGGCCAGTCTGAGATTTACTTTTGTCCAGCGGCCTCTTGCTTGGTCACTCTCTTCTTCTTACCATCCTGTTTAGTCTCTTCAGCTCTGTCCGTAGAGGCTGTCGAGCCCAGTTACATCGTCCGCTCACCCGGCTCTGGTTCTGGCACAACACTTGTGCTGCTCTCTGTCAGCAAATATCTTTTTTCCTCAACAGTCAAAGCTCCTGTACCACCAGTGTAAACACCAACACTTCCCCTGTACTCTGGGGAGAAATGCGAAGAGCTAACATTAGCTAACAGCAGCTAATGTTTACTTTAGCAGCTAATGTTTCACAGCAGTTTACTTTACTGTCCATCAGGACGGAGGCCGGACGACATCAGAGGGAAAACCAGAAAACATTTTCTCTATAAAATGTGGCAAAAGTGATGCCAAAGTTTTGTTAGTAACGTTACCTTAGCTAATACTGAGAAGTAGGGACCTAAGGCCTGTGAGTTGAGCCGTTTTCTTTCTGTGTTAAGAGTTGCCCATGCACAGTGCCAATCAGCAGTTAACATATGGCATCTGTACACTTTCTGATGTAAAGCCCATTAATAACGTGTTAATGTGTAACAGCTTCTGTAAGCGCGAGACCCCGAGCACATCTGATACTTGAATACACCGGCTGTCCTCAACTGTACAAGCTGTTACAGTGTTGATAGACTACACTAAGTTTGGGTTTCAATATTTTTTTAAGATAAGCCTCATTAACTTATAATGAAGGGATCCTCAACTATGATTTTCAAAATCTGTTATCAGACTATAAGTAGCAGGACTGAGCGACGGTGGACCGCTAAAGTTAGACGCTAAAGTTAGACAGAAAGTTTTTCATCTATAACTTAAACGATTATAACTTATAACTACAACTATTTATGTGGATATAGTACAGTACAGTACAGTACTAAAGTACCTGACATTTGTGACATATTTGTGGTGTTTGCGTCTTACAGTGTTTGCAGTATTCAGTGTTGATTTTTTTTAAATGATTCCCATGAATGTTTTGCCAAACATCCCAGCTATGATGATAACCTCATAATAAAAAGTAGGTCTTATCACATAGTTTGGTCTGTTAGAGCTGTGATTATACTGTATAGATGTGTCTCCTATTTGACCTTGTGTTGGTTGTTTTACTAAGATACCAATGCCTGATTAGAATTCACTGACAGAGCTGTTAGGAAATTGCTAAACAATAAAACATGAGTATTTTACTTCCATTAGAAGCAGGACTCTTAATTTTGATTGCATGTGTATTTATGGTCATTTATGATTATTGCTGCAGTTAAACCAACAACAGATTTCATCATCCATCATACTTATAACACTTGAGCAAGAGCCGTTTAAACAGGCTCATCAAAATTCCCCACAACCTCAAATGAAAGATAATTTATTCACAGACCTCTCTCTGCTCTATAAAAGAGTTTAATGACGTATCTCATTCACCCATTCACACACTGATGGCATTGGCTGCCACTCCCATTCCCATTCCCATTCCATTCCACATCAGTTTTAGGAGCTAACCATTCATACACATTCACACACCGATGGCGCAGCCTTCGGGAGCAATTTGGGTTTCAGTATCTTGCCCAAGGACACTTCGACATGCAGACTGGAGGGGATCGAACCGGGGACCGAACCCCCAATCATCTGATTAGTGGACGACCCGTTCTACCTCACCCCTATTACTCTTTTCAAAGCTGGTTTCACATATCAGGAACATTTGAGTCAGACTGCCTTCATTCATTCTGCACTTTCTACTTTCTTTTTCCTCGTGAACTAACAGGGTATCTGTTGTTATGTTTTCTATGTGCAGTGAGTCCTGATGAGGACAACAGAGTCAGAGAGGACAGTCCTCCCGTGGTCCCAACACAAACTACGACTACCACCACAACGACCAGTACAACCACAACCACCACCACCACTCCTGCGCGTCTCAATCCTTGTGCAGGTAATGCCAACATTCCCCCTGCAATACGCGTGACACACCGGACTATTAACTACTTAACTATTATAAAACTGTGAATAGAACCTCTGCTACAGTGCATCTAAAAGCTAATCCATAAATATTTGTGATATTAAATTCTGGCACTTCTTCTGCATGTGCAGTTTTTTGCACTATGGCATCGTGGACATATTCTTTAAGACCATGTCATGTGAAGCTAACTTCCCAAGAAGTGACTATTTATGTTTTAATTCTATTAATTCACATGCAGGGCAGAGATCATGAGACATGATATTTACTAGCCTCTACTGAAGCAGGCACTTGAGCCACACTGCTTTGCGCTCACTGTTGTGTGTTAGAGAGTATAACTGAAAATAGATCACAGTGATAGATAGTCACTTTACACATTATAATGCATTTTGACATTAAATATGGTCAGAAACTTCATATTCAGCTGCAGAAAAAAAAAACTTCAACTGTCATAACTAGAAAAATGTAGCAGTAGTTCCAAGATCATTGAATCCTGATGCTATATTATAATGCAAAACTTTAAAATAGCAGATAAAAATGAACTTTTAATTCCAGACTTTTTGATGATCCTCCCTGTGTCACCCCCTGTTTAATTGTATTGTTGTAACTAACCCAACTAACTAGCAGACTTCTAGTGAGAGATCTAGAGATCTCAGCTGGTGTATTCAGATAAGATGTACAGTCCACGTTGTAAACATCTCTTGAAAGTGTCTGAAACATCCACCTTTACAGTCACTTTAAATTGGGAGTTGTGAAGCTGAGCGAACCTCCGATCCGTGCCAATTGACCTTTAAAATAACAGTCAGTATTTGTAAGCAACAAAGGCTCTGAGATGATTCACCAAGATTGCATTACCAACTGTATAAAGGCAGCTGTGAGCACAGATCTGGATTATATGAAACATCATTTGTAGGATTTGGGGCTCTGTTATGCACTTTCTGCTGTGAGACTCTTCCTCGTGGATCACTCCCTTGGCTAAAGCTGTGTGTTACAGCTTTATGTGTAATGGGTGATGAGAGTGTTTGGGGCTTTAGAGAGTGCTTCATATAAGTCGGTGAAGTGTACAGGCAGTCACTGGTGTCTCCAGTCTAGAGCCCAGTAGGCCGGATACATCTGCTCAACACATCAGCTCTGCTTTTATTGAAACAAAACAGGTACAGTAGGTCGAGCCGGGGAAGGGCTGACGTGATGGTGTCCAAGTGCCGTCTGACTGCCCCAAGACGAATAAGTCCCTTATCAACAGAAGTAAAAACTGGGACAGTTGCCTGTCTGTGTGCACTTTCACTGATAAACTGTTTGAGTCTTTGTTGATCTGCTGTGTTTACTCTGCTGCAGCTTCATGAGCTGAATTTCGATCAGGTCAGGAAGAGATCAGCAGTGCAAACCCTCGAGCTGCTGGAGTCTCTACTCCAGGCTCCAACAAAAGCCATGCTCCTTCAAAGTGTCTCTGATTGTTAGTTATAAGAATATCCTGATCAATGTATCGAACGACCCTCCGACACTTCACCACCGCAGAGCTTTGGCGGGGAATGTGTTGGTGAGAAATTGTGGGGAAACAGTTCCTGTCCCATGCCTCTTTGTGACAGGGCTATTGAGCTGTTAAATAGAGAGAATTGATTCTGTTGTGTTGAATGCTCATGCTCATGAGAGGCCTCCTTCCTGTGGGGAGTGATGATCACTGCGAGGGTGTGAAGGCGGGGTCCATAGGAGCCTCAGGGAACAAGACAACAGGACAATGAATTACCAAGACCAGCAGAGATGCAGCACAAAGATGAGGAATTTAAGACATTATGAGTGAATGACTGTCCTGGAGGCGTAGCTGTGTGGGATCCGGAGATGATTGTGATCATGCTGTTCATATTTTTGTCTCTTGCAGAAAATGGCCCCTGCAGTCAGCAGTGTACGGCGGTGGCAGGCCGAGCTCGCTGCTCCTGCTTCCCAGGGTTCTCGCTGATGACAGATGGACGTATGTGTGTAGGTAAGAGCTGCCGCTCACGGTACCGTTGGCAGTAATTGGAGCGATTCACAATGCTCGTATGTATCCCTTAAGCTGTCCCCCTCAAGAAGGGGTTTGCACAAGGTAGCAAACAACCCAACACCATCAACAATGGCACTCTCTGCTGTATAAATGAACAACAACAAACACATACAGCCTTGACAACAGAACAAAAGTGCAATGGAGCAGTTTGTCCAGAGATCGGGACACTTTTTTAATTGGATGCAGTCACTCATGAAGGAGGAAAATGCAGGTCTTGTGATACTAAACAATGCATCAACTGATTGGGCTCCCACTTCCTGGTGGTAGAGGCCGTTGCCTGGAGCATTAGTCAACCATAGCCAATTACTCTGTGGCAGCTATAGCTGCAATAACAAACACCACACATAGCATTTGCGTACTTAGCTACCTTCCTTTCATAAAGCTCTGTGTGATTGACTTTGCACAACATCGGCACCTCTGACAGGTGAAGGTCAGAATTCACGACTGCAGTTTAAATGACGATAATCAAATGTGTGCTGCCTGCTGTTTGCAAAGGTGTGAAGAAACACATGGTAACACATGGTGGACTGTCTGTGTCATATCTTCTCATTATAAACCAAAAATATATTTCATCTATACTTTTATTCCAGTACTGTGCTTAGAGGGTAAGGCTGATGTTCCATATGTTTCTTTTTTTAAACAAATCCATGAAAAGATCGAAACAATGCATTACTTTGTCCCTCTACAGTATACTCTCCTACTTCCTGCTCTCAAGCCAGTTTGTTCCCGATGAAGACATAAATCCTGGGCCACAAATATATTGCTTCGTTTTCTAAAAAAATGATTACATAAGCTCCTAAAAAAGCTCAGCACTTTAGTTTTTAGTAAACAGGAGGAAATAGTTTTTATTTGTGGAGGCAGGACGGCAGATTTGTGTGTGACAATTAACTACAGTGTGTGTTCATAGTCATGAAGGAACATGTCTGGCTTATTCATGTGTTTTTTGAATGGAGGTTAACAATAAGAAAATATCACCAGATTTACTCTTTAATTACAGTTCATTCCTTTCTGCTTTTCCTTTGATACATTTGAAAAGGGAAATATTGTAATTTGTAGTCCACCACATTTACTGTATTTACTATTTATATAGTTTCCGTAGTTACTTGATACTTTCAAGATAAAAGAGATACACTATTCAAAAAGGATTAAATGACGTATGTAACGTGAAAAGGGTTGCTCATAGTGACAAAACATCATAGAATTATCCCCCAACTCTGAAGCCTTACAGTTTTTTAGCCTGTTTTAGCTTGATGTTTTGGTTTTCTGACCCATAAACTCTGCTTGTTTCCAGCGACAGCAAGAAAAGGCTCTTTTAAGCCATCTGTACACTACCTACTAACAAACAGCAGGCAGACACAGTTAGCGACTAGCTGGTGAACATTTAGCAGCTAAAGAACCAGATAGGAGTCGGTGGAGACCAGAACCAGAGCTAAAAAAAGAGTAATTATTGGACTTCCATTCTTCAGATGCCCAGAAACATGACATGATGATGTCACTCAGTGTCTGCTGGCTGGATGTGTAATTAGGCAGTTGTTTGCTAACATGTTAGCCATTATGACTTTATAAGGTGATAATGCACTCAGGTGGCAGTTAATTTAGCTAAAAATAATGTAGTCTAATACAACAGTCCTGCAATAAATCCTGCCGTTGTGAAGGTGTGATGGTCCATTTTTGTTCAAGCTGTTTTAGAGAGGTGTTGATTCAGCTTTATGGTCATACTAGAGGCTGAAGTTTGTGCTTCAGTGTAATACTGAGAGGTGTCTCTGGTATTTAGGCTTCCCTCATTGATATCAATGTAAATATTGATTAATAGAACATAGTGCATTTGAAGATATAATAGATCAAAAAAACACTTTTATGTTCAGAAGGAGTCGCCTACTAAGAATTCGATATATAAAGACCACTGCTCACCAAATCAAGACGTGTTGATGGCGCTGGAGATAAGAACCAATGAAAAATGACAAGAAGAGCATCTGCTTACAAGTTAACATTTCACTGTGGAAAAACTCATCACATCGATACACCATCAACATTAAACCTCTCCCCAGAAGAGAATGTAATTGTTACCATGCCAAAGACATTTTCCATGAGTGGCCTTATAGTAATACATTTTCTGTAGTAGTTAGTAAATTGATCCGTGAATTTAAAACAGGGCGAAAACTTGGCAGCAGGTTTCTTTTGTGAAAATATATAGTCCACTTCAGGAATTTAATATACAGTTCGAGCAGTGTTGCTCATGTAAATCCCTTCTTAAACCAAATGTACGTCTGAGTGTGCAAGATTTAGTTACAGAAATGGACAAGTAGGACGTGAGCGATATTAACATGAAAACAGTTTTGCTCCTATGAATGCATTTTCTCAAATCGTGTGCTGCTTAAATACTGAAGTCCTGAGTGTGTTCACTGGAAGTGCTATCCTGGTTCAGTTTATTTAATCTGTCTGTCTTCCAGCAGACGGGATAATACCTCTGGATGCATAAGCACTACATAAGAGTTAGTGTTTCCCCTCGTATCACTCCATTCAGTGAGCAGAATGAGGACTTTTCTCTCCCAAAGTGTTCCCACATGTGAAAATGTGGGTGGGCAACTTTTGGTTTGGGCTGGAATGAAACAAAGCAAATAGCACGACAAGATGTGAGTGTGAGGGGGGCATTTGAGGATTTGACGGAGATGTAAGCAGACTGTGAAGTAAACTATGGAGTACTTGTTGTAGTAGATAATATGTCATACAGACTGTGAAACACTGCGAGGCATTAACACCCAGGATGTTTGCAGCCACTGTGGTAAATATGGACATGCATTTTTTAAGGTTATATTACTTCTGATCAAAAAAAGGTGAGCTGACCAGAATGATCCTGAACGCCTGCAGTACAAACACTAACACTCCCCCGGTGCTCTGAGCTCACAGTCTGAGCAACATGGCTAACGGACTGAGCTAACAGCGGCTACAATTTGCAGCAGTTTACTGTCCATCAGGAAGAGTTCTCACAGAGAGTTGAGGCGGAGCAGCCGGAGGACATCAGAAGGAAAAGCAGAAAACATTTTCTCCATAAAATATGATCCAGTTTCACCAAAAGCAGTCAAATAGTTGGTGGTGTGTGACTTAGTGCTGTAAAGCGTTACAAACTTCTCATGGGTGATTGTAGCTGAAGCACAAAGTTGCATAGTGTGTTACAAGGTGACGTACAAATAAGAGACACCATTCACCTGATTACAGTGTACCCTCAAAATGATTTAAAATCTGCTATTTTATGGTAGAAAGGCACTTCTATCGTGGCTGTGATATTTTGATTCACATAAAGTCACCCCCTCTCTTTGTGGTGTATTCAGAATGAATACACCACAAATGAATGTGAATGAATGTAAGATTTTACCACAAAACTGTTCCCATGGTGATGTGTGTGTGTGTGTGTGTGTGTGTGTGTGTGTGTGTGTGTGTGTGTGTGTGTGTGTGTGTGTGTGTGTGTGTGAATAAGAAGGATGGGATGTGTGGGCTTAACACAACCTGAATTGTAAATGTGTGGGTTAGACAGTTAATCAGTGCTCTGACATTATCTCTGCTCATCACCAGGCTGTGAATTGATATTCTTAAGTTTCCCAGGCCAACACACACACACACACACACACACACACACACACACACAATCTAAATTCAGACATCATAGTGGTTTCTAGCTTTAACGCATGTGGTTGCCACTTTCCACTCCTTTATGAATTTCACTCTGAGGATTGAATGAACTGTTGTGGGCTGGGTTGGATTTGTTTTGCATTCCTCTTAAAGAGTGCATGGAGATCAGATTTCAGAGTTATTACATGGATGATAGCTACGGATGAGTGCCTGCACTAAATAACCATGCAGGCGTGCTGTGTCATCCTCACTGTGGTCACATTGCTAACATCATCTTTAGGTTTACATGGCTAGGATTTCTGGAGATGTTATTCTGCTCCGCCAAACCTTGTGGAAGATATTACACTGATCGAACCACATCGTTTTCAGACTGGTGGACCTGCCCAGGCAAACACAGGGAAGGATTGTAGTACAATCCAGGGTAAAGGGTAAAGTCATCCATTTAAACTGTTGCAGTCAAAATGGAAAATCATTCAAATGAATGTCATCACCCTATAGACAGTGACAGACACACTGAGATCAATGCAGATGAGTGATATCAAGATGTACAGATGGTAATTGGGTGAGAAGTGTTTGACAATTTGATTTGAACAGATTCAGCAACAATCCAGGATTCACCCAGAAGGCATAAGCACTTGTTTTGGGGCCTTATTGTTAGCTGTGTTTCTATTTTGGACATTTTTTATTATGTTAAAGTTCAATGGATGTGTTTTCATATGTTTTGCCTTTTTTCTAAAAAGAGTTAAAGCTCTTAAACAGGAGATGGAAACACTTTTTGAATGAGTTGTGACAGAGCGAACATTTAGGTCACATGACTGATCAGCTGTTTCCTCATGGTTCTCATGGCTCTATAATCCATGCATGATGGCTCCACAGAGATCTGATGGAACCTTCCTCACATTAATACATAAACAAACACAAATGTCTGATTTACATCCTGTTTTATGTTTGTTGACTTTTTGTGCACTTTTATATATATATTTTATATATAGTCATATTGTTGCGTCCTAACTGGAGAAGACTGGAGAACTGGCGCCACCTACTGCTTATCTCATGAACTCCTAATATTTGC
The DNA here is from genome assembly GCA_946959425.1 of Argyrosomus regius. Taxonomy (NCBI): domain Eukaryota; kingdom Metazoa; phylum Chordata; class Actinopteri; family Sciaenidae; genus Argyrosomus; species Argyrosomus regius. The sequence goes on from OX336885.1 coordinate 163,564, forward strand.
TCATAATTTTTGCAGAAAAAATTATGATTTGGGATATATTTGCATGAAAACATGACTCACGCGATGTGCTGCCCTTATTAACCAGAGAATGGGATTGCTGCACCAACAGTTGCGAAGTAACGTTAGGCATCGCAATGGTAGAGCTGTTTAAAAGATATGAAATGGTTAATGTGACTGGCGGGGAGGACAATAATTAATCACCGCGCCCTCTGGTTTACGTCTGGCCTCATCCAGCACTTCTGCACATAACTGTCTGCATGTCTGTGAACAAAACTTGCAGGTGCACTTGGACGGGTCCTCAGTGACCTTCCGAACTTTTGCTTTACTGGCCTCGGGGATTAAAATCTGACTTGATCTGTTTTTATGGATAAAGCCTGAAAAAGTATTCCTCACACGTATACACCTGAATTTATCTGCATCCTTTGTGAAGCACATCTTCCCGACTTTATCCCCTGTCACTGATGACTGGAAGTCATGCTCACAACAGTCTGCATCTGTGTAACCCTAACCCTCCTGTCTCAGACCAGATCTGCAAATAAGCCAAGGCTGACTTCATCCACCTCAGCTTGAACTTTTCAAAAAATCTCATGGTCTGCAGGGTCCAGTGTGAAAGAACAAGAGGGTGTGTGTTTGCTTCTGTGCCTAATAGTGCTGCCTCTCAGACATCTCCCAGTGCACGGCCTCCTCTGGTCTCTTTATGGAATTCTTCTAAAACTGCTATCTGTCCTCTCCGTTCGACTGAGCATTTGTAGTATTCAAAAAATAGAGTCTTTGTTTCCACCTTGTATTGGATAACTTCACTCCTCACAACTGTGTAATGGGGCTGCCCCTGGGGGACCTGTCACGGAAGGTAGGGGACTTTGAGGCAGTAGGCACTTTTTCCTTTTATTTTTATTTTTTTTCTCTGTCTTCGAATGACGTACTGGAAATAATGCTGGCCACCAGAGTGGAAGGACAAGGCGACTTTCTGCACCACTGGCAATACGCAAACATTGGAAACAGTCCCTTCCATCCCTAGGCTTGACGGAGAGTAGGACCCGGAGGACGAGGCGGACTCAGCCCTCAATGTGATTTGCCCCTGGAAATATCCTCCCTACAACGAAGACAACAGATGTCTCTCATTGGGGAACAAACAGGGACATTTGCGAAGGCAGGCCACAAAACAAGAATATGTCACCGCTGCCTGTACAGAGTCCTGTAGACTCTCTCGAGTGTTACACAATGTCAAAAGGGGAAATTGTTAATTTTAGTGAGCAAGATGAATGCTAGGCTGCATCTCCACAGAGGTTTAATATAATACAATAAACTATGTTCTGTGCTGTGAGAGGTGACGCTTGTGTAGTTTTCTGAGTTGAAAAATCTTACAGGAAAAAGAGCTGCAGGATGTTACACACACTAGGTACATGCTGCAAACCTCAGATCAGTGTTTTTCCTCCCCCTACTTTCTGTGGGAACGTGTTGTAAGGCACACAGTTCATTCAAATTCCCTGTAGCAAAAGCTTTGAAAGTCGAGAAAAGGCATTTCAGCAAGGGACTGCGAACAGACACACAGGCAACACGGGAGAATATGTCCCCCTCTTGTTCCTGCCTTTTGTTTTTCAGCCTTGGCTCCTTCATGCAGATTTGTACAAGACCTTTTCGTGAGGTTCCCTGTGGAATGCAGCATATTTTGGGGTGATCTTCAAGTTTGGATGACTGCCACACTCTTGCATGCACACAAATGTGCAGATACACACACACACACACACACACACACACAATAATCCTAGGGCAACGCTATCAGCGCATCCAGCTAATCGGCCATGCACTGCAATGCAACAATCCATTGTCTCGGTATGAGCCCACCAGTGTAATAAATCAACAGCGTCTGTTTACTGGCTGCAGTGATGTTTGACTGATAAAGATTTAAAGGGTTGCGACTGTGTATTTTATTTCCTACAAACAAGCAAAATATTATTTTGCTTTTGCCAAGATTTGATATTTTAAATTTGACTTGGGATTTAGAAAGCAGCCACTTGCTAGAATGGCCCACCAAACAGGACTCCAGGACACACTGTGTGAGGGTAATGTGTGCAGTATCAGTGGGACGAAGAACAAATCTTCATTTAGTCCAGCTAATATTGAACTGCCTCCACATACATGGTGGGTTTTTAAAAAGATCCTGTGCTCTGAAAAAAACAAAACAACGGAGAAACATGTATTTCAAACTCTGTGGTGGATCTGTGGATACACTAAAATGCCATTGTTTCTTTGCCCGTGGCCAATCAAAACATTTAAGTTTAAAAATATTTGCATAAAGTGGTCATCATCTGCATTACGATCAATGGTTAACCGTAACCAAGAGCCAAAAACACACACAACCAAAATGGCTCTCTAGATTGTGTTGTGCCTCAGCACAGTGAATGAGCTACCAAAAATTATTTTTTTAATGACAGTTTGTCAGCTAAATTAGCAGCTAATTAGCAAATCAGCTGTAACCTTGTACAATTTAAATACCTGCCTGACAGTGTAAATGAGTGAGTTCAGCTAAATGATCCTTACAGCAGTCTTAATGGATTTTGAACCCTGTAAACACACCATTCACATATTATCACTGCATTAGGTTGTTGGCAAACATGTGTCTAGTTACACAGAGTTGTGTTTTTGGTCACATGACTAATGTATGTGTAATATTTGGATAATTATAATTTCTTTTTTGGTCTCCAGATATCTGGTTCTTCAGCTGCTAAATGCTCCACCATGTTCAACAGCTAGTTGCTAACTTTGTGAAACAGCTGCCTGCTGCATATGGATAAGAGATTAATGAGATCACTGAGACTGAACCAAAACATTCAAGTTACAGGCCCTAAAAATCTGAAACAATGAGCTGAAAGACGATAAAATGCTACATAGGGCTGAGGCTACAGATAATAATTCTCTGTGGGTTCATCACTATGAACATCCCTTCTAACATTATAAAGTACACAGTCATTTCATGCCATTGTTAATATAAAATTAATTATTAGTGCAGCTTCAGCTTCATAACAACTACAAACAAAACACTAACACTGTACGTGGTTCATACAGGAGAGCGCTCAGTGTTTTGTGCTTTGAGGCAAACACAGCATATATGATTATCTGCAAAGATGCTTTTTTCTTTCTTTTAGTGAGAGAAAATATATTCATAATGGATTTGAAAACCACTTTCACATGCTTTTCTGTGCACAAATGGACATCTTTTGTGTTTTCAGTCGAATTTTAAAGCAAGTGTGTCTGTCTGAGATTATCACGACGGCTTCCCAGCCAGAGATTTTCACACAGGCAAAAGCAAAACATGTAATTTCCTGGCATGCCTCAAACTCCTGCATATAAAAATGACTTCCTTTGTTAGTTTCTTCAGTATTTTTTCTGCTGACGTCCATGTGCTGCTGACTCACTGAGCTCTATCATGGTGAGTCCAGGCCAGTCGGGGGGGGGGGCGTTACATTCAGGTCCTGTCCATCAACCACCTCTGAGAGTCTGCTTCACCTCCACCTCACAGTCATGCACCCTCTGCCCCCCCCCCCCCATCATTTCACACACTCACCCTTGTTCTTCTTCTGCAGATGTGGACGAGTGCGTGACCAACACCCACAGTTGTCGGCCCAGCGAGCGCTGTGTGAACACAGTGGGCTCATTTGTATGCGAGCCGCAGGTCACTTGTCCTGCAGGCTACCAGCTGAGAAACAGTGTTTGTGAGGGTGAGTTCATTGTTCCTGATGTATTTCATTAAGCCAATTTACTCAGCAGTCATTTTCAGAGCCACTAAAGCGGTCGTTGGAAATTCTGATGATGTCTTCTTCAGTATGCAGCACGGGATTTGTTTTACTTCTTTTCGGTGGTAAGAGAGAAGAAACGACAGTAAAGCAAAACCACAACCCTGTCGTCAGACAATAACGTCAATTTTGGACGATTGTGCAAATGCCTGGTTTATATTTCAGTAACAGCCTTTTTTTTTCAAGTCTATTGCCAGTGTTTTTCACAAAGAAAGGTTTTTTTAAGAGAAATGATTGTGTTTACAAGTTATAAAGAAGTAAATTGCAGATCTGTGACAAGATGCAAACTCCAGTCTCCTGTGCGAAAGTCTTAAGTGCTACATCTACCACCCTGACCTCCACACCCTTTACTTTTCACCTCAGCACATGTAGGTCACTTCCTTCATTGGCACTAAACGTCAGCTCTGGACTCAAATCATGAGCTGCAGATTTGGACATGATAGCTGGGCGTACTGGTCTGCAATACATCTAGCTCAAACCCAAAAACACTCATTCATAGTCACACGTAGCTGCAGCCTTCACGTTGTGACGTTCTAAACATTACCTTCAGTGTATTTCCACTTCGCAGCGCGACTTGGCACTTGTGTTTGGCCGAGGCTCGTGTTTGTGTTGGAGTGTGTTACTAAGTGTTGCCAGTTTCTCTGCAATTTATCCAGCAACAGCACAAAGTCCAACACCCCTGGCTCACACACACAGACAGGCTATTCTGGTCCTAAAGTTTGTCATCACTCCCCCTCTATTGCTCTTTCTAATTGTATCACTGAAAACCAGGGATAATTTGTCCTTAAATGGCCCCATGAGCACCCACAAATCCCCAAATACAAGACTGCAGTGTAGTACATCATGGTGTTGAGGCTATTGGAGTGTCCTGGCATTATTGATGGCAGACAGTTGTTTTCAAAGCGGCTCTTTAACAGGAGCAGGATATATTTAAGCACCTCAGTTTCACCCCCATTCACTGTTTTTGACGAATGCAACCAACGTTGATGACAGAAAAATCTACACAAGTTCTCAGAGTAATGCACAGAAACACGAGAGATATATGGATTATTTACAGTCATTTTCACTCTGAGATTCGTACCGTACTGTCGCAGTGTGTCGGCGGTCATGACTTTAACTCAGCTCAGTCAGCAAGGCTTCATTAAAATGTGTGCTAATGTTTTTTTGGCCCCAGTAGTAATATTTGTGTTTCAGCAGATGCCCATGTTCAGTATGTGACAAGATAATCACCCAGAGAGTCAGCGTCGCACGGGCGTTAAAGCACTTTGAAGCTCTATGACTTGTGTCATCAGCACTTGGCACCAGGGAGGACTAATCAATGTAGCCGGATAATGAAGGTAATATTTAGTCGACCATCCGACAGGGGAAAAACTAATTAGCTGCATGGAAGAAAGGAGAGATCTCTGCCGTGGCGTTGGAAACGTATCCCCCTGACGATGATTGGTACAGAAAAACCCAAATTAAGACCTTCTGCCGACGTACCATGGGACGAGTCTCAGAGGACCCGATATAATGTGAACTCACGAGAAAGACGGGCTCCCAGCACAAAAGAACAAATCTTCCATTTAAACCTCATCCATCGCTCATGAGATTCAATAACTGTCATTGAAGAAGTTTTGTTCAACTTCCGTTAATTGCAGAGTTGGAACGAGTGATATATTTTTATGGGAGGGGAATTCTTCCCTGAGCTGAGTCAAAGTTTGATTTCCTGAGATGCTTGCACATGTTTATTCTGTGCTTGAGCCACAGTGCCACCTACTGTACTGTGACCGAGCTGTGAGAGCGCAGACTGAAGCTCAGAGAGCTGACAGCAGATTTAGACTCTTTACAGTTTCATCAAGTGTGGATTATTTTGTCAAGTTGACTAATTGAATGTATGTGTATCTGTTCTTTCTTCCAGACATTGATGAATGTGTTCTGCGAACCCATAACTGTGGTATGGGCTTTGTGTGTGAGAACACACTGGGCTCTTTTCTGTGCAACGCCAAAAATAAGTGCGTCAGTGGCTTCACACAGGACTCCCATGGCAACTGTATCGGTAAGAGACTGCCTGTGCTGCTCTCTGCTGGCTAATGGAAACACATGACACATGACCATTAAATAGCCAATAGAGAGCAGGTCATATCAAACCACTTCTGTGCTGCTTGAGAGCGGTGAGAGTGAACCAAAACAGTAAAGTTTTGGTCCGGACTGCAAAAAAATGAGCTGAAACTCACTCTAAAGCCGAGGTTCTCTGTAACTTATGGCTGACTTGCATTCTTGCTGAGAGATATCAGACATATGTATCTGTTGAATATAAAGCTACCGCCAGGAGATGGCTAATTTAGCTCAGCATGCCTGTTTTTAACACGTTAGAATGAATTTTGGGGAGTTTTTCCTAAACCAAATCAGAACAGGGGTGTTGAATGTCCTGCTGAGGCAATTTGTGATTTGAATAAATTGACTCCATTAAGTGAGGGGGAGTAAAAATGACAAGTTGTGTTTTATTAGGGGTTATGTGCTGGACTATTTTTTGGCTGGGTGCAGTGACTTTTTGGAGTCTGACACAATGACAAGACCAGCCAAGAAACAGACCAGGATGTAACCCTCTATAAAAACGCAATTTATCATTAATGCTTTTTATATAGGTGAAACAAACGACATCCTGCTTTTCATTAAATGACTTACAGTTTGTTGAGTAAGCGCGCAGGGAAACATCATCATCTTGGAGTGGAAGTTCACCCCTGGGTGCTCCTGATATCATAAAAAGTGTTGCATCTAGCTCAGCTGATGTAAAGGCACACTGAGCACAGTAATCATGAAGACTAATGTCTCCCAGCAGATGATTGCACAGACATTATAGATTTGTGTGTCTGAGGGCTGAAATGTTGACTTGTGCATTTTAGAAATGTTTATTATGATTTTTCAGACTCTCGAGCAGCATTTGACATTTCTGTGACATTACTGGTTTCCTCATGAGGCTGCATCACATCCACACCCACCTGACTGCATGCATATGTATTAAATCTGCAATCTTCATCAACACTGTTCCCTAAGTATTGGAGCTACTATATAGATATATAGATGTATAGATATATATACATATTAGGAAGACATGATTACCACCAACAAGTCAACAAGTAAATACACGACCATCTAATTGTTCTGTTGAAATGACTGGGAGGAAGTAGACGTAGGTAGGTCTGTCAATCAGGATTAAACGTCCTAACAATCATCCTCCTGTGGAACTTGTCATTGTTTCTGCTGTCTTCAGGCATCATTCTCTCTCTGTGTCTTTCTGCAGACATAAATGAGTGCAGCAGCCTGAGCGAGCCGTGCAGCTCGGGCTTTAACTGCATTAACACAGTGGGCTCCTACACGTGCCAGAAGAAGGTGATAATGTGCAACCACGGATACCACGCCAGCCCTGATGGAGCCAAGTGTGTCGGTGAGATTTATCTCTTAAAACACGACAGCGTGGACGTAGGAGGCTGGCAGCTATGGGACAATGTGAATGAAAGCACTGATGTTATATCTGTTCTGGCGAAGGGCTCAAATGCATGATTAGAAAATGCCACAATTGGGAAGAATGAGGCTGAATATGAGCCAGTTATGGTCAGTTATAATAAAGCATTATAAAGAAATAAATACTGACAACGTACATTCTAACCATGAAATTATGATTATGTAAATCCTTTTTCAAACTCATCAATATTGTGATTGCTTCACTATAACAGAGTCTAACAGGTAATTTTCTGCAATCATCTGTGAATTGTCTGAATAATATTGTTTGAGTTCTGGGCAAAGGCCAACAGGGAGCAGTTATGTAATTGGTTGTTGCTTTGGTCTGAATGAGCAGCCAGCCAATCACATGACTGAAGAAGTAAGTAAATAGTAAGATAGAAGAATATTTTCAATCCAACCACGTACGAGTGTTTAGTGTTAAATATGTAAAGGAAGAAGTTATTTATCATTTGAATAAATTGTATAATAAACGATTATTAATGAAATGAAGAGCCAGTGTTAGCATTGTTAGCTAGCTCCTGTTGTCTTAAACACACACAGACAACAAAAGGTCTATTATGTAGCTGTTCTGGAGCTTTTGGTCTTAATCGCATAATCTTCATCATCAGATTAAGTCCTTACAGTGCTCAGACAAACACAAATAAAACTGATGTGATATGGTCAAAAGCTGCTAAAGTTTGTTGTGAGATTGTTTTTCTCCATCTTATTATTTTTTTAATCATTACTTTTTAGCTACGCTAACAGTATAGCTTCATAGGCTACTTTGGCCCAAACACACTCTTCTGTCTATTCATTCATATTCTGTTAATAGCACTAGTTTATATGTAATGCAGTTAGTTTAGCAGCAGACATCTTTCATGTTTAAAAAGCTTCAAGGAATCAACTGATGTTGTGATTTTTGTGCCCCTGTGAATGAGAAAGTGTTTGTGTTTGTACTGTGTCTGGTGGTGTGAGTAGGAGTCTGTGTTTAAGCTCGACCCAGTCAGGAGAGTGGGTCATTTCCGAGGTGCTTTATCTTTCTCTCTGCCCGTCTAGACGTTGATGAGTGTCAGATGGGGACGCACCGCTGTGGAGTGGGCCAGATCTGTCACAACCTCCCTGGCAGCTACCGCTGTGACTGTCAGACGGGCTACCAGTATGACGCCCTCCGCAAAGTCTGCACCGGTACGTATCGCTGTGTCAGGTCTGTGAGATGATGATGAGCAGATTGGAGGTTTAGTTGTCCAAACAGGTTTTGAAGCCAGAGCTGCTCTGGAGGCAGAAAAGACTCTTATGGACTGAGTTAAACCTCAGTTTGCAGAGCCAGAAATAGGACTGGGAGGGCAAGGGACACTTTCTGTCAACCTGCAAGACTGTGATAAAAATCTGAATGAAGTTAAAACACCTTATGTTTGCACATTTGAAGTTTTTTCTCATTTGTTATTAAATAATCATTAATTAGATAAACAGAATACATGAGTGATGTTTTTTGCACATTTTCAATTTGAGCATAAAATCTGAGTGGAAGCACTAAAAATAAGAAAAAAAAACTTGTAATATTGGAAAGATGTTTGTACACTTGGCAGAGGTTGAAAAGTGAATCGATAAAAACAAAATGCAACAAAGTGCAATGAAAACTGACTTAGCAAATAAAATCATAAGGTAAATGAAGCTTCTTCCAGCAAAACCAAAGGCAGACAAGAAAATATCAGTGTGGACTGATGGAGACTGTAACATTCCTCAAATTTATACATTCAGTGAACATAAATGCCCTGCGTCCATCATGTTTCCCAATCATTTCCCACCATCTGAGGTTTGACTGCTGAACGTTTAATTATGTCATCACGTTGTGTCCTCTGGCTGGAGAATTAGTGCCACCAGCTGTTTATTTCGGTGCACTTCAATTCTAATTCACATAACTATTGCTGATTGAAACGCACATTAATTATCAGGCAGGTTGGTGCAGGAACAAAGACAGAGACAGGGACAGCAACAAGAACAAGAACAAGAACAAGAACAGGAACTTATTACACTCACTATACAGTTATCTAATCATTTTTGTGTAGGCGGTAGTGAATAAGTGAATAAAGTAGTAATCTGGACACAGCTCACAGGTGACAGGGAAAGGTGGGAACACACTGAGGACAGGGACAGATGGGGACTGACAGGCTTTGGAGAGGTCAATGAAAGTACAGAGCCTCGGGGAACACACAGGTTGCAGGGCTGACGGAGGAAGAGAGGGAGGGCTCATGACAGGACATCCAATCAAAGAGTCCCACAGTCAGTGGATTTGAAATTTACATTTGGAGTTCGTTGTATCTTGTTTGGATTTTCTATATAGCTGAATATATGGTTATTTAAATACATGGCACTATATGTTGAAATGTAATCTTCGAGATTGGGCCAAAACATTCTGCAGGTACTGACTGGAGGTCAGTGATTAGACTAGTATGTACCTGACTTTTTCTTTTTCCCTCCTTGAGCAGATATTATATCTATGACTCAACAGTCCAGTGTGTCAGATTTAGTGGCTCTATATACAGAATATGGCAGAAATATGAATATAATATAATATAATGACAACTATGTTTTCATTAGTGTATAATCACCTGAAAATGAAAAAGTTTTTGTTACCTTAGAATGAGACTTTTATATCTACAGATGCTGCTGTTTGTCTTCCATGGAGTCTGCCATGTTGAACTGCCATGTTTCTACAGTAGCGCAGAATGGACAAACTAAACACTGGCTCTAGATAGAAACTTTCTTGTTTTTCGAGCGATTCGCAGTCACTAATCAGGTGGTCGTAATCAGCAACTACACCCCTAGATGCCACTAAATCCTACACACAGGTCCTTTAATCATCATGTTTCCTAAAAGAGCATGAACTTTCTTCATAGAAACAACATGAAGTCACATTTGAAGAGTATTTTTCACATCACCTCATGACACGTCTTAAAGCAATAATTGGGCAGGTGAAACAAAGTGTAAGAATAGTTTATGTGCCAGGAAGCAGATGCTACTGTACGTTCCACCAACAACACCTCCATCACTGTCTGAGGAGGAGGAGGCAGTGGACAAGTGTGTGGAGGAGGAAGACATGGTTTGAAGCTGTGTTCCAAAATCCATGAAGATACTATAGATGGGTTTCCGAGCGCATACGGGGTAGAAAACAAACCAGACTGACTTTGGAAATGCAAAGACAAGTTCTCCAAACAAACTCACCTCTAAAAAGTTTTCAGCAAGTTGCTTCAGCTCCTGCAGTAAATAATAAAAATACCCATATGTTATCATAACATTGTGGTTGTTTTCTACCATCACCATTATTTAACAAAAAAAAAACAAGTAATTTTCCCATGTGAGAAGATGTTTTAATGAAAAACTATGAGATATTTGGTTATTATTAAAGGTCCAGTGTGTCAGGCTGTACAGAATACGGCAGGAATGGAATATAATATTCATAACTGAGATTTCATTAGAGTATAAACACTAAAAATAAGAACCATTCTAAAAAAAAGAATTCATCTTATATCTACAGATGCCGCAGGTCATCTTCCACTAGATGACACTAAATCCTCCACACTGGTCCTTTAATGAGATGTATGTGAACATGATAACACTCTACACATCACTGGGTGTGTGTCTGAATGAGAACTGACATTGAGTCCTTAGGGGCCTGGAGGTATCTGTCTGTTGTCTAATGGCTCGACTTATTCCTGCGCTGACAGATGTAAATGAGTGCTGGCGCTATCCTGGCAGGCTGTGTGCCCAGACCTGTGAAAACACCCCAGGCTCTTACCACTGCTCATGCACAGCCGGCTTCTCCCTAGCATTTGATGGCAAGAACTGTGAAGGTAAGCTAGACAGTTTGTTTTTTTTCTCTCAAAAATATTAAGAATTAAATGCCACCTTGTTTAGACGGACTGTCTTATTTTGCTCGAAGAACTCGAGGCGTAGAGGTGAGCCTCTGGGGAGAGCGCTGCCATCAAAAGCTATACTCAGCCTTCACACAGACCTTGGAGATTATTGATAGAAAACTGTTTGACTCTTTATTATCAGCAAAATACTGTTTTCTGTTGGAATTTAATTGAGTCTCCATCTGTTGGATGCCGAGGCGTCTGACACGCATCAGTAATGGTTTCCAGGTTCAGGCTCTGTCAGTCATCAGTGCACTGAAGACGTTGTTGTGCTTTAAAGAGCAAAGCCGGTCAGGAGCATGATTCACATTATGTTCAGCCTGTCACAGTCATTACTCAGGGAACTTAATCAAGTAGTGAAGGTTTCTGTTCACGATCCAGAGGGAAAGCTTTGCATTTATCAGGATTCTTTTTTTTTATATGTATGTATAAAATCTTGTCTGAGCGACATGATTAGATTTTGATTAGGTCTTTTCAGATGAATTCGTTCCAGACACTTGAAGCTTGTCTTTGTTGGGGAAGCAGATTCGTAACAAATTGCATTAGAAACTCTCATTGCACCTTGAAAATGTGTTGATTCCACAATCCACTTTCCCAGAAAGAACAACAAAACAAGGCAAAAATAACCTCACACATCAAACAAACCTCAGTGTTCATATCTGAACAGCTTCAATGAAATATGTTAAATATAAATGAACATGCACACACATCATGTGGAACTCCAACACTGTTCATATCTATAGTACCTCCATCTTTTATCTGTCACCAACCGACTTCTTCTTCCAGTATGTTCAAATAATAATGTCTTTTTTCCAGTGTGGTTCTGTGGTAGTGGATGTGGATTTCCAGTGTTTGAGTATCAGTTTCTTTAATACAGCTGATAAAAAAATAACTCCACTCCATCACACTCTTTGTATCCTGTAATTTATTTTGAAATCAACAAATTGATGGATTAAAGTTTAATTTCAGCCCCAATACATCCGATAACCAAAGTTCTACATCAAACAAAATCTTCTGATTTTCAAAAAGCATGGATCAATGACTCTGTGATATCACAACTGGAGCAGTTCACATGACATATTTCATGACTTATCAAATCAAATTAACTTTAGTACAGTAGTTTCTCTCTAACAAATCTCCTGACTGGATAACATAAAACAGTTAGAGGGTGGTGAGGCAGGTCCAAAAAAACAAAGCAAAGACCCAAAAATACAAAGATGAGGCTGAACGCTTGACACACTGTACAACTATGAACTGACAGTGAAACAAAGGAACACAAGTCTGTGTGTTCCTTTGTTTCACTGTCAGTTCACCGGACTAAACACACAAGTGAAGACAAGGCACAGGTGAAAATAATCATGGCCGAATAGACAATCAAAACTGGCGGGAACCACAACAAAGGCAGGAAGTAAACTTACAAACATGAGGAGAGGATATTATTTCAAAATAAAACAGGAATCACTAAACAAGAAAGCCCAAACCATGACAGAACACACACACTGTAGTTTATTTGGAGTCAATCACATATACACCATCGTGCTGCATCAAATACTCACAGGAACACCCAGCGTGTATTAATCCGCAGCTGAAAATAGTTCCTAACAAATGCACAATTTCCTCCTGTTTCCTGAGTGTTTGTTAAAAACTACAGTGCCCAGCTGTTTGAGCCTTTTTCAACAAAAAATGAAATTATATATTTGTGACTAATTTTAAGATTGACTGCTGTGATTTTAAAGATTTGAATTTTCAATGGCCACACAGGGAGCACTGGAGAAGGCCAGCCTCATCCTTTCTGAATATGAACAAGAGGAAGAATTCTGACCACGTCTTTTCTTTTCTGTGTTCAGATGTAAATGAATGTGACAAAAACCCCTGCAGTCAAGAGTGTGCCAACATCTACGGCTCATATCAGTGCTACTGTCGCCAAGGCTACTACCTGAAAGAGGACGGACACACCTGTGAAGGTATCTTCCACCAAGGTCACTCTGTAGAACAAATCTCAAAGCAGGTTGAATATGGACCAGACACTTGGCTAGAAACACTACTTGAAATTTATATCATGTACAGTACGATATGTTCCTCAGGGCCTGCTGGATGTTTAAACATGTGATTGATTGCCAACAATTTTGTAAGGTATGTACAGTATGTTCAGTGGCCACAATGCAAACCAACATAACAGCTTACTAAAGTTTTAGACTTTGGCGCTTCCAAGTAGTAGTGTCAAAAAAGACAATGTAGCAGCCACTTGTCCTGCACCCCATGGATCCAGTCCAGCTAATAACTTGTAATGAAACGATGTAATCACATAAAAACTCTAAACCTGCTTCAAATTAGCCTTCAACAGTAGATGTTGTGGTGGAGTTTTCTCTGTATTTTTCAAAATAAAGTCATCAATATATATATCAAACAAATCAGGACTAGGTTTTCCATCACGATGTCCAAAACATGGAGTGAACTGTCAGTACCAATGTAATGATAATTTGAAAGGTATTTTGCAGAACACTGGTTCATGCAAGTCACATCAGATCTGACAAATCAGGACAAACAGTCTTAATACATTCATATGATATACACATGCACAGCACCAGCAACAACTTCTCAGACAGACTGCAGCTGATGTGTCTGCAGCAGTACACACTGATGCTGTTCAACACTGAAGCTGTGTAGGGGCATACAGAAATACAGTGGACACATTTCAGTTGGGAGATTTGACCCCTATAACAACTCAAATTGATATTAATGATCAAATGAATGCTGGGACATGACTGACAGCAGCATGGCTCCTGTCATCAGTAACACACAGTTTATTTTGGCTTCAGTGACACTGAAGAGGAAGTCCTACACACAGTCCTCTACTCTGACTGATGAGATGTGTGTGTGTGTGTGTGTGTGTGTGTGTGTGCGTGTGTTTTTACAGATATTGACGAGTGCTCTCAGAGCATCGGGAACCTCTGTGCCTTCCAGTGTGTCAATGTTGCCGGCAGCTACCAGTGTTCCTGTCCTCCTCATGGATACGTCATGTCCACCAACAAACGCACCTGCAGAGGTGAGCCTTCAGTCGACATCTAACAGTCTGATCAAAAATGATTCAGTCTGGCATTAAAGACAACTTTTCTTCAGTTGAAAGTATTCAGTTATGATATCAGTTACTATGCAATATGCCAACACTCAGTTATCCTGTGTAGAAACCTTTTAAACAATTTTCAGCTTGTTGTATGTCTCTCGTGAGTCTAAAAAGAAGAAAATAGATTAAAGCTTGTTTAAAAGAATAAAAAGAGCTCATGAGAGAAACATCACCATACACAGCTGTGAGGAGAATGAAGCACAAACAGAAACATGAAGTCTGATTTGAGATTCTAACATAATAAAACTGTACATAACTCCTCCATCTTCAGACAGAAGTTTGATATGTAAGCTCAGTGTCTGCTATGATTTCATCCATACTAAATAACTTTAAAGGCTTAAAAGGAACAGTTCAGCATTTTGTCAAAATAACACTTACCAGGACTCCCCAGTAGCTCACCTGGTAGTTTGCAGCCACAGCAGCGACCCTTTGCTACATGTCACCCAGCTCTCTCTCCCCACCTTTCCTGTCTGCCTTCAGTCTTCTTCAGCTTAAAGACTGGAAGCGCTTAATACGCTGTATGCAGTTTACTTATACCAGGCGCCGTCCCACCTGTTAGCACCACAAGAAAAGAGAAAATACAACTATGAAATCGCCTTACTCTGCCACATCAATGATCCTCATGTCTTCATTAATCTGATAAATATTACTGATGTTTGTTTAACTGGCCTCCTGCCATTTTGTAAATGAGGATCAGTGCCTGTATCAGTGCCACTTCCAAGAAATAGTCGTTAGTCTTTAAACTAATCACTAATTTTTTATTTATTTTTGCAGATATTGACGAATGCACCACTGGAAGTCACAACTGTTCATTTGGACAGACATGTTATAACCTCCAGGGAGGCTTCAGATGTCTCTCCTTTCACTGTCCTCCCAACTACAAGAGGGTGTCAGACACGTGAGTCACATTTTCCTCTTCATCTTCAGACTCTTAAAGTGTTCTGCTTCCTCTTCTTTGATGAGTTTCTGCTCACAGGTACACTGTATTCAAATAAAACCTGCCCCTCTCAGCACACGACCCGATCTGTAGGATTTTTTGATAGGTTTCTCCTTAGTTCCTCTCCGGCTGTGCTCCTCTAATGAGAAGTACTGTGCATCCATGCCCTCGCAGTGCAGAAGGGCCTTGTTAGCTGTGAACCTGTGGCAGCTGTAGAGGCCGGCCGGTAACCGAACATGACTCCCATCGAGCGGTACGATGAAGTCAGATGTCTTTGATCAGCTCAGTGCTTCCCGGGGCCGTCTCTGCAGCTCTCCCCGCTCTGCGCTCCAGTGGATAGAAACAGCACACACACCCTCCACTCAGCCCACGGGAGGCGTCCTATCAATGCTATCAGGAGACACCTTATTAACCCGAGTGTGACGTGGCCTGGCTCGGCGTGAAGAGACATCTTTCATTCATGAGTGGACTTGGCAGTCACAGACACGCCGCCAAGATTAAAACGTCTCCCACTCAGCCTTCAGTGCCACCCTGTGATTCATTGGAGCGGGTTCTAAGGCGCTCTTGTTTTGGCATGAGCTGTTTAAGGAGTTACTGTAAATACTGAAGTGTGATGGAGAAGCAGTCACAGATCATCAGAATACAGACTGGGGAAGCCCACTGGAGGATGCCTGCTGTCTCCACTGGCACTGTGCTGCTGTGCTCATTTTCATTAAACCTCTGCAGTGACAGGACCAGCAGGGCTGTGTGTAGCGATGCTAAGTTTGACTATATTCCCCAGTAGCAGTCTGTATCAGTTTTTCCACAAAATAGTGAGGTATTGCTACATTATATGTGCTGCACAGACTCTGCACCCACACTACTCCACCTATAATTCCAATAGTGTGTTTTAAAGTGAAACTTCACTGGATTAATTGCAGAATCTGCAGATTGTGATTGATGAATCATTGAAGTGTGTGGAACTCCACTGCAAACTGTCTGACAGACAGATGTTTTGTTGCATTGTGCATGTGTTCAGTGTATTCAACACTGGCAGAGGGTTAATGCACCTATAATATGTTGACAAAGTGACACCTTTTGTTACTGAAAAACCTTTGTAGAGCTGAATTAGTGACTTCTTACACCATGTTCACATTATGCAGAAAAACCACTAAACTCTTTGGCTTCACGTCCTACGTCACAGTAGCTCAGTGCAGGACTGTTGGGGAGTTTGTGGGAGCTGACTTACCTGAAAGTTTCAGGCTTTATTTGGACTTGTGGTGATGATTATTAGATCAATACATTACAGAAAAACACACCTTATTGATTTGTTTTTCATCTTAATTATTAACACAAGTAGTGACCTTCAGCTGCTGGCTGTGCTCACAAAGGTCAGGGCAGCTCTGGTCTTTGAGGTTTGTTTGTTTTACTGATTCTTTTTCAAGTTTTCAAAAAGAATGCACAATGTGGATGACTTGAAATCCAAAGTCAGAGATTTCATCAATGTTTTAGTATCTTGGGACAAAATAATAAAAATGTACAATAATGGACATAACATGTCACAGTTTTCACATGCAAGACATTTCATTGTGATTAAAAATAAGTGATTTAAAGGATGATACTCATTCTGGAAGTCTGACTTCATCAGGCAGACCGTTCCATACCTGACGTCCCCTTTAGTCCCCTTTAGTCCCCTTTAGTCTTGCACCTTAACATGGGAACAGCCAACAGGTTCCTGCCTGAGGCCCTCAGACTGCTAGCATGTTAATGAGGCGGGGCAGGCCATAAAATGCTGTAAAGGAAGTAAATATAATAAGTCACTGGGAAGAAAAACAGTTGTTTGCAGGACAACCAAGCTCGACAGGAGGAAGATGCTGAACAGACTTGTTTTTACCAATAAAACTTGAATTTTAATGTTCCACTATATCGTCTTTCAGTACACCTCATGTACCAACAGATCTCATCCATGTTCATCCATCTTCTTCCCCTCCTGTCTCTCTCTTGACTTCTCGTCCTCTTCAGACGCTGTGAGCGAAGCAGCTGTCCCAGTAACTCCTTAGACTGTCAGAACTCGCCTGCCCGCATCACGTACTACCAGCTCAGTTTCCAGACCAACATCATCATTCCCGCCCAGATCTTCCGAATCGGACCATCCCCGGCCTACTCTGGAGATCAGATCGTCATCGGCATCATCAAGGGCAACGAGGAGGGCTACTTCAGCACCAGGAAGCTGAACAGTTTCACAGGCGCCGTCTACCTGCAGAGACAAGTCCCCAAGCCCAAAGACTTCCTGATAGACGTGGAGATGAAGCTGCTGAGGCAGGGGACGTTCACCTCGTTCCTCGCCAAGATCTATGTCTTTATCACATCCAGCACCATGTAACACCAGAAAGAGACAGACAGAGAGCGGGACTGGAGAATTCACATGGTGCTCAACTTTTATACGTGCAGACTCTTTTTTTAATGCCTCGCAACAATCAAGCATTATTCAAGAATCTTGTAAAATGTTGCCAAAGACCTTACTGTTTGCTTTTTCTTGTTTTTGGCAGGTTATTCTGCAGACTTTCTATGACAATCATATTTCCTGAGAAACATTGTATTTGTATTTACCAAAGTATTTTTCCAGTTTGACTCTTTCTAACGTAATTTAGCCTTAGCTTTAGCTCGTTTGCTCAAGCTGCTGGTTCGTACAAACAGTGTCACAGTGCTGCACAGGTCACTGCACAGGTCTGGACGGATGGTTTGTGCTCTGCTCCACTCTCATTAAGATTTGCTCTTTGACCTCCCTGTTCATGTTTTATGACAATTATTCATGAAAGTCTGAAGAAACTAAAAAAGAGTACTACAGCACTACAATGTAAGGGCACTTTTCACTGTGGAGGACCGAAACTGACAAAATGTGTACATCATGAATGAATACATCAATTAGGTAAACAATTAAGTGTGTTAAAGGAATGGCTACAGATGATTTTTTTTTTTCCTGTACCACTACTTGATAGAATAAATTAAAACTTAATTGATTTTACTCTTGCATTCATTTTTTTTCTTAGCTTCTTTTTTTTTCCAACTCCTTGGTTTTCCATTTTTTATCATTTACTGTATCTGTTCTCTATTTTCCCATGAAACATTTCCTGAATACCTCGTGCTTATATGATAATGAGGTGGGCGGGTTCATATTTGTCCAGGCCGAGGATTGGTAAAGCAATGAGTCTGTGTAAGCTAAAAGTAAACTAACTTCTAATCATAAATTAGGATTTCATTTGTTTTAAATTGAATAAATTAAGCGTTAACTTATTTTACCAAATGTTTGGAGGTTAAAAGCAAATATAATTATTTTTAATGTCAGTTCTACAACAAACAAACAGTATCATTTATTCATGTATTCAGTCATATTCTTACGTTTGTCAGCTTTGGGCCTCCACAGTCACCATCCAAATTTGTTAATGTGGTGAGGAAAAAGTAGCAGAAACTTCAAATATCACATTTTGTTTATCATTTGGTGTATATTATTTTTTTATAGATGTGATCTGATGAAATGTGATTGTTCACATTCAGTGCAAATCACGCTTGAAAACATTAATGAGTCACGTATGGTAAATTACAGCACTGAAATATTAGTGAAGCGTTACTGTTGATCATTTTAAGTGTCATATTCTTTCATTCTTTTATTACTGGACTATCTTTCTATGTTACTGTGTTGTAATTATCTCAGGGTAATGTTCATGTCATTTTGTATACACTTGACAAATTCCTGTGCAGGAATGAATCAGTCTGCTGGTGTAACTGCAGACTGGCCTCACACAGCCTGTACAGTTTCAGCTGCCACATGACATCTATAAAGTATAAACCAATCAATAAATGATGATCAAACTGTTGTCAGTTGCTCGATTAAAAGCACAGATCAAATCCTGTCAGGGTCACTTTTTCCACATCACTGCTGGACTCTGGTGCTGCTGTAAGTGTTTCCATTGTGAGTGAACAGTGAGCCAACATCCCCATCTACTGGTGGAAGTGTAAACAGACCAAGTTATTATCACCTTTCACCAGGGAAACAACAGGAAAATTCAAAGTGCTTTGCATTAGAACAACATTAAGAAAGATTTAAATATTGAAGTCACTAAATTTTCATTTATTTTACTCTCAGTGTGGCAACATTTTAATTTAAATGCCACTTTGAAAATAAAGTGCTTCACAGTGCGACTGAGCACTCTTTATCTTTACTGTTTTTATCACCTATTCCACTGCTCCACGAGGAACATTTAGTGTGTGTTACACCCTCCAAAATTCCCACCCGGAAAGTGCGTGTGCTTTGCTACATCGGCCTATTAATACAGCCCTACAGATAGCCTTTCAAATGGAAAGTAGGGAGGGTGAATCTCTCACAGGTCACCGTATAAATAAACACCACAGTCTGACCGCTAAAAGGTTTTCGAGGATCATATCAACTCTGATGTTTTTGGGTTGAAGCTATTGTGTGACAAATTAGTGACAAACCAACATAAAGTGTCTTAATAGAAAGTTATTGTACCACCATGAGACTCCACAGCTGCTTCACTGCTGCTTGGCATTGATTGTTCTTCTGGAGGGATGAACAGTATTCTTCCTCATTTGATGATGGTGGACAGCTCTGTCTAACAGGTGGCTACCAGATCTGCCATCGGTGTTCAATTAGGTTGGGATCTGGTGATTCAGAAGGACTTCAGATCAGATTCAGATCGTCTTCATGCTTGAACCATTCAGTCATTTGTTTCCTCTAGTTGTTATATTCTTCTAGTCATTTTTTCAGGTTTTTTGCTTGAATTCGTCCTCATCTGTAGGTGTTCATTAGTAAATGTTTGCATGTAGAAGACCTCAGACTTTAATTAAACTGCTGAAACAATGAAAAAGCTTTTAAAAATAACATGGCAAAAAAAACTTAAGAATATAAGAATAAGAATCTTCATATCTGAACAAAATTCATTGGCTCTAAACTTTATTGCAGTGATATTTTCTTTTGCTTGATTTTTTTTTTTTTTTTTTTTTTTTTTTTTTTTTGGCCATTTGCAGACAGTGGAATAACAAAACACAAGGAGACACACACCAACATTATTCTGATCCTTCCAGTGGATTTGTGTCTTTACTCTCCTTTTAGCATTGTTTTGATCTCCATCTCCTGAGGGGAATACCTGTCACTTTAGCTGCTAACTGTTCACCAGCAAGCCCATTACTTCTACTTCTGCTGTTTGGTGTTGAGCAGGTGTTGAACAGTTGGTGGTCGCTGGAAACAACGTTGATGAGGCAGAGTTTGAGGGCCAGAAAACCAAAACAATGAGCCAAAAGATCGTGCAGTTTCTTTTGATTCATGACACTTCAAATGATCTGAAGGAACTGAGGATGGCAACAGGTCAGAGCTATCATCCAGCAGCCCACACACACACAGTTCTGTTTAACCCCTGTTAACCTTACTGCACTGACTATGATGTGGTTTTGTTTTATATTAAAAGACACAATACTGACTGAAAGCAATAAAAATCTGAGCCGTTATGGTCTTCATTAAAATATATCCAGTGACTTTTTAAAAGGGGAAACACTTTTTTGTCTCCATGTTTGGAGCTCAGGATTTGTTGCTGTGGTGTTTCTGCACAGCAGATCATCTGTCGGTCAGAGTTGTGAACTTTCAGCTGGGAGTTCCTGGTTCTTCTTTTTCTATTACCAACCACAAATGTTTAAAAAAAAAACTACATCCTGTGAAAAACATACTTTACTGACATGAAATGTAAGAAAAAAGTGCAATGTAATGAAGTTAAAGACATCTTATTTTACCTATTTTAAGTAAAAAAAAAAAAAAAAAAAAACTGTGTTTGTGTGTTTGGATAGTTTGTTCAGGAAACTGCAGTGACACTGGTCTGCACTGGGCGGCCTCTTTCCTCTCTGCTGAAGCCCAAACACATCCGGCTATTGAGGTGGCGTCCCACACATGTTAGGGTGTGATCTCTGATTATCTGTCTCAGCTTCAAAGGGTTATCAAGACAACTAAATATATGTGATAAAGGTCCCACCATGCTACTGCAACATGACAACAACCAGACCTCTAGTAACATCATTCCGCTAACGCCTAAATGCTAACACATTTTCACCACATCTAGTTTCACTGTGGGAAGTTCAAACGCACACTCAGGATTATCTGATACAGAATGTTTCAGTGTTTTCACTGATATTTAGAACATCAAACATAAAACGACAGAGGTTTGAAGCTTTTGTTTTCGAGCCATCATCTGGAGCAGGTAGAACTGTCAGGAAATGACAGCTAATGAATATCAGGTGTGTCCAATGATTGGTCAGCTGCATAAACTGAGCTGATGACATCACAGACTTTAACTGTTAGTAAGATAGAAGATCGATGCATTGAACACCCAGTACTCTCAGTGTCTCAGTGTCATGTACGACAACTAGAGCTTTAGTTTGTAAGTTACAACTTTGAGTACTTGTGCAACAACAACAACTTGAGCACTGGTGTATATTCACTAGTTACTAGTTTCCTTTTAGATTAAAGGGATAGCTCAACATTTTTGAGAAAAAGTTACACAAGAAGATCAATACCTTTCACAAGTGTGTTTCCAAAAATATTCCTATAAGATTTTAGTTTATAAAAGAGCCTCATACATTATCATAGGTTCAACAACCTAACAATATATTCATTAGTTCAAATTAACAGACCTTTTTCACAGCAGACAGGTGAGGACATTAAAAAAAGAGCTGCATTCCACTTAGGTGAGCTTCTTCCAGTCCTGGGACACTTGACTGAGCCATCATTAAACAAATTTATTTCACCTGAACATTTCCTGCTATGACATGTCTGCTGTCTGTTGAAAATACACCGTACATGTTAATGAATCCATCATGATAGGAGCCATTCTTTAGCTTAAGGAATACTTTTACTTTGGATACTTCAAGATCAAGATTTTGTTGCTAATACTTAAGTATTTTTATTTAAGTAACAGTTTTAATGTAGGAATTTTACTTGTAATGGAGTGTTTTTACATTGTGGTATTAAAGTATCTAAAATATCTTAATACTTCTGACTAAATACCACCATAAAGCACAAATTGCAAGTGCACTTACATTAAGATGAAAATGCCTCCTGTTGTATTTTTCTGGAATGATTTTATAACAGACATCATCAACTTTATCTGTGTTAAATGTGTCACACAGCACATTTCTGTTGGGTTTCTTTTTGAAGACGACTGAGGGAAAAAAAACAGCTGAATCTGATCTCAACTGTTAGCTTCTGCTGTCAGATTTCTAACTACCTGTTTAATCTTTGAACATAAAAAGGCTTACAGTGACATACAACATAATATTACCTTTAACTGCATATCAGCCAGTCAGTGTTGTCAGTTCCACACTGATAACGGAAATAGAAAAACAGGTAAAACTGGCAGTAAAAATGTTAATTTGTTGCATTTTATTTCAACATGATAAGTCATTTATATCAAGTCCAAAGATTGCTGTAACATTCAGTGGGTGTGGTGGGTTCTTTACAGAGCTGCCAGCTCTTAAATGGTTCAATTAGCCTGATTTCACTGGAGGGTTTCACTGCAGTCTCTCATGCTGATCATAAACGTATATATGAAATATAAATGTAGACTGATTTGACAGCTCGTAAGAATAAAATTCAGGCAGACAGAGAGACAGACTCCTTGTAGAATTGTGGCAGCTCCATTAGAAAACCATCAACACAGTCTTCAGAGAGGAGCATCAGTTAAAACTCTTAATAAAATCACATCAGAGGTTGGGCAGTGAAATAAAGTGATCAGTGACCCTGACGTTGGAGCACTGAGGCTGACCAGCTTTGATCTTAAATGGAGATGTGAAGAAGGTGGGTAGATGGCGAGGAGGCTTGGAGCTCGAGCACTGTGCCGTGGAGAAATCCATCAGGTTTGACTTCAAACAGCTTCAGGCTGTAAGCCAGTTTACCAAATGAACTCAAATTCCACGCTTCGCTGCATCAGACTGTATGCTAACCAATACCTGCTGGAGTAGAACCAATACACACCCACACATGGCCGGCACCAGGATTATCTGGCCAATATGTGGAAGAAGAAGAGAAGAGGGTGTCTTGGTTCTTTAACAGGTCTTAACCTGAGGCGCTAACAGGGCAGCTAACGGTGGAGGTCAAGCCTCCCTCATGTCATGACTCAGGAATTTCTCTCTCTAAGTCCAGGTCTTTGTCAAGTTTTACATTTTCTACCTGCACTCTTCATTGATCAGAAAACAGTCCATCACCCATAAAACAAATTCTAGGGTGCATAAGCATGCACAGCAGACATCCCCCAGCAAACACACACACACACATCATAGGGTATACAGGGCACAAGCACACAGCTAGGCACAATGTCTGGTTATGAACTTTTGAATATTTTTTAATGAAAGTAAAAATTACTAAAATGTTTAATTGGGCTAACTGGGGATACGCAGATTTGTGGCATGGTTATAGAACCCATAAGCCACCGTGTAGCACCATGCCTACCCCTACAAGGACTAGTACTATAGATATACATAGATATAGATAGTTAATGAGTTAGGAAGGTACAGTAGGTGGATGTTGTTACCATGTTTGTTCACAGTCTGGTGGTTCCATGATTGGGTGCTGCTCGTTCTGTCAGACAATAGTTCTGCAGACTGAATCCTTCAAGCCACATGGCTGCTGGCTGATAGAAAACATTCAGTGTTTCTAAAGGGAGTTCAGCACCCACGCATTTGTGCCTGTACAAAGACTTAAAAGTTAAATGGTCCCCGTTTACTGCATTCATGTGTTCATGAATCAAAATGAACACATGAATGCAGTGACAGTGAAATGTGTTCATGAACAAAATCTGAACGTCAGAATTACATTTGCGTTTGATTTTCATGTCTGCAGTCAGGTTGTAATATCTGCTTTTAAACTTTCCTCAGTGACAATAGAGGGCAGCAGACTTTACCAATTCAGCAGCCATAGTATGTTGTTGAAAGAATGTTAACTTGCACAATACACTTGCGTAACCTGTCTGAGCGTCATGCATTCGAGCATGCCTACATTTTCCATTCCAGCACAAACACATTCCCCTCACAGGGGCTTCCTTACCAAACACACCGTTGATTCCATTTAACTTGTGCCGGTGTAAAAAGTGTGTCAGCCCGAGCTATTAGTGGATGGTTATCATGCATGCTCTGTGTGAAATCATGAGTCAGCTTTTCCATGGATAAATGTGATGCGTTTCTTCCAAAGCACAGAACTCCCCTCTGTTGCAGCAACACCAGGTCTTGTCAGGGGCTCCAGTGAAATGATGCCTTTGATTTTCTGATTATACACTATTCATCTTCTGCTCTGGCTAATTACAGAGATACGAAAGTACTCCTGCATCAGTCTGCAAGTATGCCGAACAAAACCCACTGAGATATCAAAGTGCTTCTGTTTGCGCAAGATCCTCATTTTGTTTACCGTACCACCACACCATTGTCGGCACACTCACCATTAGTCATACTTATCTGAGTCTTTCCAGGTTTAATGTGTCAGGTATCAGTTCAGTTTGATTCATTATTCTTTGTCATAACTGCAATCATGATGAAATGCTATTTCAGGTGTGTATTTTTCTTGGATAAGCCCGTTATGGAAAATTCCCTCTCATTTTTAATCAGAACGGATCCAACGACTCCTCTTAATTATACAGTAAATGTGGAAAGGTACACATCTATAGAAAAATCTAATAAAAAATAAAAGATAAGATTAGCATGTGGAATATTCACTGATGGAAAATGGGATTAGTTCATCGGGTTGGAATTATCATATTTGTTTTATCACGCATCTGCCAATAACAAAAACATGAAATCAGCACAACTCACAACTTTTATCCATGTTTCAATTAAAGACACTCTAAACAGTGTTTGGCTTCAGTTATGTTTAAAAAAAGAAATAGATACATGGAATGTTTGGCATGAGCCAGGTTTGAGAAATATCACAATTACAAACATATCAGACAAACTTTGATTCAAGCTAGCACTAAAAGCGAGTTACGCTATGTTCTCATTAAAGTTAAAAAGACAAAGCACAATGAGAACATGCAATGCTGCGGCAAGCTAATGCTATAGCACAGACATGTCAAACTCAAGGCCCGCGGGCCGGATTCGAGATAATGTCATCCTCTATTATTAATGGCCTCCCGCTGCTCATACTACAAATCACACAATGCACTGCAACAGCCACCACACAGGTAAAGATACTGTCTGTGCACCACCCCTCCCCCTGCTGCTTCGGTTGTTTATTGACACTCTAATCAGCGGTCAGCGGATGAACTCACATGCGACATTAAAGCCCCTCCAGAAAGTGGCCAAACGAAAAGTTGACTTTGAGAACAGGGAATTTTAAAGCAGGTGGGAGGCTATTGACAAGGTACACAGGCTTACCGACATAGGAGGTGAACTTGTGTGCCTTGTTTGTGGAGCTAATGTGTCCGTACTATGATGCGCCTGTGACATAGTCCCAGTCTTCAGTTATGGCCCACTGGGTGATTTGAGTTTGACACCCCTGCTATAGCACAACAACAGCAACACAACATTAGCGTCCATGCAACAAGTCCCACAACAATTACACAATAATTAACTTTCCCAACGATCTATATCCATATCAGCAGGATGACATCATTTTACAGCACCTTTGGGTAATAAATGGGTAATACTGTTATTAATATGACTTTTCTGATTCGCAGCCTCTGGTTAAAGCAGCTATAACAGCTCTCATAGCATCATTTTTTACCACAACAGACTGAAAAGCTCTAAAAACTCACCGTACAATACCTACTCAGCACCGAACAGCAGACACAGTTACACTAGAAGGTTGATTGATTGAATTAGCAGCTAAAGGGCAACTAAAATACAGTGAATATTGGACTGATATATTAATCAGCTGTCCAGAAATGGATAGAGGTGTCAGTGTTGTCATAATTCACACAGCTGCCAGAAGTCCTTGTTGGCATTTGTTGCCCTAAACCAACTAACTGATGCTGGCTCCACACTATACTAGAGGGAAGTTGGCCACATTCACAGCTCCTGACAACTCCTGGGTTGTCCTCCTCAGTTTTGGAATCTTAAATATCAAATATGCTTTCAGTGCAAAACAAGTCAATTAGTCACATTTGAGTTTCTGTGAGTTTCCCTGGAATTGCGTAAACACCATGTGTGTGTGTGTGTGTGTGTGTGTGTGTGTGTGTGTGTGGTCCTGCATCTTGACTCAATTGTGTTTTTATGATTAAAAAAATAATAAATATGTCATAATGTCATAATGTCATGAGCTCTAACATGTTTTTGAAATCAGTTCAGATTTGAAAGTCCTCCAGTGTGCACCAGGCATAACTAACCTGCTTTGTCTCAGCGTTGTGTGGCCTACTGCACATGCTCATTAGAGTCCTCACTCTGAGACGTTAAAGCTGCTCTTCTAGGCTCTGGAAAAGTTCATCTTCATGATTTATAATTTCATAGAAAATAAGAGCAGTACTGCAGTTTAAGTACCGCGGTGGATCATTGGGACAAATGATTACAAGGCTGCACCATTTCCACCTTCATACTGGTGTTATTCAGCACCTACCCATCTTGTAGAACAGATGTCCATTTTGAATGAAAGCACCTTTAAGTATTTTGCGCACAGTTGGACCTGGAAGACTGGAACATTCCCAGTAAAAACACAGAATAGGTCCAACTGAGGAAACAGAGAAGTGATAACAATCAGCAACACTTGCGAAATCCTGCAGTCCTACAAATTATGGTCATTTTGTGCTAAGAGCCAATAAAATATTATTGACTGCACCCTCAAAAATAAAGACATCCTGAAGGCTTCGTGCCCCATGAAAATTCCATGCTGTAACGAGTCAAACATGTAAAACCCTGCCTGTTAACTGATTTGGTATCATGTGAACCAAGAGGAATGAGTGCAGATACACTGTGTACATGGATATATGACCAGAGGAAGGGAGAGACTTTCCCTGACATACCAAGCGCTGACTTTCCCTGCGGCGCTGACAGTAAAAAGAGGGCAAAAGACTTGAAAGCTCACTTCATCATTCCTCAACATACTTGTTTCCGGCCTTCAGGGAAGCTGGCTGACATGTAACTTATCAGTGTTTGCTTCAGATTCATGGTTTTTACAGAAACAAGAGGGTTCAAAGGATCATAAAAAATAAAGCTCCACAGACACTGATACAGTATACAGACACAAAATAGAATGTGTTTTTATTTTATGTGTTTTCATTTGATCCTGAGCTCTTTAATTGCATGAGGAAAATTACGCTAACATTAATTTAACGTTATTTTTAAAGGGTTCCTCATTGTGGACAACAAATTCCATCCAACTCAGCTGTACGGGGTAATTTAGTGTCCTTCAGCTCATTGTTTTGGTTTTAAAGCAACTTTACGGTTCAGTCTCATAGCTTTCACCAACCTCGTGTTCGGTAGCAGCAGGCAGAGTTTTTGTTGCTTTCTAGCAAAAACACTTTGCATACTCTGATAAATTCTGCTGAAGCAGCACTTTCTCTCAGGAGTTTCTGGAGAGCACAGAGCTCAAAAGAGAGTGAATATTGGACTTTTGTTTATCAGGTGGGAAGAAAGACAACTTCATGTTGCTAATGTTGCTCTATGTCGGCTGGATGTGTAAACTGTTAGCTAACACTCAGTGTTGTGTTTACAACTGGTTCTGCTGCCCAGAAATGACCAAATAAAAAATTTGGTCATTTGGTTATTGCTGCTTTAAGACTTTTCAGCACTAACAAGTAAAATGTTAAAGTTAATTTCAACAGGAAGCTTGTGGCTCTTTCAGGCAGAAATCAAAGTAGAAATTGGCTTGCCTTTGTAACCAGACAAAGTTTATCAGAATCTTTAACAGGATGCAGCCATTTTAGTGTTGTGTCTGTAAGGGCTACATGTTGTATCTAAAGGAATGGGAAAGGTGCATTCCGCTGACAGATAGTAATGGTTGGACAGGTCATTTTCAAACCCCCATACCACTTCTCACAGCCCTGCACTGCTCCCCTTGGCTAAGTGAGAAAAATTACCTTCCCCCAACTCTGAAATGTTTTGCTTCCCAGGTTCACTGAAGAGTAACTGCGTCGTACGAGCTGCTGCAACAGAAACATTAGCAAGTGATGTGATGAGGACATTAACTTTGTCAAATCATGTTATAAGAGCATCATCATCGTAGGAGCCAAAGAGATGTCTATAAAAAGAGAAAAGGTTGAGTTGTGTTGTACATGCATTGTAGTCATGTAAAGTGACAGACATGAGTCTGATTGTTGAAAACCAGACTTTGCACTGTGCCCATACAGGTCAGTGCATTGCATCAAACAAAATGTCTGGCTCAAATGAAAGATGAATCTTTGTCTTTCATGTGAGGTAATGAAGTTCAGAGCCGAGTGCTGTGTTTGAAGTTGTCCAACAGTGTATTTGTTGAGGCTGGGTGGGTTCACGTCTGAGTCGGCTCGGCTGCTGCAGGTCAGCTACGAGGAGGGTCGTCCTGACAGCACAGGCCTTTGTTCTTAACAGGAGATGCTCGTACAGGTACGCTGCGCTGCTTTGATCCTCGGGTCAGCTGAATCACTTACAGGTCACTCCAGAGCTGTGATTATGAAGCTCAAAGCTGCACTCAGGAAGACATGATTCATTCTCTGAGAACAAAGCATCTTTTTGAATTTCCCTGTAACACTATATTCCCTGTAACACTATATATAAATGCCTTCCCTGAAGTTACCGTGTTAATTCACATATGAATCTTCAGAAATCTGAATTGTATGACAGCAAATGTGTGTATAAAAAGCATTTTTGACTCTTTCATCCACTTTCACTCTGTGTTGTGTTCTATCTCAGCATTAAAATACAGTTTCTTTGCAGCTTCAAAGCTCCTTTGCATTTTTTTTATCTAATTATTCTGATGGCATATAATTTACATGACATTATAATACAATTTACATTACATTCATAGCAGTAAGATTACATTCAGTGTAGGGTGAGATTTTCCCTTCATTTTCATGCTTAAATCAAGTTTTTCTCAGAGAGATTGGGCGCGGACCTCGATAAGTTTGCACCCCTGATGACTTTCTGACAGAAAATGGAGAAGAGTTCCTCACCTTGACCTTCAGAGCTGGTCTCATGTTTTTGTAAGGCAGCAAGAAACTACAGGTAGCTTTTTAATTACTCTCTGCATGCCATGATGAGTGCAGTACAGCTATTATCAGCTCTTTCTCAGCCCCTGAGGCACTGTGGTAATTCCCTCTGCTCTTCTTCCAAAAGCTTAGTTTACAGAACATACCCATGATGAGTTTACTGTGATGATAACAGCTGTGGATTTTCTTTCTCCAAACGTCTTCGTCAATCTTTCAGGGTTTCCAAACCATGCGTTTCATGTGTAAATATCACTCAGTGTCCGTCAGGGCAGCAGTATGGAAACATATGGTCCCTGCCTCAGGCTTAATGAGTGACCCACTTGAAAATGATAGACCATTAACATACTGCTCAGTGCAGTGATATTTTTGGATTGGTCGTGTCAATCTCCAGTGCAAAAGCAGCTTTGAGCCACATTTGTCCTTGAGTGTGCATTTCAAGGGCTGCAGCGATTTCTTCTCACTTTTTCCCTTCTTCTCGATCGTGGTACAAATGGGAGGACACATTGGAGACACTCACACTTTCTCCACATCTCCACCCCTTTCTCCTCCTTTTCTACAGTTCACAAGGACTAAGACCAGTTTGATGACCACCGTACACCAAACGACTGAGACGACAGGAGCGCACCGCAACTCAGAATTTCATACAGAGACTGAAAATTTGTCTGAAACAGTGAAATCATTTGAAGTTGTTTGGGGAAAGCCAGTATTAGGTGATTAATAATCAAGTGTCAGTGTTTCAGATACATCACTTTTTTTAACAGTAATTCAAGTGGGAAAGGTGTGGGTTGTCTTTTGTGGGAGACAGTTTTTCAGACTAATGTGTTATTTCCATGACAGCTGTCTGCATTGTTCTAAAGTACAGTCTTAAAAATCCACCACATACAGTCCTCTTCCTGATCTGGTAGAAATGGTTGGAGAAACATCATGCATCCAACATTATTTTAATCACACAAGTGCAACTAATGCAAAGCCATATGTCTCCAAGCACACCTGATATTTTGGTTCATGTATGTGAAGGGCTGAGTGAAGTGGATCATCAATCAGAGGGTGTGGCGATTAATAAATACACTCACAGCCAATGACATCACAGGTCTCATAACACACCTGGGCCAAACACAGTGACCCAAGACAACAACAGCTCAACAAATGGAAAGATGCTTCTGCAGGAAATCAGATTGAGCAGCATGATGAGAACACACAGCGCCAAACCTGTTGATTAGTAATCTGTTCGTTAAAAAAAGAGTTTGTTGAAGCTGCTTATGAATACATCAATCCAACAGTACTTCAACATCCTATAAAGAACTAGCTAAGGACATGGTTTAACGCTAGCATCACACACGCAGTGAGAAGCATCTATTAAACAACAATGGCAGCTGCTCAGGAGGTCCCGGATCAGCCCCCATGTTTAACAGCCTGGCTTTTGACTGCAACAAAAACAGGAGATGCACAAATGAATGACAGAAATCTGTAAAGTCAGTAGTGTTGGGAGTGAATGGGTGAATATGTATTGTATGGATGCTGTGCTGTAAAGACAAATAAAAGCAAACAAAAGCCACAAAGTAAAAAGTGTGTAGGGCTGCTGCTCTGTCTTTATGCATGGAGCACACCGGGCCCAGGTGTATGTATGTATGCTGCAGCCCTCAAGAAAGCAGAGTGACAAAGCACAGAGACCATCAAAGCACAGATTCTGCTAGCATCAGCTATATCAGAACTGATCACTTGAATGTAAACTTGTGCCTCTCCTGTCAACACCTGCACCGTGCATTCTGAGCCCCAAAATACCTCACAGACAATTTCAAAATATAAGAAGCATAAGATGCACCCCATTTTGTTAATATACTGATCATTTTTCAGCAGCAAATAGGTTTCAAAAGAAATATAATGCTGCCTGGATTATGTTTGAATTGAGAACAGAATGCAGAAATGTTTTTCATGAACTTGCACATTTATACTGAGGGCAGCAGAACCCCCTGTGGACTTGTGTTTACCTGAGAAAGCTGAGATGGAACAAAGAGTTGGTAGCATGTTCAGCATTCAGCAGACAGAGAGGAACATTAGCATTTCTTTGAGATCACCTAATCAATGAAATACAACATTCACTCTCCTTTAGCTCTGTTTTGAGCTCCACCAACTCCTGAGGGAAATATCTGTCTCTTTAGCTGCTCAATACTCCTCTATATTCACCAGCTAACTTCTATCTGCCGTTTTGGTAGTGCAAGGTAGTGTACAGTTTATCAGCTGCCTTTTACTGAAAGCTGACTTGAAGACAGAATGTATTTGAAACACTTTGAAAATACTTTGAACATATTAAGAGAGCAGGTTGTAGGTTATATCGTGTGTTGCTGACTCACCACAGACCAAAAACAGCCATGGAATGTACACATTCCATCCACGTACTATACCTCTGGCTTTTGTTGTGCACTCATTCATATCCCAATTGGTTCAGCCTATCTCATGTCTGTTTCGCTTATCTGCAGTGTGTGTGTGTATAATAGTGTGTGCACATGTGGGCACTAGCTGTCACTTTTTGTTTTATCAACAATATCCCATATGTGCAAAAGACTTGATTTGGGTGATTTATTTTAAGCATTTTTTTTCTCACATGACAGTACATGTTAGGAATGGCTCTATATTGGTTCCATAATAGATTTCCTTTTAATAAAATGTAAGATTTCTCAGCCAATCAGGGTAGTAGTCAAGTGTTTTGCTGTAGCGGTTCATTATGGAAAGAAATGGAAAGTGGATGGTTTGTTCTCTGTTGGAACCCTCGTTTGAAACTATTACAAAGGTAATTCATCAGGTCATGCCTCTGTCCAACTGACTGATTTGTTTTCATTCTGCATTCTTAAGTAGTTGTGAAATACTGTACAAGTGAGGCGTATGCTTGAGTTGCTACGTGACACAAAGGTAGGGGTCCAATCATGAAAGGAACTGTGCTGTGCGATGGGGGAAAACAGGTATTGAGCTCCAGACCATAGAGAAACTTTGCTTCATATCGATTCTTGTAGTGAGCCTGGTGATGTGTTGAAGTCTCTGGGAATTCCCGGCGCTCATGGTTGCGTTGATGCGAAGCACACAGTAGATGCTGTAGATCACTATCTCGTGCTACAGAAAAGATGAAAGGCTGATTTATGTAAGCATGTGCTTCTGCTTGTTGGTGTTACGATTCAGAGTATGATCTCACTGGGATTTGGAACTACTTAATGTAGTGAAGCACTTTCGAACTGTTCAAATAAACTTGATTTGTCTTTTTGATTTATTACCCAGAGATTCTGGTGGGTGACATTAATAAAGTCAACCATTCATCAGCTCTACTGTACGTAGAGCCTTCCACTTGAGGGGTAAAAGTTTGGCCTGCAGATGGTGCCAGATGACAGATGCTTTTACCTAAATTTAAAAGGTTTAACGCTGTACGATGATCATTGTAGAACACATTAACTGTCATGTCATGTACTTTCATTAATCTAATCTGAACTTCAAATCCCCAGAAAGGCTCTTAACCAAAGAGTTGCAGAAAAAAACAGAAACCAACACTTGACCACATTGAACAACAATTCATAGAAGGCTGATGCTACCCAAATGTCAGCATATTATCATGCTGGCTGATTTCAAGCTGACATGCTAAACTTAATGTTAGCATTTACAAATGGAGGGGCTACCATAGGGACAGAAAACCTCCCATTATTTTGACTTGGGAGTATTCACACATTATTCCAAGATGGCTGCCCACACTGCTAACTTTAAAGTCACATAATTAAAATAGCCTACAGTAGCTATATTTGTTGCTATATCCATTGTCACATTTGTTAACCAGTTACAAACAACCAGTTTATAGTTCCTTTTAAGTTAGCTGAATCCACTGTATCACTGTCCACTTTGTATTTTATTGAGATGTAACCTATCTGCCAACAACGGTAGCTGAGCTTTCTCAGCGGCCAGCAATCTGCTACCAGAGTGAACCCAACAACCTTACAAAGAAAACTCATTTCAGCAGTTTTCCCATTCTTTCGGTTACTACCCAAAGCTCATGACCATAGTGAGGGTTGGAACATCCATGCCCATATTACTGCTGAAGCACTCAATTGCCCATTGATCTCATGCTCCATTTTACCCTCACTTGCGAAGGTCCCAAGATATTTGAACTCCTTTACCCAACCCAGATGAAGTGATCCACTGTTTTCCAGCAGAGAACCTGGGCCTCAGACTTCAGACTCCACTGCTTCAAACAGTGTGTGCTCAAGGTTACAGTCTGATGAAGCCAATAGAACCACATCATCTGCAAAGAATAGAGAACATTTCTGAGTTCCTCAAACTCGACACTTTGCTCCAACCTGCTGCAACTTTACACTGTTCTCTAATCAGCCATATTATGTTGGAAACAGCTTATCTTCTGGGTGTATGGGTGATAACCATTATTCAGAGCCATTTTCTTGTGTAGGTCAATTAGCTGACAGCCATTATAAAAGATCACAGGTAGAGTTCTTCAGCACCAGCAGCACTACAGGGAATTCCAACTTTCTCCATTTACAAAACCTCAGCCTGCTGGTCATGCAATGTTTGTCTGATCATGCACATTCTCAGGTGGTGAGATATAAACAGAAGTATTAAGCTTGAATCCTCCGGCAAAGTAGAGGTAATCACTGTGTGGGAATACGCAGATACCGAAGACAGTCATGAGTGACGATTGCCACAGGAGACAGCACTGTCAGATTTACAGAAATACATGTACTGTATACATACACCTAAAACTAGAAGAACATTCTGGTGTTTGA
Organism: Argyrosomus regius; assembly: GCA_946959425.1. Lineage (NCBI taxonomy): Eukaryota > Metazoa > Chordata > Actinopteri > Sciaenidae > Argyrosomus > Argyrosomus regius. Next base: position 197,729 of record OX336885.1, read on the forward strand.
TATTTTACCAATATTGTAGCTCATATTTTGTAAACTGCATTTATGAGTGGGTGTTTGTGAGTCTATACAAACTTATTGAACTTAAAGATTTTTATTATCACGTTTATGATCCTGTAATCTTCCTGCAGGGATTGACAGTTCAGGGAAATTTATATTGGCATTGATCCAACGAAGACAGGGTGTCTACAGGCAATATATATTTTTGGTCTGATGTATGATATCTCCTGTTGAGCAGAGGCATGATTGTTTATGCCTGCTTTATTTTTTCTGGGAATTTGGGAAAGCTTAAGGATATTTAATAGTTTAATTCCAGAGCTAAAAGATTTGTTTTTAAGCAAATTAAGTGATAAATTGTGATAAAAGACTAAAATATTCTTCTTGCTAATGCCTCATGTCTTATTGCCTGTATCCACTTTTCCTCTTAGTTCTTCTCAGTTTTTCAGTTTGGCAGTTTATGAAAACTTAGTTCTGGGTTCTTTACTCTGTTGATAGCATATCCCACCACACAGCAGCTTTTAGGAATTATTGTTTGCAAGCAGACAGAAGTGACACTTTCATGCAATACAAAGCCATTGGAAAGCAGTGACATAAGGTCACACTACCTTAAGACTACAGTGGTCAGAAATTCCACAAGTTACAGTCGCTCAGTGCTGTAAATGTCATCCTGAAACTCAACAGCTGCATCTTTTTCTAGATTCAGTTAATGTGTTACTTTAAATAACGAACACACATCGCTGCCAGGAGTTTAAGGAATTTTGAGTTTTTCTTTTTCGAGTTGAAAGCTGCAATAAAAAACAAAATTACCTTTTTTTGTCCACAGGCCAAACGGGTAGAGAAGGTTCAAATTTTACCAGCCACTCAACACCACTGTTTTTTGACTGGTGAATAAAATCCACCTGCATTTTATCAGATGTACATTCTACATGTGAAAAGTGAGATAACTTCTTTTATGATTTAGCACAATGATTAAAATGAAACTGAACTGAATTTTGGCTGATGTGCTTTTGTGCCCTGAATAACTCTTCACAGCAAGAGAAAAGTTTAGCATAAAAGTATAATATATTTAGCATAAAACACATCACTGCCTTAAAAGATTCAAATACTGAACCATGACTGATAACATTTAATTCCAGGTTTTCTGACATAATGTTGCTGAGGTCAAAGCAGAGCCTCCATCACGAGGAAACAACATTGGCTCACATCCAAACATTTATGGTATTATTCCACATAGAAGGAGTGTTTGCTGTCTGAAAGCTTACGCTGGGGTCAGAGGAGAGACGACACATGACCGGCCAACAAAGCACAACTCTGCTTCCGTTCCATCAGTTGTCTTTCGACACGCGACTTTGTGTTTCCTGTTAATTCCCCTTTCAAGAATGGCCAGACGTTTTTTTCCCCCCTCTGAAGTGGCAGATATTTTGCAGAGCTCTCTGTTTGATAAACAAAAAGGGTTCAAGGATCTGTTTCAGCCATTCAACATATACACATCAGAGGTGATAATAAATTTAGGGGTTAAGCATTTTCACAGACAGCTCAAAAACAGATTAAAGAAGGAAGTGAGTTTAGGAAAAGTCATGAAAGCTGAAATAGTTCAAGTAAAGGATGATTTAACCACAGTTTGACCTTTGAAGTATACTGCTGCACTTTTGTATCTGAAAGTATTTTTCCAGTTGGTATCTGAAGAAACAATGCATCAGTGTAAAGAGCAGGGTAATTCACAGGTTTCAACTGATCCCTGGAGCAGATTTCTGGAAAGCTCCAAGAAGAGGATTTTTACTTCTGGCAGTGACGAGCCCACAGCTGAGGACCTGTAATGCTAGTTGGGGTGTGGCAGACTTAAAAGAGGAAATGTTGACCAACTACCTTGCACACTCCAGCAGTATTTACACTGTAAACTAGGAGGCTGGCAGAGGAGCGTGTTCTTATTTATCTTGGCTCTGGGATTATCAGTGGAGATTGGAGCTGTTATGAGAAACATTTTTGTGGGTGGCCTCTCCTGTGTTTGCGGTTTGGCTGTGAGGCTTGGAGGGAATTAACTGTAGCCTTGTGCGAATCTGTATCCTGCTGTTGTCCTTCAGCACACTCGATCAATAATCCTGCACCTCATCTCGGCTCCACTCTGCTGTGGGAATGAAAAGTTTTGAACAGAAAGACAAAAAACCATAACACAACAACTAAAATAGACATATACATCGAGTTTTCTTGTAATAGGTGCTATACAAAATGAGATGCAAAACAGCATAGCGTAGCATGTTGTTTTGGCAATATTACATGCATGCAAGAGAGCGAAGAGTGTTTGCTTGAATTAACAAATTAGCAACCTAGCCAGCTAATGTAAATGAGGTTAAAATGCTTTCAAATTCAGTTGGTATAAAGGGTTGAAATGCATGTTAAAGTGCTATACATTTTTATTTTCATTGCAAGATTCGGAGCCCACTAACATTTACATATATCAACTGACTGACAAATATTAGATGACGGAGAGAGAAAAGAACATAAAGACTGTAATGTTGAAGCCAGAGAGGAAAGAGGATATGAGAGAGAGGGAGCACGTTATGAAATGCAGAGAGACATAGAAAAAGAGGGTGAGACAAACAGAGGTGAATGAGATATTTAGATCAGGGAAATCAAGATGTTTTCAGGGTGGCAGGCCCGTGAACTGCCCTAGCGAGCTCAGTTTTTGGACCTCTGTGTTTCCTAAATCCTGCATACGGCCCTGTCCATCACACAAAATGCATCTTCAGATTTTAGAGAGAAGTCCTAATTAGAATAATTATAACATCATTAATTATTCAGATCTCCAAACACGATTGGCTAAGATCCTGATACTGGGTTTGAGTTGGGCATGGTTATGCTTAGACATTTATTACGCAATTCATTTTGCAAATCAATCATAAAAAAAATCCACATCAGTTGTCCCACAAATATGGACTGTACTAAATATATATAGCACCTTTCTACTCTTCTGACCAGTCAAAGCACTATTACACTACATATCTCAATCACCAGTTGATGGCATTAGCTGCCATACAAGGTGCCAACTGCTGATCAGTTTTTGGGAGCTAACCAGTCATGCACATTCACACACTGATGGCGCATTATTCGGGGGGAATTTGGGGTTCAGTATCTTGCTCAAGGGCACTTTGACATGCAGTCTGGAGGAGCCACAGCCGCCCCCTAAAACAAATCCAAAACTGAAAGAAACCAACTTCACTACGTTTAGTCTAATAAATAAACTCCTAAAGTGTTAAGAAACCTGTTTCTTACTGAACAGAAAAAGTACACCTTCTGAATTCAAGATAGCTTAATTGACTTGTTAATTCATTGTAGAACAAACTTCTTTTAAACACTACAAAAACAAAAAATAACCAAAAACACCTTTGTTAGTCTTTCTGCTGTTCCAACAATCATCAACTGTAGTTTGGTCGATATAAATCCTCAGTTCACTGAATGATATTCTGGTAAAATTGTTGTTTTTATCAAAGTAGTCTGGCCTGGTGGCTTTAGATAGCATCTTCAGTTCCCCATCAGAGAGGGCCGTCTGGCGGCAAAGTAAAGCAATGAAAATATTTAAAATATAGTTTTAAATATAATGAAAATATTCTAAACTTAGTCAACTCTGATATCATTTTATCATATCATTTTCTGATATTGAGTTTATTATTACTATTAAATCTTATTACTTGCTTCACATTAATTCTATTAGTTAATTTATATCAAAACTATGTAATTCAAATGGATGGACATTTTCAATGCAATTGAAACAAGTCCTGCATTTTGGCCTAAGTGCATCTCCAACAATAAAACCACACTACAAACTGTATGTAAAGTAAATTATATTAAATCATAATTCAAATTCACAATTCTGTACTGATTTGAGCATCTCATCTTAAGTGTATATAATTAGTGTAATTAATAAATCTGGAGCCCTAATAGATACAGGTTGACATTCTGTTACCATTTTATATTCTGTAATATTTTATTTGAGAGAACTTATCTTGGAAGGTATACAGTATATCGAGATAAGTCCAATTACTAATGTAAAAAATCATTCCAGATCTGCTTACATTCTATACAATTATTGAATAATCAAACATGAACACACGTCTCTCAAACAATCAGCAGCAAAAAACTGAACTACTAACATCAGTTATAGCTGCTCAGCGTCATCACAAATAAGCAGCATGTAAACATACCTGTAAATGTCACTTAGGTCTGGTTAGACGCTGGTGTGGTTCTTACTCTTCAAAAGCACGAACAACATGCTGCCTGCCCAAGACATACTAGATGATTGGACATCTCAGACATTTGGATTTCTAAATGCAAAGTCATTGCTTGAATGGTGGCAAGACAGGCGCTAACAAACATGTGACCATTACTTCAATGACATGCCTTACCTGAAACAATGAGAGGTTTAACTCTTGCAAATGTAAGCTACAGTGCTGAGCTGTAGCTTACGTTTACTGTGTTTCTTGTTCCCTACAGTCCCAATCTTTTGTCAAAGTCTGTTCCCCCTCCAGCCCTCCATTGTTTAAGTCAGGATATATTAGCACAGATAACTGTTCAGGGTTAGGGTAAGGTTGGGGTTAAGTTAAGTATCCTTGAAGATGACTGTTTGAGGTTTCTTTGAAACAACACTGACACTTTGGCAAGGTGCTATGTCATTGTTCCAATTGCCCATTATTCCAAAACCCTGAATGTCCAAAAAAATTCCCATTGGACTGAAAGCCTATTTGTCAGACAGCCTGTTATTCTAAAAATAAATGCCCATTGCTCCAAAGGCCTGTTGATATGAAAATACACACACTATGGGGCTTTTTAAAATAATAGGCTGCTCGAACACAGGACAGTCCCCTGTCAATAATTACAGATATGAAACTGTTAAGTAGGAAGTGGTTAAACCAAGCGACAACCTCCATGGCTGGCAAATGAAGCCAATTCAGAAGTGCTAAAAACTGCAAGACCGAAAAACAGTTTTGGTCTCTATAGCTAATTTACCCGTTCATGACAACTGTACTGAGGGTATAAGGGAGGGAATAATATTAAGACTTACAGTTATGTACAATTAAGAGCGTGGCCTCTTTGATTGACAGGTGGGTGCTGTTATTAGAGCACCCCAGCATCATTTGATCAATGATCCACGTCTTTGCCGATATATTTAGATTAGCCAGGAGGCGGAAAAGGCAGGACAGCCAACATGGTCGTAGACAGCTTCACATATTTTGAGCTTCAAAATGTCTCTTCAGAAACCTGTGGGTGACGTCACTCATGCACTGTCCATTCTTTTTACTGTCATTGGATAAAAAACCCACACCACCTTCATTTTAAATCAAGTTGAGACTGAAAGCATATGGCTTATCATTGTACTTGAATGAATTATTACACAATAGAAGTATAGTCTAGGACAGTGTTTCTCAACCCTGGTCCTCGGGGACCACTGCCCTGCATGTTTTAGATGTTTCCTCCTCCACCACACCTGATTCAAATGATCAGCTCATCATCAAGCTCTGCAGTGGCCTGATAACGAGCCACTCATTTGAATCAGGTGTGGTGGAGGAGGAAACATCTAAAACATGCAGGGCAGTGGTCCCCGAGGACCAGGGTTGAGAAACACTGGTCTAGGACAATAGTGACCGAATGGTCTGATGCTACTCTTTTTGAAACTTTTGCATGGGATGTCAGTAATGGAGGAATGCATTCAGAAACTTCCCTTCTTTCTTCATTTAAATATTTAAAAAGCTCTTCTTGAAGGCCACAGTTGCACAGTCATGTAATGGATGCAAACATTTCCGTCCTATCAAGCCAAATTAATTTGGTTATTTGAGAAAGCAGAGAGTGGAGAGCTTTTCTCAGCTGAGTGCACTTTAACCTGAACTTTCATCGCCTGACGTAGGTGGGTCTGGCTACAACAAAGGATAATGGTTCTGATGATGGATCCCAGTGCTGTCTCACTGTGTGGCATGCAGTCAGCTTCTGTGCTACTGCTATGACACACGCACACACACACACACACACACACACACACAGCAACATTAGTCTATGCCTCAATCAAAGCTACTTGTTGAGGTCTGCCAAGATCAGCTTAGTTTCAAGGTGATTTATTATTATTATATGTGAAAAGACTTCCACCAGACTCCACTGGATACAAGTGAATCACACTTACAGGGTTTTACCCAGGCGCTTACATGCACAAGAAAAACCAGCAAGCAATGGCAGGCAGAGTGACTCACAGTCCCAGAGTGCATTTTTGGGTCTTTGAATCATAATGCAGAAATTTCAGTGTAACTTGTCAAGGTCTTCCAGTCTGGTAGTAAGGCCCCTTCAAACAGGACTCTAAAGACATACATGCTAATATAATATCTGTTCAAGTAGATGATCTTCATCACATTTACTGTAGTGTTGACTTTACTATTTTAGGATTTTGTCAATCACTTTTGAAAAATGTACAAACACATTTTGGGGGATAAGTGATGAAAATAAATGATGAAATTCAAGCACAGCATTGACTGCCGATTGACTGTCTCAAAGGATCATTCCAATTGATTTGAACGTCAATATCAACATCAATAACAGCAGTTACATTGTGCTATGACACACAAGCAGTCAGATGAGCTGTCTGTTGACTGTCTAAACTACTTTATATGGATGCAAAACTATAAATGAATGAACCCAAAAAGTCAGTAATAATGCCTCATCGGATAGGAAAGTCTTTTGTGAGCACTACTGAAATAAGTAAATGTTTGAACCAGGGAGTTAATCTGTGAACCGTGTTTTGGCACGGGCCTGATCACACCAACAACTGATGTGACCAACGAGCACTAGCATGTTGTTAGAAATGTCCACAACTTTGAATATAATAATGAACCAGAATTATACATATTCATAGATGTTGTCAGCAACGGTGTGTTGTGACTACCACATTTGCTCTTTCTTCCTTCCTCTCTCTGTATCTCTATCTTCCTCTCAGCTGGACATTCCTCTGTGCTTTCTAGTGAGTTGTTGTTGCCTTGAGTAACAAATCAGCTCAGGAATGCGTGTTGTCTTTTGCAAATGGATTTAGAGCCAATAAATTATCCAACGCCAAGTAATGGACAGCGCTTCATAATGATGAAGAGTTGGGCTTGCCTTGAGAGAAACAATGTTTTGGGAGTATTGAGTTCTCTTGGAGTATTATTATTTTCTCTCTTCAGTGTGGGGTCTTCACTGGGTTTTAGCCTGTGCTGAGCCCTGACTCCCTGTGAATTAGAGCAGGAATCCCCTCTGTGATTTACACCTCACCCGCTCCCAGCGACAGCACAGCAGACAAAACCCACTAAATGAACAGGTACTGCAGGCTAAATGGCCTGACCCGGCGCTGAGCGGTAGGGTTTCCGCATGCAATCGACCCCACCACAAAGGCCACCAACAGTCTTTGCTTCTGCTTTTCAGATTGGAAATAACTCCCATCCACAGCTAATGAACATCCTTTCACTGGATGACAAATTGAGGAGAGAAAATGTGTGTCGGGTCGTCATAAAGTATTCTGCCACAGAGTGGTGCCGAGTGCTGCCTATGGATGTGGGGAATGTGAATCTGCTCTGTTGTGCTGCAGTCAGGCAGACAAAGAGCCGGGCCAGGGCCGTCAGCGACTGTGGGACACACTAAGCATCTGGTGACAGATCCGTCGGGATGCATGACCACTTTACACTGGGCTGTCTGTGTGTGGGAGCCCTGGATAGATACATGGAGTGTTTTTACTGCCGACTTAGTGCACACCTCAGGAATTCCAGCACGGTCCTGTCCTCACTAGTAAAACCTGCTTGTGTGCTCTACTCCAAACAGCCATGTGTTTAATTGTCTGTGGTAGGGGCCTGCTAAGCACAAGTGCCTTCTTTTTCTCCACCTGTCACATGAACACATCAGTAGGTGTTCAGCAGGCTGAATAAATCAGGACAAACAGCAACACCCTGCTGCATTCATGCAACTGCTGGACTTGTTTATGAGAATCTTGGAGGCTTTTCAGGCCCAGTTTGATGATTCAGTGCTGATGATTCAACAGAATGATAATGAAATGTTGCTCTTAAAGGTCAAACTTTGTAGAAAGACCATTTATTTTGAAGGATTCCAAGTTGCAAAACTGTTTTGCACCTCAGTGTTCATTTCATCTCCACCCCCCTGTTATTCATATAGAACTTTTCAGTCGAGACAGTGTTGTCTTTGAGGACGGTTCTTTGACGTCTTTAGGTGGGGGAAAAAAAACATAATTGCGCTTGTTCTCTTTCATTCTCACTTTCATGCCACCCTGTCTGACAAAATATAATGAGTCCTGTCATTGTGTGTGGCACGTTGGCTAACAGTGTCACAGCTGTAACCCTACGCTTTATGGTCTCAGCCAGTTCTGAGCAATTTAAACCTGTGCACCATACAGTTTGTGTGTAACAATGGATCCATGTGAAAGACTCCTTATGTGAGTGCCAAGAGTGTTAGTTAGAACTGTGTGTGCACTCTTTATATTTGGCAAGTGCTGTTCTTTGTTAGTCAGATCATGTCTAGATACAATCTTGTATACTTCATGAGAGATCATATATGTCTCATACAGTTTAACTTGTGAGGGATCAGGCCTCAAACAGACTCTCAAACATTGAAATTGAAGCAAAATCCTTTTGATGATAATACTGAACTTTTCCATAACCACTTATTCTCATCAGGGTCGTGGGTGGCTGAAGCTAATCCCAGATGACACAAGGTGAGAGGCGGGATACCCCTGGACAAGTCACCAGTTCATCACAGGGCTGACACATAGAGACAAACAACCATTCATGGTCACATTCACTCCTAAAGGCAATTTAGAAGAACCAAATAACCTGCATGTCTTTGTGCATGTCCAGCTGTGGGGTTCTTGCTGAGGCAACTAATTATTGCACCACTGTGCTGCTCTGTAATTCTGAATTTTAAATATGTTGTGACAAGCCTGTTGCCACCATGGGTTCAACTCAACACATATACCCAGACAACTGATCGTGACTTAATTATTTATTTCAGTCTTTTTAGGACACAGTGGTTGAGCGACGCTTGCAGGCTCCTTGCGTGCTTCTGACTGTCGCACTTTGCTGCTGTCTCTCTGTGTCGTCCTTTCCAGTCTCGGCCTCACTCTCCCTCTCGCCCGGTCCAGCATGCTACTGATAAAGGGGAGAGTGATTAGTTAACAGTGTGCAGGTGTGCTAATCATCTCCCCTCCCACTGCTCTCCTGAGCCCTCTCCACATATGTATTTAATGAAACTCCAATAAAGATGGAGGACAGCCAAAGACAGATTTAAACATGAATGGTCAAAGTATAAGTCAAGCTCACTACACTTCCCATATTGCATGTCAAAAGGCTATAAGTAGATCTTTGTTAGATTCTTCATCAGAGTGGTCATGCTGCATTCATGTCACATGAGATGGAAAATGGCAATGGGAAAGACCCATATGATCTTTGGCTGATATGAGGCTTCCATATTTGACTGGTTTTCAGGCCCCTCCACATATTCACAAGTTCCAAATTGGGTATATCAGAGATTTTCAGTTGTAATTAAGACTTAGACATTGATGTAAAGTCAGAAACTGCTTACTCTGACATGACATAACAGTTTTGTTTGAAACTCAATGCCCCCAAGTTATAATAAATTTGTTAAAAATCTGTAGTCTCCAAGCCCAAACCTCAATAAGCATTGATGACATCACTATTGACGTCATCTGGGGTTATTTCCTGACTCAACAACGCTCCTCCAGAGCCATGAAAAATATCATACAGCTGTTTCCACACTGTGAGTGGTTCTCAACATGATGAGTAAACTGATCTCGATGTGTAAAATCATTGGAATAGTGGTGAAACAGCACAAATAGCTGCTGCATATCTCCACACTATAAAAAGGGCGAAAGAAGTTGAGAAGAAGAAGGAGTTATTTTATAGACTTGGCTTGACTACCAAAGTCTGACCAATCCTCAGACTCCTCCTCAACTCCTCTGCTGTACAGCTGCTCCACTGGAATCCACCACCAACATTCATGCAACATTACAGCAACAGCTTTGCATATCTGCCTTACACAGTGTAAGGTATAGACATATTCTAGACTCAAATTATCCCCAGATAAAGTGTCCAGGCATGTACGGCCTTATTTTAAACTCTGTAAACAGACGTGTTTAGATGTTTGTCTGAAGATGAGGGGACATTCCACTGCTGAATCCCAATCAAAGACAGATGAGGTAAACCGGGGTTCATGGGCCTCAAAGTTGGCAGAAGCTGGCATTATCCTGTCTTGTTTTTATACTGCTGCCTGTAACTTGATGTATTGTTCCTTTGGCTATAAATATCTGAAAACGAGCGAAGCAGGAAACCTTTATGTGTAAATTATGTGAGAGCTCTTAGTGTATATCAGCGCGTTAGATCATTCTGGTGTAATAGATAATAATGAATAAGAGCTTATCTTATCTTTTCACACTTAAGCCATGACTGCTAACAAGGGCATGTAAGGTAGGCTGTCTTCATCAAAATCCATATCTCAGTTTGTTTGTAGTCTGTTTAAAGGTCCAGTGTGTTTCTCAGATTTATTGAGCTCTATTTACATAACACAGGAGAAATGGAATATAATATTCATAACTTTGTTTTTATTTGTGTATATCCACTTGAAAATTGGAATTTATTGTTACCTAAGAATTAGCCTTTTACATCTTCAGTGGGTCTGCCATGTTGAATCACCATGTTTCTACAGTTGATTAGAACAGACAAATTAGACTCTGGAGTTTTTTCTCACGTTTTGCAGCCACTGTAGTTTCTCCTCCACGCTTGAAATTGGAGGGTGAGTGGAGGGGGATGCAATCCACAACTACACCGTTTGAAATGTAACCCAAATCCTACGAACTGATCCTCAAATACATCTTCTGTCGGCTGACTGATTTACTTTGATTCAATTCAATAGAACAATAAAAACGTGGAAAGCTAAGCTGGGCTGTGGATGTGACTGGCTGGCTGCACTTACAGCACACAGTGACATTGGCCAAAGACTGAAAGTCAGACACCAAAATTTAAACCTGTTAATTGAGATGTGTTGATACACCACATGAGTTTAGTCTGTCACTATTACAGCCACTGCAGTAGCCACCAATGATAAGCTCTCAACCGTTTGCATTGATACAGACCAAGTTATCTCAACAATATTACTAATGTAAAAAACCAATAGACAAACATGGTTCTTAACCTACAGCTGCATTTTAGTTTTAAAGTGCTAAAGTGTTGCAACCTGATTCATGCCTTCTGTTACAGCTGACTTTTACATTTCTGTTTTTTTGCTCAAAAACTGAACTTGAACTCAACTGACTTGAGGCGGGCGTGGCTCAGTTGGAAATGATGTCACATACTTCTTTGCACCAATCAGGATTTAGCAAGATTTGAATCTGAATCTGATAACATTTGGGTTGTTTCTCACTTTCAGTCATCCAAACTCACACCCACAAGTCCTGATGAAGATGATTCACTGAGTTTTAGTTTAAAATTCTTATTAAAATAATGCATGGAGATTGTTTTTAACTTATTTATCAATCATTCATCAATCAATCATGAATATTTAAAGTTTTGAATAACAAACATTTTCAGGGGCTTTAAAAGGGACTTAAATTTCAAAATAATGACATAAAATTAGCACTCACTTCTATTGTGTAGTGCCACATTTAGACTGTCATTGAAGATTTTATTTGAAGAACAGCTCTGCAGTTGTGTAAAACAGCAGAAGAATGCATGAACTGCGCAAATATTTCAGCAGGCTGAGTTTATCCTTCACAGTAAAACAACGTAAATGTCATTTTAAGAAGGAAAATGTTCTGACATCCAGATACATGATCCTTTTCCAGATACGAGCTGCTGCAGAGGAACAAATTCTCCCTTTTTTTCTATTAGCAGCTCCATGTAAAAACATATTAGGGCTATGTGTGGTGGAAGTATCACAGCCTCGGGGCATGAACCTGGAATTCACCGTTTGTTTAGTGGATAAGAGAGTGCTGCCGGTGCTGCCGGCTACAGCAGGAGGTGGTGCAGAGTTCAGCTGCAGGTAAAACGTACCTGACAGACTGACCTGGAGCTGTCTGACTGCTGGGAAACCCAAAATGAGAGGGAGGGTGAAGGGAGGGGGGGAGCTGACAAAGGATCACAGGAGGGGACACATAAAGGGAACATTGTTCAAAATAGGCCACCTCGGAATCAGCCACACTCATATTGTATATCTGTGTTTACAAATGAACTGCTGACAGTAGAAATACAGCTAATCTGAGCTTCACTAAAAAAAACAAAATGTCTTAAATGCAGTCACATTCTATGACAAAAATCTAAAATTTGAATGATCTATCTGAGATAGATTGTTCAAACAGGCCACACATGCCAAGGGCTTCAAATTCTTCAACTAATGCCCCCTCAAAGCCCTCGAAGACACACACACACACACACACACACACACACACACACACACACACACACACACACACACACACATAAAAGTAGCACTTATTTGTTTCACCTCCACTGCAGCACAGCCGTAGACTTGCTACCACGTGTAATCTCCCAAACTGAAGCAGTTGTGTGTTTTACAAATTAACAAACCTTTCTCTTTACGAGCCCTGAGGCTGTTGACATGAATCTATCAGTTTGATCTGCAGAACTGGTGCTTATCCATCTTGCAGAAGATTGGGATCTCACTTCAAAGAGAAGCTCAGTACTTCCTATCATTACTGCTGAGTTATAAACCTGTAATTAAGTCCAAATTATGTCTATTAATAACCTGCATGGAAGAGGTTGAGAACTTAATGACTTAATGTGGAGGTAGGCTCAGTGAGGGGACGTCTATGAAGACATGATAATTTAAGGAGACAGCCTGCATGCGCTCACTGTGACAACGAGCAGCGTCGACCAGGTGTTGGACTTCCTGAATACAGATATTCAGCGTGCTTGTGAAAGGGCTGTCACCCTCCCTCTCATTACCCACAAATACCTCCTCCAGGTTACCGCTGGCCAGCCAAAACCAGAGCTATGACTGAAACTATAAACACCTACCTTTAAGCTGCAGCAAACATTCTTATACAAACATAAGACAAAGTCTTTAAAATGACAAAAACAGGCCTAGTGTCTAGATTAAACCCAGAGACAATTCCTGATGCATACATGCATCCATTGGTGTTGCCAAAAAGATGTGTATCTTATGTAAAATAACACCATCAGTTCTCTGTCACCATTCAAATATTTCACCTCTGCTGAAAGGGTCTCTTCTTGCATGTCGTCTCACATCACGCTCAGTGTGTTAGTAATGTGCCAAAACCATGCTCTCTACCCTTTCTGCTTCTTGTCTTTTGACAATGGTCAAAGATGCAAATAATGGTTTTCTGATAATCATACCAATAACCATGTCTTCATGGGACATTTTCTTAGCTACTTGTGTAATCATTGACTGATGATTGTAGGGACTCGTCATCTGTTAAACTCGCCCTTGCAGCAGCAGACACTCAACAATTTCCCATAATGTCTAGCCCAGGGCTTTTTCCATTTTGCTCTTCCTGAACATGGTCCTAACACCACAGGAATCTGAGTGCAGAGTCACTTGTTTGGTTGTTTGTCATCCGATATAGGAGCATAGATGGTCCGAACGTAATCGTGTTATCCCAGTGGTGGTTCTGGAAGAGGTGGGTACGTCTCACTCCTTGTAAGGATCCAGAAGAAGGTTTAAGTCTGTGTATGAGCCACATTAAGTAACAGCCATGATGCCCATTCTGTCAAAGTGTTTCTCTTTTTGGGGCAGGCTTATTCCTGGATTCTGATGTCAGTGTAGTAACCTCAACTCGATCGCCTCACAGAATGTTGAAGACTCTGCAAAATCCCACATTGTGTTCAGTGACAACATTATTTTATTTTAATTTCCAGTTCAGTCATTTTACAGTCCAATATCACAAATGACAATTTGCCTCATGAACCTATCTGTAGCCTATATGACACCCTCCAAACTCCCCACAAAAAAAATGTAACTCAGATTAACAGAGAAAAAAGTAAACTGCCAACTGCAGCTGCTCAGAGCAGCGGGGAAGTGTTTGTGTTTACAGATAAACCAATCAATTCAAAATCAAAATAAATAAATAACAACGTAAGCTTCTGTCTTCAGGACACAAATACTGAGAAGGACAATCATAACATTAAGAGACTTTATTCATATAAGTGACCGAGTCGGTGGAGCTGTGTTATCTCTCCATAAACAGAAAATCAACAGTAAACTCGAGCCAGCTACTGATAGCCATTGGCCATAAACTTCTTTCATTTCAATCTCTAGCCTCTCACTGCCACTGGGATTTATGACTTCAACACACAGCATTGTCAGCCTCAACACTCCCCAGCACAAACACACCTGTACCTGTTTTGGTGCTAATTTGTGGTGAACCACTGCTTGATGTGATGCCAGGCGGGTTATTCCACCCTTATTAATTATGACTCTTCTGCGTCCTCTCAATAGTAATTCTGTTTTCGTGTCTGCTCTGCTGTCGAGTGCACCTCAACCTGCCTCTGAATGTCTGACGACTGAGATCAGCCTTCGTCCCCTCTGCTGCCTGTCTGAGTGTGTGTGTGTGTGTGTGTGTGTGTGTGCGTGTGCGTGTGCGTGCGTGCGTGCGTGCGTGTGTGTGTATGAACAGTAGCAAAGCTGCGATGTAGAACTGGGTACGATCAGGCTTTATCGTGCTGTCTTTGTTATCACTTATCTCTCAGCCACTGTTCTTCCAAAGGCTTCAGGAAAGTGACAGTTCTTTCATCGGCCCCCTGGCAGGAAACAGGAGGAGGGCCTCTGCCTCACATCTATCTCAGTTTGCCGTGATGTAGCATTCCTCCCCAGACGGGCCTTTTGACTGATGGGGACAGCTCAGTAATTTTCCTGCTGTCTGAGTCATCAGAGTACAGTGAAGACATAATTAGCTTTCAGACGAAGGGCACAAGCTTTGGTTTAGACTGTAACACTCACTGTGAACGTTCCACTTTTTTTTAACTTGAGGAGACTTAAAGGTTTCCCTTTGAAAAGCAGGTGTGGAGACACATTTTATTGTTGTAGATTAGATGATTGGAAGTACTTTATTTAGTGCAGCACTCCTATGTTAGGGTGTTCACCTGCGAGGTTCCTTCTCTCAGCACATTCAATATAAAGACATTCATTTAGCTCCAAAGTGCAGCTATATGCAGGTGATGACAGAAGAGATAAAACATTTGCCCTGTAATTCGGATCATTTATGTCATTAAAGCCACCAGGTGCAGATGTGAACTGTGACCTCGATCTCTCATAATCATCTCCCACCGTCGTCACTATCATCTCCATCTACAAAGCGCTCAGACTTTTGTAGCCGGTTACGCAGTAGATTAATATTTGCTTTTGGATTTCTGTTAACACTAAAATAACACTATTCTGTGTACTGAACAACAGCTCCAGAGCATTTTCACTCAATTTTCAAAATAGTTCATTTTAAACAGCCTGTAATTGTTTGTGATTGCTGGCTGTATGCAAATTCCAAAGGATTTGAAGTAATAACATGGTCAGGAACAGCGAATCATTGTCAGGCAGAAACCTCTGAAACTCCAGTCTAATTAGTTTTTGAAACACTTTGATTTTCAGTTTCTACACTTTCAGTAAAGAAGAGAATGGAGTCGTTGAATGAACATAGAAGTCACCAAAATGTAAAGTTCAAAGTCTTTGCCAGAGACTGACTGGCGCTAATAACGTCGTCCGTCCTCACCCCCTCTGCCCCTTTTTCTCCACCTTTTATGACTAGCTCAGTTAAGCTATATTTAATGACTTACATATGAATTGCACATTTTATTTAATATTATAGTAAGCCTACAAACAGAAAAATACTTAACCTTTAACTGTTGCTGTAAAACTCTCTGTTCCCTCTCTCCTCTCACCATGCTCATGTGAAACACTGTCCTCCTCCTTATTTGTATCATTTATGAAGATAATCGATGTGAAGCTTTTTTTTGCATTTGACCCCAAATATTGTTGACCTGTGTTTGTTTCTTTATATTTTGTGTATATCATTTATGTCACTGTCACTGTGTCATTTATTGGACATTTATCTATCAAATCTAATCACATGTTACCACTGGGCTTTCACACAGGCAGCAGGAGAATGTAGTCCAAAAGGTCAGCTGTGTCAAGACCTTCAGACCCATGCTCATATATCCAACCATGGACTTTCAGAGGTGCTCAAACTGCCAGCAAACAGATCACCAGAACAAATGTTTAATTGAGGAATGTGTACTGATTCCTCAAGGAGATGCCCCCCCCCGCCAACTGACAGCAGAGCAATTCTGTTAGTAAAACCAAGGCCTCCCAGATGTCCATGATGGAATCACATGAGACCCTTGAAGAGCAGGGGACAGATAAGTTGGATGTGCTGATCCTCATTTGGACAGTTCACAGTTGAGGGCAGAAATCGCTCTGTCCACTGAGCAGCCAAAACCATCAGATTTGGATTCCTGCGTCTGGCCGAGTCCGTCGCTCCGTCAGGACAGTTTAACCCTGTGTGGCAGAGTGTCTCTCTCCAAGGTGCTGAAATGGATTTTGTCTTCTCTGTTTTGTTCTGATCCCTTTCAGGGCAACTGAAGGTTGACCACACACTGCTGCTTGAGGTTCAAATTCTTTCAGTACTTCTCAGTAATCGTTGTTTTTTCGATCGATTGGACACCACCCTGGCAGCTGAAGACGGAAGACCATCCAAGCAGTGACTGTGTTATTATAGTATAGTATACTATAGAAGTGATGTGTATTCTAAAAGTTTCATCTGACAGAGAGCGTCAGGGTGTCTGATGTTTACAGGTTGGGGAAAGATTGTGGTCTTGTTTTAATTTGGGGTTGGATAATGATGCTAATGTCTGAAATGGTGTTAACACTGCTGATGATTAGTCCTAACATGAATTCTAAGAATCACTGCCAGAACTGGACTGCCTTCACACCGTCATGGTGCAATAATACAACTGATGATACAATGTCTTCTGTCATGTGAAGTAAATACGCATCTGGAGGTGATGCTAGGAGTTATTAGTGTTTTTAAGTTATTAATGGGTAAGTACGAGAAAACAGAGTGCTGGTGTTGACCCATATTTATCTATTTTCAAAAACCTTTGAGGCCTTTTTTCTCAAATCAACACACTTTCAAGGATTTCAAGGACCCATTGGAACCATTGGGTAAGTGTTGTTCCTACCCAAGAATGAGCGAGCAGAGGGATGAGGACAGCACACTGTAACACAAAGATCTGGACAGGACTTTGGGAGGAAGCAGCTGTCTTTGTAGATCCACGGAGTCATTGTGAATGGCAGATTTAGGGGTTAAACTGGAGAGGCTTGTCATCTTTATCTGGTGCTGTGCCTGCCAGCTCCTGTACTTCCATGGTGCCTCTCACAAATGAATGTGGAGCCTTGAGGGCCTGGAAACTCTTTGGGTGTAGAGACAGAAAACCTGTTCAACAAGTCTCTCCCCTTCCCAAGTCTGCGAGATCGTACACTCGTCTATATTAAACAAATGTCGGAGGATTGAGACAGAGGAGATTAAGTGTGACATAAGTTCTATGCGCTGGCTGATCCACCAGGACACTCCAGCTAAACAAAGTGGATTTTACATTTTCTATGTGCACCTTCAGTCACACCATCGTTCTACAGAAAAAATACTATGAAGCTTTATTGATGCGGTGTACAGGGAAACCAAATGGACTGCAATAACTCAGTAACATCTATCGACATAAAAACAACATGACACTGCATGACAACCTACAAGCATTTTTCCATCCATGCCGTTGGCTGCATGAAACTTCAATATGAGATGAGAGTGCAGAGATAATGGTGGTTGCACAAGTTTTGTTTTTATGGCTCATTTGCAGTGCACCAAGATGGAGATGATCAGACATGAGAAGAATCTTGTCAACAACTTAGGTCAAATTATTTCCTTCACAGGGTTGTTGTCATAGTTTTGAGTTTGTTTGTCCTGTTTTATGAGGCATTCCTGAGGTGCCAGGAGTGCATCTCCAGCACCAGCCAGAGTCTGGTCTCCATAAGGGATTGCATGGGTGGACTGGTGGGCCAGTTGGAGCTTTTGGCTGCCAGGCTAGGTGAGCGGACCACCTCACCTATGGCGGTCAGGGCGACGCCTGCCCCTCCTGCTCTTCCGTCGGTGGCCTGGCCGACACTACTCCCTGTTGCTCCGTCGGCGGCCCGACCGACTCCAGCCCCTGTTCCTCTGTCGGTGGCCCGACCGACTCCAGTTCCTGCTCTTCAGTCGGTGGCCTGGCCGACATCAGTCCCTGTTCCTCCGTTAGAGGCCCAGCCGACTCCTGCCCCTGTTCTTCCGTCGGCAGCCCAACCGACTCCTGCTCCTGCTCTTCCGTCGGCGGCCCGGCCGACTCCAGCGTGCCCTGATCTTCCGTCGGTGGCCCGGCCGACTCCAGCGTGCCCTGCTCTTCCGTCGGCGGCCAGGCCGACTCCTGTTGCCCCTGCTCCTCCGTCGGTGTCCCGGCCAACTCCGCGACTCCCTCCGGGACCTCTAGTTCCTCCTCCTCCGTGGCCTCCAGGGGGCCTCCGCCCTCGTCTCCACTGGCCTCCAGAAGGGCTCCGCTGCTAGCCTTTCCGCCCTCGTCTCTCCCAGCCTCCAGAAGGGCTCCGCCGGCGGCCTCTCCGCCGACCTCCAGAGGGGCTCCGCCTTCCCCTCCGCCGGCCTCTCCGCCAGCCTCCATAGGGCCTCCGCCGCCTCCGCCGGCCTCCAGATGGGCTTCTTCGCCTCTGCTGCCCCTGAGCCTCCTGTCCCTTTTTCTACTTCCTGTCGTACCTCCCCACTACCCTCGTGACAGTTGTTTAGTTTATTGAAATCATTTTATTTTCATTGTACCCAACATTTGAGTACTTCAGTTATTACAGCTCTTTAATCTCTCCCTTTATTTATTTATTTATTTTTTTCCACCATCGAGTATGGACCTGCACTCGTAACCTTCTTCACCTTCCAGTGATGAAAGTATTGTTTTTATCTACCGAGTGTTGTGCTGTCTGCTCTTAACCACTGTCGGCCTTCGACAACCATGATGCCTGATTCCGCACTAAACCCGCAAATAGTGTTAGCTAGCAAACTTTGTAAGCATTAGCTTGCCTGCTAAAATATTTTTGCTGCTGTCACAAGAGTTTACACAGCAGTGCAGAATACAGTGTAGATGATTAACATTAGGTGTACTGACTGGAGTAGCAAAGGTAGTTTCAGCTAGGGAGCTAGCTGAGAACATGTGTGCTCTAATAGTTTATCTACCAGTGTTTTCAGTGACAGGATCAGTGTGTGGGATTTAGCGGCATTTAACAGTGTAGATGAAGATTGATTGACCTCCACTCACCCTCCAGTTCAAGTGTGAAAGAGAAACATGCAATGGACTCCATGGAAGAGGAGCAGAGCATCTGTAGCTATAAAGGTTCGTTCTAAGGTAACAAAAACATAATGATTCTTATTTCCAGGTGATTATACACTAATGAAAACATGGTTATGGATATTCTATAATTGCCATATTCTGTAAACTGAGCCCTCTAAATCTGACACACTGGACCTTTAAGTGGTTTCAAATATGACACCATTAAGCTGACCTTTAAAAAGACATTCCAGATGTCTGAAGCAGTTCACTATAGTAGGTGTCTTTTCCTTTTTTAGGAGGTTTGTTTTATTGTGTAGGAGTGACGTGAGTCGGTGGTTAACTCTGAAACACATCTTCATTTTTAACTAAAAGTAATAACTAAACTTATTTTTGTCTTTTGTCTTTAAGATGATCTGTGTGAAAAAGTGTTGAACAGATGAATTACTTTTCTGGTGTGTGTGTGTGTGTGTGTGTGTGTGTGTGTGTGTGTGTGTGTGTCTAAGGTGTGGACAGGTAATGTGTGAGTGATGACACATGATACACACAGCTGCCTAGTTGGCGGTTTGACACTTCAGCTTTGAGGTGATATCCATCCTCAGATATGTTGTCTGGAGCTCTTCAAAGAGCTCCAACAATAAACACACACCTCCTCGGTGTGATCGCAGCTTCAGCTTTAATGCCACCTGCTCCTCCACCTCTGATCATTGATAGCATGACTGAACAGTCGATCACCTTCACGTGACCCTGACGTGTTACATGCTAAACACACTGCAAACTCTTTCATTAAGCCGTGTGAAGCATCATCATGATAAATCCCCTAATTTGGATGAACATGAATGGTTTTTAGCAGTACATCTGTGTGTGGCTGTGTGAATGAATGCATTGTTGAGTGAATAATGGAACTGAGCCCTCGGACAGGACAAACCTGCAGATGGCGCCCCAGTTCCTGAGTGCTCTTATAGTCAACCCTCAAGTATTGAGGAGACTGTGTGCACAAACTTGGAATACGATTTATCCATATTCAATCAATCATCTAATCAGAGACAGTTTGATAAGACTTTGGCCCGCAGTGCTGTTAAATGCACCCTGAAATTAAAATCATCATGGTGTCTTTCAGCACTCAGAGCTGGAAAATCCTTCCTGGCCTCGGGTGAAAAATATTTTATCACATGGCACAGTGGAAAAAAAGAAGAAAAATCATGAACATGTGGTGATGTGAACTTGTGTCCCATAGCATGTAAATGGAACTGTGTTTGCTTGTTTTCAAATAGAAGCATCCTGTGTCTTGCAGTGGATTAAGCCAATGTCAACAGAGAGCTGAGCTTTAAACAAACTGTGCTTTAGGGACAGTCAACTGGTTGTAATCTGAGGCCAACAACCATAGAGTATAAGGGTCTACTGGAAAATAAACACTTGAATGCAGTATGGCATGCATTTAGGAGAGAAACATGTCTCACTCATGAAGAGACAAGCATTGTCTAAAAATAGATTTTCTAAAAATAAAAAAGAGAGGAGGCTGAACAAACGTGTTTTTGTTCTTGTTTTTCCTCATAATACTCTTTCATCTGAAGTAAAAGTACATGTCAGGCTAAATTACGCTGATCTCTCAGACTGATGATTTGTGCAAATTCACTTCAATTCAGAGCAGCATGTTCAAGCACACATGTAAACAAAAAGGACGTGACTTCAGTCCAAGTATCAGGAGCTGTATGAGCTGCTGCCTCCTGTGAGCTGCCATCTTCGGTTACTCAAGACTCATGCATGACCTAATGAGTCACGTCCACTTGAATTAATCGAATTCATCGCACTGAGTTGATACGTGCACATATCATCTACGTTTGGTTGCAGTTGTGCAGTGTGTCTTGTTGACTGTACACGTGACATCTATTGCACGTCTGTCCGTCCTGGGAGAGGGATCCCTCCTCTGTGGCTCTTCCTGAGGTCTCTTCCACCTTTTTTCCCTGTTAAAGGGTTTTTTGTGGGCAAGTTTTTCCTCACTCGAACCGAGGGTCTAAGGACAGAGGGTGTCACTCCCTGTACAGATTGTAAAGCCCTCCGAGGCAAAATGTATTTTGCGACTTTGGGCTATACAAATAAAATTTGATTTGATTTGATTTGTGTTCAAGAATGTTGCTAAACAGAAGATTTATCAGTTTTATAATTTATCTTTTTAACCCATTCACACACACAGCTGCCATGCATCGAGAGAAACTTGATGACTTGAACTTGACTGGATGAAATACAGTGGAGGAACTGTGAAAAAAAAAAAATAGAATAGAAGATAATCTTCCTAATACTTTGCATTAAAATTTTCTGAAATTTGCACAGCAGACAAACATAATAAAGGTCATTATTAATGCGATGCTTCACGGTAGAACCCCACCGGGCACGTCTCTGTCATGTCGCTGTTTTGGTCTGTTCTCTGCCCAACTTCAAACCCCACCAGGAGCATTTCAGAAGTGGAGCGTTTGCCTGCCAGACTTTGTTAACTTGCTCACATTTGGTCATTTTTCCTGGTTTATGTGCTTCTAAATATGTAAATATGCTACGTAGCTAAATTGTTTCCCTTTTGGCTGTTTTGACACAAGGTTTTTTATTTTGAAAATTGAGACTGGCGATATCAGATTGATGCACATTGCTCTCAGCATCTGTGAATAATATAACAACCGCTTCTGGGACAGTTTTGAAACGGACCACGCCACTTCTGGTGCGGTTTGAAACATTAGACTAGAATAAGCCCAATTAGCTCTGGGGGGTGCGGTGTACACAGAACGTGTCGCATCCATGCCTGGTGGAATTCAGCTGTAATGCTCTAAAAACATGTGACCAGACCTGTACAGTAATGCCAAAGTGATTTTTTTTCTGTAACCTAACAATGTCAGTGAAGACTGAACCCACAGGTGTACACTAAATAAAACAGTCATGCTGTCCTGATGTATGTCTGGCTGCAGGTCTGCCTCTCTTTAGATCATAAAAAGGTTACTGCTGATCAGGATTATTATTATCAGGATATGTACCACAGTCCTTTAAAGTAGCTGTAATTAAACCTCTTCTTAAAAAGCCCAGAGGTTTTAGTCAATTACAGACCGATATCAAACCTTCCCTTTCTCTCTAAGATACTTGAGAAAGCTGTAGCCAATCAGCTGTGTGACTTTCTCCACAAGAACAGTTTTTTTGAGGATTTTCATTCAGGATTTAGAGTGCATCATAGCACAGAGACCGCAGTAGTCAAAGTTACAACCTTCTAATGGCATCAGACTCATGACTCGTCTCTGTACTTGTCTTGTTAGATCTTAGTGCCGCATTTGACACCATTGACCATCAAATTCTTTTACAGAGACTGGAACATCAAATTGGCATCAAAGGAACCGCCCTAAGTTGGTCTAAGTTGTATTTCTTAGATCGATCTCAGTTTGTTCATGTCAATAATGAATCCTCCATGCATACCAAAGTCAGTCACAGAGTTCCACAAGGTTCTGTACTAGGACCACTTCTATTCAGTTTATATATGCTTCCTTTAGGGAACATCATTAGGAATCACTCCATTTATTTTCATTGTTATGCTGATGACACCTAATTATATTTCGATCAAGCCTGATGAAACCAATCAGTTAGCTAAACTCCAAGCATGCCTTAAGGATATAAAAAGTTGGATGACCTTCAATTTTCTGATGTTAAATTCAGACAAAACTGAAGTTCTTGTAATTGGACCCAAAAACATCAGAAACTCTCTTTCTAGAGACTTAGTTACTTTCAGACGGGATCACCCTGGCCTCCATCTCCACCGTAAAGTCATCTTTGATCATGATTTGTCCTTTAACGTCCACATAAAACAAATTTCAAGGAGTGCTTTCTTCCATTTACGTAACATCGCAAAAATCAGACGCATCTTGTCTCAAGCAGATGCAGAAAAACTAGTCCACGCATTTGTTACTTCTAGGCTGGACTATTGTAACTCATTGTTATCAGGCTGCTCCAATAAGTCTCTTAGGACTTTGCAGCTGATTCAGAATGCTGCTGCACGTGTTCTGACAGGAACCAAGATCAGAGATTATATTTGTCCCATTTTGGCTTCTTTGCATTGGCTACCTGTTAAATCTAGAATAGAATTTAAAATTCTTCTCCCCACATACAAAGCTCTTCATGGTCAGGCACCATCATACCTTAAAGAGCTCATAGTACCTTACTACCCCTCTAGAACACTGCGCTCTCAGAATGCTGGGTTCCTTGTGGTTCCTATAGTTTCTAAAAGTAGATTGGGAGCCAGAGCTTTCAGCTATCAAGCTCCTCTTCTGTGGAACAAACTACCATTCTGGGTTCAGGAGGCAAACACTGTCAACACTTTTAAGAGTAAACTTAAGACTTTCCTTTTTGATAGAGCTTATAGTTAGGGCTGACTCAGGTCATCCCTTAGTTATGCCTTTAACTTATATTTACATGATAATGTGTATGCTGTATGTTGGGAACATAAACATTAGTTTTATATACTATTTTAATATATTAATATATTTATTATATTAGTATAAAACAGCAGGTTGACTTTATATTTCTTATATTTGTGAAAACAATGGGAACCTATGACTTCTCACAGATCAGCTCATATATTTTGAATGTGGTAAATACATCCGGAGCTTCAGACCAAAGAAACAGTTCCATGGGTGATATCTTTGCTTAAAATCAAACCCCACTCTACTGCAGTCCAACCTTAGAGCCGGGGAGGGTTTGTGTCCTGGCATTGGGAGGAGATTGTGCTGAATGACTAACCCTGTCTGTGAGCGGGTCACCGTGGCTGGCTGGCTGCCATTGGGAACACTGGAAGTGTGAAAGGGATAGCAAAGCCCCTCAATTGGCTTCCAAAGCAGAGCTTAGTGAGGCCTCTTTTCTTCCTCAGTGTGACTAGCCGCTGAGGCAGGATCCCCAAGATGCCTGTCACTTTGACCTAATCCGTTTTCTGCCCAGCTGTGGGGGAAAGTCACCTCTTAGTTTTATCACATTTGAATGCAAACAAGGCCGGAAGGGTGCTTGTGTGTCACATCGGAGGGCCTGAGAGCTCCTCTGAAAGGGAGCCCCTGTAGTCAGGGAGAAAAATGTGACAGGCAGCTCTATCACTGCTCACCAGCCAGACAATTTGAAAAATTTTGCCTCTTTCAAAAGCGCACTCTTCTTTCTGGGGGCCTAACCCAACACACCAGGCTGTTTAGCATCTCCACAGCCATGAGATTGCTCCTGATAGCCACATTATGGGGCCTCATTGTCAGTGTTTAACATTGCGTTGGAACTAAGAGGATTAACTTGAAGAATCCAGCAGTCAACAGATGCATACATTCATATGGAACCCTCTGCCCGTAAATCAGCAGTCCATCTTCTTAGAGGAAAAAAAAATATAAAGTTTTTTAACTTTCCTTTAAGATTATAAGAATAGCTTGATTTGATTTGCAGCACATTTAAACACGTGTCTTCTTCCACATCTTTGCGTCATAGGTTGGGGAGCAGCTTGTAACTCAACACGTGGTTGTTCCACTGACATCAATGTATAGGCCTCACAACAGCTTCGTCTGACTTAATTATAAAGGAAAGCACAAGTTTGTTATTCGGACAATGACCATGTGCCCATCGACCTGCCAGAGACATAATTGTACTGACACAATGATGAGGTCATTAGTTAACTGGGAGTTACTTACGGTCCAGATGTGGGGGCTCAGTAGTAAATTGTGATGCAATGGACAAATATAACTATGTATATATAAACCACGTGTCTGAGATGAAATGTTCATCTTCAGGATGCTCTAAAGTGTTGTATATACTTCGACACGTTCAAATATACCTCCAAGCAGTCAGTAAAGCCCTACATGCCTCCGACAATGGAAACACTGTGGCTGTAGCAGGAAAAAGTCACGTATGAGGACAGCTTATGGAGAGAAGTTAATGACTAAAAAGTTCACCCAAATCAAGACAGAATAAATGGAAATATCAACAAAATGCTGATTGCTCCAAACCACATGCTGTGTCGGTTCTGTCCTCCAGCTACTGCACTGCTGTGACAGTCTGCGCCAGGCGAAATGATGAATGGGTTTAATAAGTCTGTGGCTCACGGTTACACCACAGGCAGATGAGACAAAACAAACCTGTGTGTTTCCATGTGTTTTAAAGGAGCATGTAGAAAACACACATGCACAGACTGGCTTTATGGCTCTCTGGCACCACGTCTTGGAGACTTCTGATGGATCTCTGAGTCTGAAGAGTTTTCACAGATGAAGTTAAAAGACTAAATTAAACATTAAGTCTTTTAACTGATGGTTCAGATTGTGGCACATCTGAGCAGCCAGTGTAGCTAGTCTGGAAGAAATCATTTGGCACAGCTGTTGGCAGCAGCAGCAGCAGCTTTTCTCGTTAGCATAAACAACGATAGCCACCACAGCTGAATGGACAAAAATAAGAGCTGCAACAGCCCACAAGTCTGACAGGTGATTTATGGGAAGCACTTAGCAGTAAACACATGAGACATAATTAAAGTACATTTACACCTAATTTCAAGCTCCATATTGAATATTATTTTCACTGGACTTCATTCTACATCGTTTTGGGCTTTGTTGATTGACTCCAAAAGGATTGGTGGTTGTAATATAAGACAAGCTCTTGCCATATTTTTCTGTGTCATTTTTCCTGTTAGACACATGAAGGACTTTGACTGGGGACTGGTCTTTGTTGTACCTGCCACTGTAACCAGAGAATCACTGGACCTCAGGAACTGCAATTTATGGCGGTTGTGATCGCACAAGTATCGTCTGACAGCACCTTTGCCACATTTTATTTCAAAGAAGTACTGTAGCTGTGTCAATGGCTACTGGTAATAATAGTGTAGCTTTCCCCTCTGGGAGATAAGTGAATGCAATCTTGCCACACCATCGCTCTGCTTTTAAGCCTCACGCACACTGCTGACATATCACACAAATGCTTCTTTTATTACCTGGCAGTGATTGTTTGCTGAATGGGGAATGGCCTCCAGGAACCTGCTAAGCATTCCACAGGAGCGCTACATTATTCCAGGGGTAGGAACGGCCATTGTGTCTCTGCTGGGTCGGCCTATCATGTGGCCCAGAAATTAAGAACGAGTTTGTAAATAGCTAGATTTGATCTGATTTTCTCTTTTAAGTCAGGTGCACAATGGGAGTACAGTCTTACAGGTGCACAATTTTGTTTTATGAATCTGTTCACTGCACTTTTATTCTTCCCGAGCACTCGTTGTACCTACACAGAGAGTTAAGCCCCGACTCTGCAGTTTCATGCTGCTCTACACTTCGTTTTGGTTCACTCTCACCCGACCTGTCCATTACCAAACTGAAGAAGTTAGCGACTAGATAGTGAACATACTGACCATTTAGCTGCTAAAGAGCCCAGATATTTCCCTCAGGATTTGGTGGAGACAGAAATGGAGCCAAAAGCTTGACTCATTCATCATTTTGTCCTGTTGGTAATAATAAGATTTTACTAACACAACTGAAATTATTAAACATTTTGGTTGTGCTCGCTTTTGGTGTTAATGTCTTTCCTGGTTTGAATCCTACCTGACAGGGCGCTTGTTCAGTGTATCCTGGCTTGGACAGTTGTCCACTTCTCATCACCTCACCACAGGAGTGCCCCAGGGCTCAGTGCTGGGGCCCCTACTATTTGCTATCTACACCACCTCCCTGGTTCCGA
Source organism: Argyrosomus regius (assembly GCA_946959425.1). Lineage (NCBI taxonomy): Eukaryota > Metazoa > Chordata > Actinopteri > Sciaenidae > Argyrosomus > Argyrosomus regius. The sequence continues at coordinate 224,833 of OX336885.1, forward strand.
TTATCCGCTCACATGGCTTTTCCTATCACTGCTATGCAGATGACACTCAGCTCTATCTGTCATTTCCTCCTGAGGACCCCTCGGTCTCTGCAGGGGTCTCCGATTGCCTCTCAGATATTGCCACATGGATGAAGGCACATCACCTCCAGCTGAACCTCTCAAAAACTGATCTGCTGGTCCTCCCAGCCAAACCTACAATAGACCATGACATCAACATCAACATTGAAAAAACTTAGGGGGGTTATGATTGATGACCAACTAACCTTTTCCAATCATGTTGCCTCAGTTGCCCGGTCAAAAGGTCACATGTCACCCCGCTGCTCATCGAGCTCCACTGGTTACCTGTTGCAGTGTAGCCAATTGCTAATGCTCGCCTACAAAGTTGTCTCCGGTACTGCACCCACCTACTTGAACGCCCTTATACAGGCATATGTTACCTCACGTCCGTTGCGCTCCACGACACCTAGCTCTCCCACCTGCTCGTTCAAGGCAATCCAGACTTTTCTCATCTGTTGTTCCCCGTTGGTGGAACGCACTACCAGTTCCTACCAGATCAGGGGCGTCCCTCTCTACCTTTAAAAAACTCCTGAAGACCTCCAGCTCTTCAGAGAGTACCTCCTCTCCAACACTACCAACAACTGACAAATGACATGACAAATCTACCCCTTTAAGAATTGTCACAGCACTTATTGCTGCACTAACACTTTCTTATCGCACTGTACCTTGATTGTTCCCTTCTCTGAAAGTCGCTTTGGATGAAAGTGTCAGCTAAATGACTAAATGTAAATGTAAATGTAAACCACAAATATAATGGTAATTTGGCAAAATTATACTAGATAGAGGATATAGCAAAAACTACAACTCAAGTAGCAATCGACATGAACTATATTTAAAAAAAACATAAATGCAGCTGATTGATCGAGGAGTGATGGACCTACATTTACTTAATTGATAATCAGTTTGGTTCATTTGTGATGCAGTGTCGTACTGTTACTGCACATTTCTTCACACTGTCCTTACACCATATTAGCTCCATGTCAATCAGCCCCGCCGGCATCAGTTATTTAATTATCATCCTCCGTCTGACATCACTGGTCTGGCCAGCTGTGTTTTTCTGGGCGGAGGATGACACCAATGGACACCTCTGACCTCATGCTGAACTACACTCTCAGCCAATCAGGCAGCAGCAGGGATCGGCTCCTGCAGTTAGCTATCACTGGAACACACTCAAGGGCTAAACGGAGATGGAACATCTTTCCAGATCGATCGGAAAAAAAGAGGAGCAATCGGATGGAGTTCCGTGGAAAGTGTGTGTTAGTGGAGCATTTTTGTGATGCAGCCTGCCGGCGCTTGTGGGATACAAAAGAGAAAGCCTCACCTGTCTGACAGCCACTGCCTGAACCTGTCTGTTTTTTTCCCAAAGCGCTATGAATAAAAGTTTGTATCAGTGGCAGCCTGCCTGAGTTTGGGCAAAAACTCCTCCTGCTTATGGTCAGTCCAAAAGCCTCAACATAAATATCAACTTTCCCTTCTTGAGGAGGCCTCAAGCTGTCTAAACAATGATAGAGGGGGGACAGCAACAAGCAACATGAGGCAGCCATGGGAAAGCAGAATGCACATCTCAGGGAGCAGAAGGAAGAAATAGCCTTTATTTTTCTTATTCGGAGAAATATGTGCTCAGATCCCACGTGTTTGTTTAACTTCTTATATCTCCAGGTGCAGAGCTGCAGCGACTCACTACATTGTCTTATTTACATGCACACGCTATCATAACCCACATTAAAAATACAATATTGACATAAAACATGTGATATTGACAGAGGCAGAGGTTAGATGGAAGCAATTTGTGTATCTGAAGGTTTCAGAAACACTTAAATGGTCTTCTGTCAACGCTGCAGGTGAGTCAACACCTGACTTTCATTGAAGTCTTATGAGCGTTAATCTGCTAATAGCATGGTGCTTTATTAACACCTGTCATCAACCACAGACTGTGCTGACTATTGGTTGTGAGTGACAAATTTATCTGACAGCCTCAACTGTTTTTTGGCATCTTCTATTCTAAAACTTTAAAGAAGGTCGATATCAGACTATTGTGAAAAAATAAAACCATGGTTAAGGTAAGAGTAAGGTAGGGGTTAGGTCCAGTGTGTCAGATTTAGGGGGCTCTTTATACAGAATATGACAGAAATTAAATATAATATTCATAACTCTGTTTTCATTAGTGTATAATCACCTGAAAAGGTCCACCATGTTGAAGCACCTTGTTTCTATGGTAGGCCAGAACTGACAAACCAAACACAGGCTTTAGACAGGGCTGGTTATGTTTTTTGGAACGGGAGAGAGAGTGAAGGGTGTTGCAGTACAGAATTACATTGGTCCTTTCAAGAATAGCACAACATTTTAGTTATTCAACTCAATTATATCTATAAAGCACCAAATCATAACAGAAGTTCTCATATTTTCTATATAGAGCAAGTCTAGACCGTTCTCTTTATAATATTATTTACAGAGACTCAACAATTCGCCACCATGACCAAGCACTTGGCGATAGTGGCAAGGAAAAACTTCCTTTAAGAGACAGAAACCTCAAGAAGCTCCATCTGCTCCATCTGTCTCAACTGGTTCCACCAGCCTGCCTCTGCACCCTCACTTTTTACACCTTCCTACATGAAGGACACACTACTTTCCAGCGCTGAAACTTGAACATGAAAAGAAAATTGTGACTTCCAGAACTGTCCAATATGGACGTCATTCCTGCGGATACTGGGCTGCAAAATGCACTTGGTGAGTTAAATAGTGAGAGTGCCTCGGCTTCCTGCTCTCCTTAAGAGATTTATGTAATTGCTCTTTAAACAATAACAAGCGGTAGACCCATCCCACCAGTACTAGCTGCAGGTTTCAAGGACAGAGGCCCATACAAACTACAAGGGAATCTCTTTCAAGCTGAAAAAAGGAGTATAATTGCATTATAGATCTTCAGAAGGTTTGATCTCTGTCTCTCCTTTTTACCTCTGCCAGACTTTGTCTGAACATCAGAGGCTGCAGAGAGATGAAAGGTCACCGAACCCACAGGTACAGTAATGTTGTTGTCGCTATTGTTTTCTCTGCGGTATCATTACCCTGACAGCTGACATGCAATCTGCCTTTTAATATGTCACGCAGACCTACAAAGGATCTGCATAATGTTCACAGACAACTAGTAGTCAGGGCTGCCTCGGCTTCCAAAGCATGACATTTGGCACAGGAGAGCGCTGAGGTCTTTTTTTCCTTTTAGAATCCATGTCCTGTCACTTGTTAAAACTTGTTGTTTTAAAGCAGCACAGCGGAGAATTCACCAATTTGATCTTGAGCTAATGTTGCCAGCGTGAATGACTAAACTTTGGAGTCATCATTATTATACTAATCTCCTAGTTTCCACAGTTTATAAGGCTGTGCCATTGTGCTGACCTGACCGTGAACCTCCAAACTGACTAATCAAAAGACTTTCTTTATGCAGGTTCTGAAGGTGGAAAAAAAAAAGTTTGCTTCTGCATTCAGCTTTTGGAAGAAAGAATGACTTCCTCCCACTGTGATTAAGAGCTCTACCACAGAGGCTGTTGAAGCATGCAGTTTTGGTGCAAACTCCAGAGTCATGCACATTTACAATATAAGCGTGTCTTATCTCAGTAATTCCTCATGAAACTCATAAAGATATGTGCTTGATGAATGTGAGCAGAATAGTTTCCTAACTGAGGCAATGCATACGTGAAAACAGACAAGTGATTGGACGTAAAGATAACGTGTGGCAAGGTCCTGCACAGGTAGTGTAAGCACACCCAGAACTCAAGAGCAAAACAAAGCACAGGTTTCCTGTCTGCTCCTGAGACGTTAGAGAGGTGACAAGTCCACTGAGGCCTTGTAGGTTTAAAGATCTGTTATATGTAACTGCTCTGTGTGGTCTGGTCTGGTGTCTGTGGCTGGGGGAATGAACCAGCACGGCTTCCACAATCACCACAATTGATTACCATCAAGCAGCATTTAGCAGCTAAACATCCAGATCTTTCCCTCAGGAGCTGGTAGAGACCAAAACTGAGCTAAAAGAGAGAAAATATTGAACTTAAATTCATCAGGTGAAAATGTTCCATAACTGCTTGATGTGTAAATAAGTAACTGTTTGCTAACAGTTCACCATGCATAATGTCATAATATATCAATGGTGTGTTCTCTACTTGTAAATCAGTTATTGAATTTGTTATTAAATAAAGTCGTCAATTTTATTTATACAGTCCAACGTCACAAGTTTAACTCAAAAGGGTTTGACATTCACACTTAAATAGCCCTTTTCCACAGCAGCCATTTTGACATGAAATAGTAGGGTCAACTCAGGTGTTACCAATGATACTAGTTAAGGTTCAGTTCCATTCAGGTCAAACAGAGTCAGGGTGCTGCTGTGGTGCATGTTGGCTCACTGGAAAGTCTCTGTCAATAAATGGAACGGAACCTTAATTAGCATTGTAGGAGCCATTTGTGTATATTTTGATTTGACCACGGGGGGGAGTTATCGCTTTGTGTCACTAATTGCAAAAATAGATCATTTTAGGTTAGTTTTGGGTAGTAGGTGACGGGATGACATGATTTTTAACGTTTAGCCCCAAGAAAGGAAATACCACCATATACCACAAAGTCCTCAAGTGTAAGTACCAGTATTCATGTGCAACCTTTCAATAAACGACAGCAAAGAAACCTAAGCCAAACTCTCATCCTTGTTTTGATGGAAACGCATCAAGAAATCGCCTCACACCTTCCAAGTGAGTGAAACGAAGTTGAACAGTCACTACAAGCATCATTGGAAACACCTGCGTCGACCCTACTATTTCATGTCAAAATGGCTGCTGTGAAAAAGGTCTATTTATTAATAAGTTATGTTTCTGTCGACACAACAAAGACAAGTCCAACATTCACTCTGCTTTTAGCTCTGTTTTGGTCTCCACTAACTCATATTTACCAGCTAGTAGCTAGCATACAGTGGGTTTATTTGAGCTTTTTCACCAAAGACAGCTGCTGGAAACACAGCTGATGAGAGCTGTAAGACTCACTCAAGATAGTGACGTACGCACTCTACCTATCAGCAATAGAGAGCAACAACATGAGGCTGGACTGACAGAAAACATAACTGGTTATGGCATTAATACAAGCTCTGTGATTGTGCAATAACAGTCTCTATAAATGCTTCTCATTCATCATTCCAAACATTTGAAGAGAAGAGAGAAGAGAATTGTTTTTGGGATATATTGATACAGCATTAGTCTGTCATCAGGCTGTTCATTACTCAAACTTATTTTAGCATGACTGTCACAACTGTTTTCCAGGTACCTCAGGTTCAGCTGCCCTCTCCGCTGCCGGATGATCCACCACATTCCTCGGCCTAAATCAACTGTGAATGGTGTGAGGTGATGAAACCATCAAGAATGAGCAAATTCTGCAGCAGAGTTTAGGCGTCACTTAAAGCATACCTGCTCTCTCTTATAAAGAACCATCCCTGCTATGATTAATCAGAGCTGACAAATAAAACAGGATGCAGGTTTGGGATAAGTTGTTGATTCAAGCTCTCCACCCACACTGCGCTCCAGGCTTCAGACATGACAGTTTTCTCATCATTTAATAGCTCTATATGCTCCTTTTATTTGGAGAAAAATTATAGCTTGCTGGGCGTAAAGCAGGAAGTCGTTTGTGTAGCTGATGCTTGCTTATTTGGTTTTCATGTCAGCATGGCCACAGGGACATACCTCCCATGTGCTGTCAGTACAGCGGTTCATACGGTGCACACCATGTGTCATTATTGCATTCTTCACACATTTTTACAGTCAAAGCAGCAGAGGGTGTAGTGTCTGATGTAAACCTTTGTAGGGACAACTCATAATTTAGTTCCCCTGCGCTGTAAGCTCTAATAACAGCGTGATACTTTTCTATATACTCCACAAATTGGTATGAACTGCAAGCTAACACAAGCATGAGAATCACTTCTAATCCTTTTCATGCGTGGAGTGTAATTTCAGATACACACCACACATGTGGTAGAAAGGCCTGCAGGAGAAAAAAAGTGTAATTAAGTGCATCTTGATGTTATTTCCTTTGGCTTCACTGGGATTAAGCTGCCTGTCAATCACTGCAGGGGAAACAAAGGGGGCCTGGGACCTCCTGCATGGCTTCATGTCTCAGTGCGTAACCACAGCACAACTTCATGACGCCTCAGTGCCGATGGCAGGAGGTCTCTATACCTGCTCCATACACTGATCTCTGTTTGGACTGAGGTGGAAAAAGCAGGTAGTTGGCATGACTGCAACATTCGAAACATGTATAATCCTTTAAATATAGAGTGCTATGTAGCATTTACAAAATGTGTTTTTGTCACGAATATCATGAGCGCATTGTGTCCACAGTGACACCTTCACTCAGGAGAGATTACCAGTGAAAGTGCAACAACAACAACTGGAAAGTCATTGTTCAGGACTAGAAGGGTTGGAAGGACTCAGTTACTGGTTGCTGTGATCACTCCTGTTCATGCAGTTGTGCCATAACTCAACTCCACTGTAAAAGATGGACAAAATTCATGGTTCAAAAGGCATTCCAAAGCTGAGCCAAAGCTAATACGAGGCTTCAGCTGTCTCAGTTAACAAAATCAAATGGGTATTTTCCAACGTTTTGGGCTGTTTGGTGGAGGAATTCTTCCTGCTTGTCAATTGTATGTTTGTTGCAGGAAGCTTAAATTGTGCTCACAATGAAACAGGAAGTGTTAACAGCCCGGTTTATTTGTGTTATTTTAATCTTTGTTCATTGGACACAAACGTCGCAGGTAACAGTACAGACAGTATCTCTATCAAACTAATAACATGCTCTGTGTGTGTGTGTGTGTGTGTGTGTGTGTGTGTGTGTGTGTGTGTGTGTGTGTGTGTGCGCGCGCGCGCGCGTGTGTATGTGTGTGTGTTTGTGTGTGGACTGTGGACCTCAGGCTCAGCATTCCAAACCTGCCAAAAACTCCAGATGTTTCTCTTATTTGTCTCTCTCTCGTCACTATGTTTCCATCATGTGTTTATGCACAGTTTGCACATAAAGTTGAAATATCGAAAAAGAAGTTTTGATGCTTGGCTCCAGTGGAAATGTTGGTTTACTGAGAAAAACAAAAATTGAATTTGAATAAATCGTGAAATACATGAAGTGGGACCAGTGTTCACAATTTAGTAGCAGTGTCGTTGCTGATTGCAACCCCTTGTCTCACCGTCCTATGGTGGCCACAAAACTTGTGACAAACGTAAAATGCCTTAAAGCAGAGTCAGTGTTTAGTTTGTCTGCTCCGGGCTACAGTAGAAACATGGTGGGTAACATGGCGGACTCTGTAGAAGAGGACGCGCATTGTCTGTAGATATAAACGACTGATTCTAAGGTAACAAACGCATAATGATTCTTAATTTGAGGTGATTATCGACTAATGAAATGATTTTTCAGGGAAGGCAACCTCAGTCATCGATCTAAGATGAGCAACAATCAAGCACTTCTTTAGTCAGTCTGCAATTGTCGTTGTTCGATGTGTTTAACTAGTGTGGACACCTAACCAAATGTAAAATTCTCCCAAGTATTCCTGTACAGTTCATGAGGCATGCTGCAAATGCATGCTATAGTTGCCTTTCTCTTTCCAATTCATGTCTCCTGAACATTTTCATCTCGTCTTTATTTGTTGAAGTTTCAGTAGATTTTGTCATTTTTTTCCATCATAAATTCATTTTTCTTTAGCTATAGTCTCGTTTTTGTCAATGAAAATTGTTGAGGAAACATTGATGAAAATTATTCATCAACAAATATTCATCCATTAACATTGCGGTGGAGGCAGAAATCTCTGAGGTGGATCCCTCCAAACCTGATCAATTCTAATCTGAACTATCTGCAAGACTAAAAGTCAGTAGAGGTAGACAGGAAACATAACCTTCATGCAAAGCACCTCTACAAACAACACTGAGGCCATTTCAGCACTGAAAACATTTTACAACCAGACAGCAGAGGTTTTAGCTCAGGGCTACAGATTTATCATTATCTGGCATGCCCCAACCATGGCCCATTTTAACCAACAAATAACACATCATTCATTATTCAATCACTTCTGAGCCAAATGATGATTTATTGGAGATGCAGCCTTTAAAGTTTGTGATATGAAATGTTTGATTTATGCATCCTTCAATTAAAATCTTCATAACAGCCTTTGGTTTTCCAAACTATGTGTGCCTTGTTCCCGGCTCATTCCTTGGCTACGATGTCATTGTTGGCAGAGGAGATTTCTGTTTGGACCCTGATTGGCCCTCGCTCTCAAGGTACTGCTATAATGATAGTTATTAAGCAGCCCCTGTCTTAAATAATCAACGCTCTGACAAAGAATCTCTCCTGCACAAGCCGAGCGTGTCAGCTTCCAGAGCCATTTGCAGTTGAGCACCGACCTGTCAGCTTTTCAAGCTAAAAGACCCTGATCTGAAAACAGTTCTGCGTTAAAGAATTAAGCTGTGCACAAATTAAATGTGTCTACTCTGCTCTCACATGAGCAGCTTCAGGAACAGACAGCGGTTAAGCAGTTGGAGCAATAGCTGCCAGCTCACGCGTGGAAGACAGGCAGTCATACATTTTGGACTAGCACCTCAGTGCAGGTGTTCACAGGTGCACTGCACACAGACAGACACAGCGAGGCTTCCAGACCCCCTTGAACAAGCAGAGGCATTAAACACTGGTGACCTTGGCAGTGACGCACTGGTGTTTATAGGAAAAACACCATGAAGCAGTTCATTAGCGCTTCAATGATCCCCTTTCGGTGTGTGGCTTTTGACAGGCCTGTGGAGGATGAGTCAGTGCTGTGCTCTGACTTCTAACTGTGTGTGTTTGTAGTCACTCTGCTCATCTTAAGAAGTGCATGGTTTAATTTGAGGCATAGTTAAAACAGCATGTATAACAAAATGAGACATGTAACACTGTATATGGAAGAACATTTGATTTGGGCAACTAACAAATTAACTGTGTATGCAAATTAGCATTTTGGTTTTACACATTATAGCACTTTAACAAAAGATTAGTTTAAGTAAAATATTTGATTTACAGAATATTATTCTGTTTAATAAAGCTGAAAAGTTCATTTGTTTAGGATGTGTACTGTTAGTCGGACTAAAGAAGCAATTTTCAACTCAGGGGAAATTATAATTGACACTATATTGTAACATTTTAACATTTTACACTTGATTTATCAGAAATAAAGTTCTCAATAATCACTTGTTGGTAAGCCAAAGGTTACTAAGTCTAACTGATCCAGTGGAATCAATCCAATTTTCTGTTGAAGAAGGTCTTCCTGAGAATCTAACCAACAAGTTAAAGCAAGTGATGCTGGAGGAGGATTAACACCAGCCAGGCACTGTTGACAAAACAGTCTTACCACAAGGTCCATTTCATAGCTGTTCTGGAGCGTCACATCATATCACATGATCTTCCCCAGATTGTCATTGTTTAAATTTCCATCCTGAGCCCTTCAAAGACTTCTCGTCCATGCACAGCAGGCTTAAAAGTTGAGACTGAAAGTTCATTTTTGACCTTGGTAATAGTCGTGTGCTATGGCATACTTGTTACATTTGGTCAACCATGGTAATGGGGAATATTAAGTATTGGACCCAAACGCAGACACCAGGAAGCATTTACAATAAAACTGACTTACAGGTTGGTGAGGCAGTCCAAACGAGAAAACAAATCCAACTGGGAGCAGGTAGAAAATCAAATGTCCATAAATCAGGCAAGGTGCAGGGCAAACATCCAAAAGAATACTAAACACAAGGAATCATTGAAACATTGGACAGGCAGGATATGAGACACAGGTGAAAACTAATCAGAAACAGGTAAAAACGATTACAGATGATCAAATCAAAACTAGCGGGAAACAACAACAGCAGGAAGTAAAGGTACAGACACAAGGAGAGGGAAGAATTACAAAATAAAACAGGAAACACTGAACATGAAACTCAGAAGCACGACCATACTACAGTACTGTGCTACATACTATGGAATAGTATACTGTTGTAACACTGATCTTAGCGGTAACTATAAAGTTGACTGTTAGTGAATTAAAGGACTTTCAGGATGTGGGTAAAACAAAAGCTTGACCACTTTAATGTCTGCTTCAACTGTAGGACAACTGAACGCTGACCACCAACATGATACATTACCTCACTACGTTCAATTCAATTCAATTTTTATTTAAATAGCGCCATATCATAACAAAAGGTCTCATGACACTTTTCATACAGAGCAGGTCTAGACCGTACTCTTTATAATATTATTTACAGAGACCCAACAGTTCCACCATGAGCAAGCACTTGGCGATGGTAGCGAGGAAAAACTTCCTTTTAACAGGCAGAAACCTCGAACAGACCCAAGCTCATTGGTGGACGGTCATCCACCACGACCGGTTGAATACGTTACCTCATATCACTCCACCAATCTTAATAAATCACCCAATCACTTACATTACAGGCAAGGTGTACCATATTAAGTAGTTCCTGATCTGAATTAAGCAGAATAAGAGTAGTTACCATTAATTCAATTATGACAAAATAAGGTAATCTATAAAAATCCCATTTTAAACTGTAGTACTACCATTGTACTTCTGACATTACCATGGTAGGTATATGGCGTAAGAAAACCTGACACCTGGAGATAACAGGACAATTACATGTAAAGCTTGCTGGGGGACCCACATTTGTTTATTTTCATTCTAATATTGAATAGCAAACAATTTCATACTTCTTGTTATATTATTCATAATAATGAACTATAACTTATATAATAACTATAAAGCATTAATAAATTAATGAGGCCTTTATGAATGAGGCATTATTAGGAAGCTGGACCAGTGTTAGAGATAAATGGACAGAGGTTGTGAGTGAGAAGAAGGGATGGTCATTAGATAAAGTATATTAATTATGCATGTTTAGTTCTCTGTCTTTGAATGTGTCTGTTTATTTCATGTTGACAGAATTATTTTGAAGTCACATCATTAGACATAAATAGAACAGTGAGTCTTGTAACAAGCCAGTGCTCTGTGAGACGCTCCGATAATGTTGTCGAGTTCTCAGTGACAGAGGCTTGGTGTTACTCTAACCGAGGCTGTTTGGCCAGCTGCCTTTTGAAAGCGTCACTCTATTGAGGCAAAGTTTAGCTGAGGAATGTTTTGTGCCGATTATTCCGGGAGTTAAGACCTTTTCTGTTGCTCAGATTGAAATGCTTCTTGACATCATCCCCTTGCAATTGTAAAGCCCCTCCCTGCATTTGTCCCATTTGCCATTTCCACAAAATAAATAGCATCCAAATTTTATCAGGCTTTTGCATGGTTACCATTTTGTTAATGGGCAGTCTGGCCTCTCGATGAGACAAGGAGCATTTTTGGGGGACACAGTGCGGTTGTTGTAGCAACGTTGTTGAGGAGTGAATGAAGCAGATGTCAGAGTAATCCATCAGCCGGCAGCTCCACACTCCCACTGCTCAGCGAGGCACACACTGCTGTGACACCGTCTGCACCGCAGAACCCTCAATCACACCCAACTCCACCCTGACTGCTCCTCGTAATGAAAAATGTGTATTAAATACAAAATGACTTCCTTTTGTTCATTCTGACAAAACATTTATTAAACAGACCAATGAAAAGACAACGTGGTTTTACATGAACAGGACAACAATGACCTCTGATTTAAGAGCACTACAGCAGTTGGGTGATATCATTTCATCAGTTCAGTTTCTGTTTCTGTTTTCATTCCTTTTGTTTTTGTGTTGAACTCTGGTATAATATGTTCAGCAATATCAAAAATTGTAAAATGATGCACAGCTGGTACATCCAGGTCCACCTGAACCCATGAACATCCTAGTTTTGTTGCCCCATCTATTTCCCCACTCACTTCCTGTCATCTCTCTGATTGAAGGCATAAAAGGCCAAAAAAGGTTCATATGAAATGATACTCAGCCCTCGCTGGTGTTAGTAAGAGATTTGATAAAAAGCACAAACTGCATATTTGTGTTTGACCGTATAGAGAGCCGAAGTGAAAGCGTATCTCCCAGATTCTGTTCCTGAAGTCTAATGATCTCCTCATATTTACATTTATATTTACACACTGACTAAAAATGGATGTAAAAAGCATGGTTTTATGTAAAATATTTATTTACTGAGCACCACTGAAGACCTTTGCAGGTTAAACTTTACAAGTTCAACAGAAGAGGACAGTTGAGTGCCTACGGCTAGTCATCGCTAAAATGCAGGACAGGATGCGCAGATATTTTTTAGACAGCAGAGATTACAGTCAAAAAGTGGATATCATAGATACGGGAGAGACCAACAGTTACGCTGATATATTACTGGTAATGTGTACCACTGGCGTACCGTGCTTTTAAATGTCAATAGCAAAAGCTGTAGTAGATAACGGTGTATCTCAGAATATTGATAGTAAATCACATGAAAACATATTTAGAGAGACAGATGAACGAGATAGCACTGAGTCATAGTTAGTGGAACAACTAGCAACTAGCCTGGAGGTGATGTCGGGACTTTGGCTCTCTATCGGCAGCAAAGCCAGGTGATATCATGTGTCTTGAAAATGGGTTAAAAATCACAATACCGCATATTTCAGTATAACATTATTATATTCTGCTGCTGACGAACAAGGCACATTTTCAAAACAGTATTCCAGTGGGTCATTTTCTTTTCGAACTCAGTAACTGAACAGTTAGAAATACTAAGGGAAAATATCTTACATAGAGACAGAAAATAAATAAAAAAACATATTATATAAAAATAATCTCTTACAAAATATATTCTATCAACCAACATTAAGGGGAATTTATGTCTGGAAGCTCTCGTTTGCTTCTGGTGGTGTCAGCTTTAGCTTCAAGAGTCAATATGGCTGCTCAGTCACAAACTCCATGACTTTCCAGACAACTAGCAGCAAACTGTAGGAGGGGAGAGGGGACAGAAACAAGTAGAAAACAATACTATCATACCGAGCCCAGGATCAGTAGTTTCATGTTCCTCTGCTAGGCTTAATGCACATAAGCTGCAGGGTCTCAAATATGTCATTTAGTTGAGTTCAGTTCAGTTTTCAGCTCCAGTGTGTAAAAAATGTCTGGTTATTGTTTCACTAAAATGCCTAAAAGGCGTCTATGCCAACTAAAAATGTTAACAGATCGTCAACAGTGAATTTTCAAAATCATCAGTAGTTTGATTGAATAAGTTATAAGTCTATCGATCACTGTTTGAGGTGAAGCATGCCAATAGACCAGTGTGGCTTGCAGAGAAGTCAAGCCTGGGGCATGAAATGGAGTTCAAATTCTAGAATAAAAACACGATTTATGAGCCCATAGGTTGAAGTCCAGTGTCATGGCAGATGTCCATTGGCATCAGTATAATCAACACATGTTGGAGGAACTGGTTGTCGTGACAACAAGACAGGAAGGCGGTCACTCCACACGTGTCTGTCAGCCACAGAGAACTCTTATTCTGAAATACACGAACAACATGCACGCACACACACATTCACGCAAAGTCCAGTCTAGCTGTGCGTCTTAATACACATCCAATAAATATTTCTATTTACAGGTATACACCTCTGTCCTCTCACTGCAGGTGTTGCATTTGACATAGCAGCACCACAGGAACTTGCAGTTGCACTGCCAAACGCGGGAGTATTGGTGCGTGTTATATCCTCGACCACAACACATCAGGTCGCAGCTGTTTGGCTGCAGAGCCGTTTTGTTGCAAAGGCGACCCTGTGTTCCCATGCTGCCCGTCAAAGGGTCGGCCTCGCAGTAGTTAGGCGACTTCTCGATGTAGACTAACTCCGTGTCCATGGGCTTGCGGTAGGAGTGGGGTTTCTTAATCTTCAGGAAGGTGGGGCGCTTGTTGCGACTAGCTCGTACCGGTTCCACGTGCACAGCCTGGTTGTACTTGTCCTTGAGCATGTATCCCAGCTGACGGAACTTGGGGAGCGTCGTCCAGCATGTCTTAGTGGTGCAGGATCCTGACACACCATGACACTTGCACTCCAGGCGCATGCCCTTCTCCAGAACCTACAACATGGAGGAAAAGTTCAGGTGAAGTCTTCCACACCTTCATCAGAGCTTTCACTAATAAAATTCCACAAAAGAAAAAAGTCAAGAAGTTCTACCATTTCACACTATTTCTTGCAGTGTGTTTGTTGCTGTCTTTCTATAATGAGCGGGTGAGAAACATACGAGTCCACAGAAATACTCAGTTCGAACATATTGCATGAATAGTTCAACAGGTTGAGACAAAAGTTTTCTAGCATTCCAAATGAATGTAAGCATTCCAGAGATCTCAGAGCTGCTACAGTATGTCACCCTATGGCTAGTAGCTATGTACGTGCCATTCTTTCACAAGACAGGTTGAGCCTCAAAACACACTCATGGAAACGTATGGAAACTCTCTGACTCCGCACATGTCATGTTATTCACTGTTATGATTGATAAACATCTTTCAAACCTCTAACATTACGCTTTGAGAGGTGTCTTATATTCAAACCTCAGGCGTTGAACAGCAGTGGAATAACATTAAGTTCTTATATTAAAGGCAGCCAAGTATGAGAGTGACAGATACAGCATCCAGCCATGTAACAAATATGAAAACAAGCAGGCAATGAGGGGCAGGTATATACGGTATATGTCGTCTGTGACTCCAGACAAGCTTTGTCAAGTCAGAGAAAATAAACCTGACGATGTCATAGTGATGTCATCGGGGTTATCTCAACTTGGAGACTTTAATCTCTAAGGGGTTGTTACAAACTGAGGTGTGGAGTTGGAAAGATGTGAACATTTACCAGCCAAGAGGGTCTAATAAGGTTGCCTTGTGGGAAATGTAGGATACAGGGTTTCCGAAGCTTGAACCCATGTACCTTTAAGCTTCCTGTTGTAAAACTACAATGATACTGAATCACTGATTCATTTGTATTTTTAATTAATGCTTCCAGTTAATTAAAAAACAGACAGAATTAAGTGATGAGTCAGTTAGAAAACCAATAATTGATTATTTTTAACATCAGATTTTTTTTTCCTGCATTCAAGTACAGATTGAAAGCATCCATTGTCCTCTGCGTCTACACAGAAATCTGGTGTTTGTTTTCATGGATCTACAGTATCTAACTGCTTTACTGTGGATGGCAACAATGGAGAAACGTCTCTTTGTATGTCAGAATAAAGTGAATCTGTAAAAGTGACAAATTCAGACAGGAGCTTGGTTAATTTACGAGTTCTTGTGGTGACTAAAGAGACAGTTTGGTCTGTCACCACATCGATGCATTTATAGCAAGCAGATTGGCAGCGGTGAAAGGCCTTTTCAGGGTTAGAGTGGAACCTTTCCGTGTGTTTGGCAAAGCAGCCGGGGTATTCTCTGTGTGCCTCGGGCTGAATGACATCAGCTTACCCTCCTTCCTCCTCACTGAGTGGGAACCCTCGCTGGCATTAGAGAAGCCTCACTCTGCTTTTTAATTATTCCACTCTGATGTGGCCTCAGACTTTCTGGAGTCTCGTGGGGTAATTGTCAAAAGCCTTGGATGCATACAGCTTTGTGTGGTCATGCCCCCGAGACCTGACAAACATTTAATTCATGGAGTTCAGTGAAGTGAAATGCCAACGACGCTGCCATTGTTTGTCTAACAGAACCCGTGTAAGCCTCCCGTGGCACCTTTTACACTATTGTTTATTCTTCTCAAGAAATTTGAAGGTTGGCACTCAAAACACACACTGACATCATCTCCAATTTAACATGAAAGCCTTACTACAATAATTACAGAGGTATCAGTTTAGCAAGTGTATATTAAGAGATTCACACACTGTATCACATTCCAACTGATGCCAGACCTCAAATATGAAGCCTCGTCGAGAGATGAAAGCGCTCGTCTTTCCTCCGGAATGAGGCCACAACCTGTCACTATGACACTGACATGAAATCTATCTCTGCATATTCACTGCTCAGCTTCTCAGCTCTTACATGCAGAGCCCTTTGGGAGGTCGCCCACATTTTAATGTATGTTTCTCTGATAAAGAGTAGTGTATATATTTCCACAAAGACAAACAGCAGAAATGTTCAAACTGAGAACATCTGAAACAATTCAGCTAAATCCACAATGGGGTCAACTGTCATGCTCATATCTGTGCGATAAAAGGAATAAGTGAGGAGCAATTGGGATTCGATTATTAGATACATTTTGTTTGACCGGTTAAGCTAGCATTTCATAAAACTGCAAAGCTCTCAGGCCGCACAGGGCTGCAGCTACCACTTCTTAGGAGATTAACCAATGATTGCTTGTTTTGCCAGGTTAGCTGTTTCCAGTCTTCATTGCTAAGCTAAGCTAACTGGCAGTTACACAAGTGAGACTGGTAAATAACTCCTCATGTGACCCAGGTCAAGAATGCAAATAAGCATTTTTCCCAGAGCTATTCCATCAATGTCAACCTTTATCCATGTTCAGATCTTTGCTACAGAGCGCTATTAGAAGCTATGCTATCACTCTACTACATCATTTAATGTTCAAGATTCGTGAGCTGCAGGTACGTTTGCATTAACCTTTAAAACAAATGGAAACAATTTGCTTTTCAGACATTAGTGCAGTATTTTTAGAAGTTGTCCCTCAGACCTGCTGTAACTTTAGTGAACAGATTGCTTTCTTGTGGGGCCATTTTGTGGACAGTCGTGTAGTTTGCATTGATCTGTCCGAAGGCAAACAGCATCAGGATCTGGCTAATGCACTTTTACATGGTCATGATCCCGTGCACCTGTCAGTTACGTCTTGACTCTGAGCACACTGTCCTCAGTAACTCTTGATTTTACTACATTTTTAACCATTTAGGAACTCTCTTGCTGCATTGTTGTAAAAAGTGACTGCAGATCATAGACAACAAACGCCCAAGAGTTAGAAACAAATGTACTGATGGGATGAATGACATGACGTAAACTGTGTATCATCATAAAAGACCAGATGATTCACCTTTACTCTACTCTCTGAGTAATACAAGTAATTATTTCCGAGTGACGGTTTGGAATACATAGTGAAGCCTCACACGTTCAGCAGTCACACATCCTTCTACAGCTTTACATCAGCTGATGCTAACTTCTTAGCTACTGTTGCAGCTCCATCCCCCTGTATCAGACAGTTTAAGAACCTCTGCGAAGGAATCAAGTTTCTTAAAGTCGCCTGTTCAACATCAGCCTTTCATTTCTGAACAGCACTCAGAGTTCCCTGCCTCGGTGGCTCAGTGATCAGCCTCTGAACCAAAGACTCTGTCTTGGCTGTGAATGTGAAGGCTTTTGCCAAACTACGTGTGTCAACCAGCGGATGCACTGATCCGATACGCTGGATCTGGTGTCGGCCATGATGTGACCAATCCACATTAAGAACAGTTTCTTTGTCAGTGTCATTATAAAATTCAGTCTTTCCGCTACCAGTTACATTCATTCAGTCATGGCAGGTTGCCTGACTCAGTTTTTAGTGACACGGTAATCCCTGGTCTCATGTTACCTCACATAAACCTGATTCCAAGAGTTCCATGCAGTATGTATACAGATTTGAAACTCGGAAAAAAGAGCGCTCTGGTATCAGATCAGTAGACGGTATTGGCAGATATCCTGGGTTGAGGTATGTGACAGATTGTTCAGGGAGCATCCTGCCACTCGTTCAGTGCATGCTGGGATACCTCTTACAACAATGTACAGCAAGTAGTGTGCATAAATCACAGACATCTTAGATGTTCCCTGATTTGTCCAGATTTTCTTAATATCTTCTTGCTGGTTGGTTTTGGACCTGTTCAAACTAAATAAAAGATTAGCTGCAGAATAACAAACCTACCTTGCGTCCCACTTCATTGTTATGTAAATTCATGAGCGTCCTGGCATTCTGCTTGATCTCCCGCGCGTCCACAAACACCTTAGAGAAACCCAGGCCGTAGTGGACGTCAGCAGAACAGCCGCCCCACTTCCAGCCCTCCTCCTGGTTGTAGAAACCCTGTTTCTCCTTGTCGCAGCCGCAGCCGCTCAGGCTCCCCTGGGTGCAGGCCGCAGTGACTGCATGGGCGACCCCGGCAGCGATGATAGCGTAGGTGAACGCAGCCTCCTTACTGCCTGCGATAAAGAGAAGACATTTTTAATCACAATTGCCGACAACAGGATTCACTATTTCAGACACTGTCAAGCCTCCTTACATACCTGGCATAGCTGCCTCAAACCAAATCATAAAATACACGAGCCAAGCCAAGTCCAATTCATTAATCAAGCTCTCTTACAGCAGATAAACTTCTGGATGAACTGGATCTTGCAGAAAATATAATGGAGCTAATTCTCAGGAAGCAGCTCGGCTTCATTGTTGAGTTACAATCAAAGAACCTGCAGGATTGTGACTCATCTTTAAATCTAAAAGCACAACTTCACATATTGGCCGATTAACAGTCAATCTGTTGAGTACATTTGGTAAAGATGCTTTCAGTGGGAGATAAAACATTAAATGTTAAGGCATCATTTTTGGCCCTTGTCCCAGCCGCTGTCACTCCAGGATCCATCCTGTGGAGGTGAAGCTGAGAGGCATGCAGAGCCTCCCTCCATGGACGGATTTCCACTCCATAAATCTGAGTGCTTCAGATCAACTGCCTTTTTTAATTAAAATAGAGACATTTCCTGTTGGACCACACGTGGAACGCATCCAAAGATGATCAGAAGTACATGAAGAACGCTCCAATAAAGTCATCATCTTTAACAATTACACCTCCATACAAGGATTTTAGATCATTCTCTGTCACACTCTGAATTTAGCAACTGTTGAGCTTTGCTGGAATAAGTGGGTATAATTCTGCGCTGTCATGCTCACATTCACTTTCAATTGAAAGGACAATCTCAAAGTGCAAAGTAGATCAGACACAGAGCATCTGGCCATCGAACATGTAAAGATATTAATCCGGCTCTCTGATCAGCCAGTAAAGAAGCAGCCTGTACCCAGAGAGAGTTTCTTCAAGTAGCCAGCTTAGTGGGTGGGGAGGATACTTGATCCTAATGCCAAAATACTGTACATTGCTGCATCACTGCCAACAACAATCCTGAATTGATGTGTTCTGTCAGTTATCAGTGTTCCAGTCTGCTGAAACAAAACAATGGATTCAGACAGACTCTGTGAAAGGGCAGCTGGACCCTGAGCACCGCTCGAGACGACCTGCCGGCTCCTGGAACTCTGCCTGATTCTTGTATAAATTTGGGGTAAAACCTGGATTCCTCAATCCTGAAATGAGCTTTGATATGCATAAAAAAAAGTGTAGCTCTTGCCTGAAGCAGTGGTCTAGAAAATCAGTCGACATAAAACGTCTCCTCTTGCCAAAACTGCAGAACCTGGAGGTAAATTTGTAAACCTGGAAGAAAGTACTTGTCTGAACTTGAAGCTTTTGGGCGGGGGGGGGTATTTTATGAACATACATGAAGGTAGCTGAGAATAGATAAGGTGGTGTAGGTCTGCAACAGGAGGTGGAGGAGATGCAGAGAGTCATAGTGTGTTCACAATAAAAGATGGCAATGTGTCACCTCAACCGTTACAATCACAGATGACTTCATGAGGACAGGAAGCGTTATCACTGTTTATAATGACACATCAAACAGGAGATCTCGCAGCTTTAACTGTGGGTTAGAAGACTCGTCCAGACTGCGCTCGTATTTGTTGCAGCTAATACTACAAACACCTCAGGCAGTATGATATAATATAAGGCCGTCAGGTACAATGCAGCAATCAGCATGAATTAAAGGCTCAAACGAGATGTGAGCTGAAATCTTTAATGACACTTGCTGTGAAAAATGACACCCTGAGCTCTGCGTCTGTCTTGGATGACAGTGGAACACCAGTGTGTTGGATATGACTCTTTCCACAGTCCTGTCTCTGGAGCGAGCATCGCCTCGAGCCTTATTCCACACACAGGACCAAATCTGTGGCTTATGTTCCCACCATGAGCAGATGCACAGAGTCTGAGCTTCAGACTCTTGTCAGTGTCAGAGGTCAAGCACATCTGAGGAATTCCTTTTTTGGGCTATTTCTGGACAAATTATAGCAATTGAAAACTTTTTCACGACTTCCTAAACGCTTGCTCAGACAGTGCAAACTGTAAAGACAACATACAACTGAGAATACATGAAGAAAGCATGCTGTGTAGAATCTGTGCGCAAGCAACACACAATTATCAGGCCGCCAGTGTGCTATTAGGCAGCAATTTAAAAATGGAACAGCTTATTTCTCAGTAATAACTATTTTATTAGTTAGAAAACTATCTTGTGAGCACTGTAACTATGAAGATCAAGGCACGCTGACATGTTGCAACAATGTCTTTTATGGCTCTTTGGAGGAAGAACTCAGTGATGAAGAGGAGCTCTGTGTGAAAAAGCATCTAGAAGCTTTCTAACCTTCAAAAACAGAAACAATATTTCTGTAGTGACGTTCAGATTCATACTCAGCTGCACTGCCTGCACAGACCTCTATAGCAATAAGTGTCATGTGAGAATAAAGTGCAATAAAATGACTTTGAACCCATCACAGAACTCAGCTGGACATAAAAAGTGGCTTTGCACAGAGAAACATTACATTCAGTCAGTGAGGATGTACAGATCTTCCTTGGTGCAACATACCCACTCTGAGCTCTTTCCCGAACACCGTCCTCTCTCCCAGGGCAGAGCAGTTCCAGCGTCCGTGTCTGAACTGAAACTGACACTCATTGATCCCCATCTGAACTCCTTCTCCGATCACTATGATCGCATCCGGTCGGCTCTGACAGATAGTCCTCTGACGCGGTGCCAAGCCGGGGATTTTATTACAGATGATGCTCGCTCCCAGAGCCACCACCGATGACAGACCCCTGCGGTGAAGGTGAGAGGTTAAAATGTGGCGTTTTTCCCTCTGGAGGCTCTGCAGGTGTTTGAATAACATGAGGAAATAGACTGTGTATGATGGCTGCATGCGGTCTGGTGATATTCCACAATTAATGTGAAGTGAGGTTAAGCAGACCTTCACTTCATAAAATCATAAAGCTCACATTTTCTTAAAGCCAATTATTTTAAATCTTTCTTTTTTTTAAAATCTTGTGTGGAAACACGCAGCCCACCTGCAGGACATCCCCAAAAACTCACCCGATTTTCAAATAGACAACTCCGAGGCACAGGAAAAAATGGAAAATCCAGCGCCGTGCCTTCCTACTCATGGTGCTCAGCCCCAGCCGGTGTGTTCACGCTCTGCTGTTGCAACAAGCAGCCTTATTTGTGCGCGGAGTCCCGGGGGGAGTCCAGGTGTTCCGGGCTGCAGACGGGAAGAAAGCTCCTCGGGACAAACCAAAGTTTGTGGAAATCAACTCGTCCTGGTTTCATTTGGTTGCTGTCCGGCGCTGTGAGCCTGTGCTGGAGCATTGGGGCTGTTGTTTTCAGGTAAAGCAGCTCGGCTCCTCACTGATCAGGTTGAGTATGTGTGTGTGTGTGTGTGTGTGTGTGTGTGTGTCTCCCTGTGTGTGTGTGTGTGTCTACCTTTTTCTATCAGGGCGTGTTCTGCAGAGGATCTGCCTCTGAGCCGCTCACACACTCTCAGCCTGCAGGTACACGCTCAGCTCATCTGTCACACACACACACACACACACACACACACACACACACACACACACACGTTCACAGCTGCTGCACCAGATCTGGGTACAGTTATGACCAGGAGCCGGTCTTGGATGTTCAGCTCTTCACACACACACATACACACACACGTTCTGTCTGGATCGTCCTCCTCATGTCTGATAGACGAGCAGCTACCGGCACGGTTTTATCTAGGTTCCAACAATAAACGCCCCTCCCACCGATCCACTGTTCATGACAGGTTTTGACCCCCCCTCCACACACACACACACACACACACAGTGTGAATGAACTGAACATATTAATTGAATATGTACTTGTACTTTGCTTGAGTATTTCCACTTTATGCTACTTCATACTTACTCCATACTTCACACTTTAAATATTATTAAATATGTTGCACTGTAAAAAAGGCAGCTGTGGTTGCCAGAATTATTTTACCGTAATAAACTAATAAATACAGTATAACGTTTTCCTAATATTACAGTAAAGGATAATACTGTTGTTTTGCCATATAACTGACAGGAAAATGCCATATTAATGCTGTATAAATAATACTTTTGCCATGAAATATTAGTGTTTTCCTGTTCAATTAACAGTCTCCAATACAAAAATACTTTATTCTGCATAAATCCCCTCAAAATGCTGTATAAATAAAAGCTTCCATGAAATATGACTGTGTTTTACTGTACACAATAAAACATATTTCATCTTCATCATAATTCTTGGCATATTTTTGTCTTTTACTGTCACCATAAAATCTACAGACATTTTTTACAGTGTGCACAGGTACACCATATACATGAGTTGATGGTGGGAGGTACTGTAGGTAATGCATCATCACAAATAATCCAGTCATTCTTTTATATTTGATCATTTTAATGCTCTTCATATATCACATGAGATTTTCTCCTGACTCACAGACTTCATGGTGGTCTTCAGTGGAGGAAGAACCATGCTTTGAGTTACAGGACTGCAGCGCCACCTGCTGACACAACTGTGTAACTACTACCATCATGCTCAAAAGGTCAAGGCCAAAAAATGAACCTGTTTGAGTGTGCCAGCACAGACCCAGAGGAACCACATGTGCCTGAACAGAACAGACCTCTGTCTGGACCAAGTACACACAGAGCTTTACTGAGTTCTGTTCAGCTGAGAGGCTGAGAGAGCTGAGCTCTGATCTACTACTGGAACACCTGTCAGTGTGAGGGGCCCAGTGCCACAACACTTCACCTTTTAAAGAAAGAACTATTGTACCTTTTTCTCCACTATTACATTTATTTGTAATAGTTCATGATTCGAGCCTGTAATAACCCAACAGCGTCTCTGGGTTTACATCATTTAGTGGTAATCACAGGGAAACAACAGCTCTGTTTTAACCCGAGTTAACACTAATTCATTATAACTGTACAATTGTATGCCTGCCTCCTGACCTGCTGTGCTCTGACCAGCAAGTGGAATCAGCTGGAAGTGTACCACTTGAATGCTGTCTCAATTTTCTATTTAAGCACCAGAATTACAATCCAGCTGTTCTCACTGTGTACTTTACAGAATATGCATTTAGAATAGCATTTATTGTGACACAATATACTACCCACCAGTATCATTTCAAATGACCACCTCCATGACATGCTATAAACACACTTACACACACACAGTAATGCCAGTTTACTAGGTACACCTAGCTGAAACTAATGCAGTCCAATACCTTCATGAAGGTTAGAGTGTTCGGTTTTAGAGGCAATGATTCAACTGTGTATGATCATTTTAGAGGATGTAGTTTGGAAATTAGTTTGTCTACCCAATTCATATCAACAAGGGTCTAAATAACAGCTGATGTGTTACGAGCAGGAAAAAGGGGGCAAGCGTCAAGATTTAAATGACTTTGACAAGGGCCAAATTGTGAAGGCTAGACAACTGAGTCAGAGCGTCTCCAAAACTGCAGCTCTTGTGGGGTGTTCCTGTCTGCAGTGGTCAGCAGCTAACAAAAGTGGTCCAAAGAAGGAAAAACAGTGACCCAGCGACAGGGTCATGGGCAGTCAAGGCTCATTGATGCACATGGGGAGTAAAGGCTGGTCCATGTGGTCTGATCCACCAGACAAGCTGCTGTAGCTCAAATTGCTAAATGAGTTAATGCTGGTTTGGATAGAAAGGTGTCAGAACACACGGTGCACTGCAGTTTGTTGTGTATCAGACAGACGATGACAGACACCACGGCACAACTTCACAGGTCTCGTGGAGTCCATGCCTCAATGAGTCAGGGCTGTTTTGGTGGCAAAAGGGGGGCCTACACAACATTAGGCAGGCCGTCACGTTATGGCTAATTGGTGCATTACTGTGTTTGTGTGTGCGCACCATGCTGATTAACCCAGTCCACAAATGTTTCCCATATTCTACAACATTTTATTAGAAAGCTTATGATTACACCGACAAAACAAAGGCAAACACTATTTTCACCATGAATTTATATCATAGAGTGAACGTGAACTTTGATTTGAACTTTTTTTAGGAGACAAATATGCTATTGTTAGAATATGAAGGCTTATTTTAGATGAGCAGTTCATTGACCTTAAATTCCCTGACAACTGTCATTTAACATGTTCAAACTCGTGCATATCTTATCTTCAAAAAGATAAGTTATGTGGTTATCAAATGTGATATCTTTTTTTTTTTAGTGTAACACACTGGTACATATGGTGTAATTTAAATAATAAGGTGAGTAGATGGCAGAAGAGTACAGAGGACAACAGCTCGCCTGCAAAAGCTCAGACACCGGTGATCATTTTGATTTCGTTAGTCGAAACAGAAAAATCTTTTTTTTTTAATATAAAGTTGATTTTGTGACACGCCTCTTCATTTGATATGGAGAAATCTAAAAAGAAACCTCGTGCTTTATGGCTGTGAAACATTGTATTAGCTCCACAATCATTGCAGCTCAGGATCAACTCCGGGAACTAAAGAACCACACACTACAATGTTTGGTGAGAATAAGCTTACAGAGCTCTCTTTGAAGCAGTCATGTATGAATACAGTAATCATAAATACATCTGAAGGAATGACACTCCTCAGGGAAGGCAATAGATTGTATAGTTATCTCCAAAACAGGGCAAAATCACTACCCTACAACTATACAATCTACTACCTCACACTGTGTGAGCAGCTACAGTCAAACATGTTGATCCAGTGAAGCCTTCAGAGGACCCAGGGGCTCCACTGATGTGTGTCTGGCACTTTGAGAAAGACAGTAGGTTGAATAGTTATCTCCCAGTGCGGGTGTGACCCTAAAACTATACAACCTACTACCTCATCCCACAGCGCAAACAAAGCCGTGCTCTGCAGGGAGAGGACGTCTGCTCGAACCATCAGAAACCACCTGCTGATCCAGAACGTCTGACACGGAGTGACGACTGAGACTCACTGTGGACAGAAAGACACACGGGTGGGTAAAAGTCAGTCAATATTACAACAGGTAATTCAACGAACTTTATAAACTTACTCTCAGTCTGATTAATAAGGTGGGAATAATACAACGAGCTGAGTCTCTGACTACTGGTGTGTCCATGTGCTTATCAGTTGAACAGTGAAGGTGTGTTTAAAAAGCGGGGCTGCTTTTCGAGCAGCACAAACTTGGATGACGTCCAGTCCTGAGTCTGAGACTGCTTCCAAGAGACCAACGATGCAGTTTGTTACGGGTAACAAGCGACGTAAAGTAAAGTGAGCTAACAAGAGAGAGCCTGACAGACGCAGAAATAGGAAGGACACAGACAGTGACTGATGATATGTGGCGATATTCATACTTGTGAGCCGAGTAACAAAACAAGGCAATCATAAATGTGTTCTTCCACACGACTGATGCATTCACTCTTTAGCCAACACTCCCTTTAGTGGACAGATAACCGTAGACTAGGAACGTGCGATATGTCATTGTTTACGATATATCGTCAAAAACATTCCCCACGGTAAGAATATGTCATCCCACAATAAAAACGATAAATTCCCATTGATGGCGTATATATGTGCACGGCCCAACACGCATTATTGACAAACAGGCGGAGCAGATACGCTGGGCAACGAGGAGCTCTTTCCTCACGCTCCGGCCGCCAATCAGACACTCAGATCAGTCAAACCTCCACAGACAGCCTGAAATGTCTCTGAAGCAGAGACTATCCAGGTGGATTCATGGACTAAACTCTGATAATCTACCTGTGTGTGTGTTCTCACTTTGTTTATTTCATGTACCAGCTTCTAAATCTGAGTCTGACTCGCAATTTACGCCGCAAAATATAATGACACGAAGAAGTTTAATTTGATTTGTGTCCGATGATTAGAGAGAGAGAGAGAGAGAGAGAGAGAGAGAGAGAGAGAGAGAGAGAGAGAGAGAGAGAGAGAGAGAGAGAGAGTGCTTTGGTAGAGAGACATAGAGTTACAACAACAGAGAGCGAGCGCCGGCCTCGATAAAGCTGTCATTAATCAGAGAAATAAAAAGTTATTTCCTGATTGTTTCACAGCGGTTACATTCAGCAGGTATAGACACGCCCACAGCAACCCACCTCAGCTCCCCTAGCCTTTATTATTATTTTGGTGATAGATTTATTTATTTTAAAAAATTAGGCTGAATTGGTGTTTATTTATCGTAATTTTTATCGTTACCGTGATAAATACCAGAAATTATCGGGATAAATTTTTTAGTCCATATCACCCATCCCTACCGTAGACCGTAATTTGAAGTTCAGGACCATGGACAGCAGCTGCCAGCACGCCACACATCAAGACCAAACTCCGTATATGTCAGCTGTCCAACAGACATTACAATCTGCACCATGTTGGTGTATATTCAAAGACAACTGGTTGAAACATTCGATGAATATGGTTGTCGTATATGATTTAACATATTCTTCACATTCCTGGTTTTGTCTGGCACACTGTCTTGAACCTTCAGACTTGTGTATTCGACAGCTCTCCCCAGACACAATAAACCATCTCTACTTTAAACAGCCAGTCAGGGACAAGCAGCACAAAGACCCGCCCTGTTCTGCCTCTCATTGTTGCATTCATTGGTTTGGTTGGTTGGGCCAATCAGAGAAAGAGTAGAGGAATAAAAGTTACAAAAAAAAATAATAAAAAATGTCCTGCAGAGATCACCACCATTTAGCAGTCTGTTGTTAAACATATGAAGACGCTGCTGGGAACGCTGAAGACTTCTCTACCGACCTATTACAACTGAGTTCAGCACGAACGTTGTGGAACAGTTCAAAGGTCGGGCGTCAGCTTGTGACTGAATATCTGAACTTTCCAAAATGACTTTTCCAGACTGTGCTTGGTAAAGAATAGAAAGGCTGATAATGGAGCTGAGGTTAGTTGGACAAATTTAAAGAGAGAGTTTATCTCCTGTATGTTAATGTGCAGCATGTATTTCATTTCATTCCTGCAAGTTAAGCTGACTTCATGTATTAATTCCTGCTGCCTCAGAAGAGCCCAGACCATTATCAAGGACTCATCCCACCCCGGCCACATCGCATTCGAACTGTTACCCTCGGACAGGCCATACAAAACAATGAAACACATACAAACAGACTAAAAAACTGTTTTTATGCAAAGGCCATCACAGCTTTAAATGATCACATGAAGTAATTCATGAAATTGTGTATGAATGTGGACGTATGCACTATTTATTGTTTGTTTTTGTTTTTAATTTCTCCATGTTTTTATCCCTTTCATCTGTTTTATTTATGTTTTATACTATGTTTCTAACATGTTTTTGTACTCCTGCACTGAGTATTGCACTTACATTTCGTTATGCAATGCATAATGACAAATAAAGATATTCTATTCTAATAGACAGGACAACAGGTAGTACAGGTGAGACAGGAAAGTACAGGTCTGCTTCTGAAGAGGAAAATTCAAACATTTTAAAAGGTACCTTAAAAATTTACAGACTCTCGTAGACATCATCACATCTCAGTAATTGTTGAATAAAGTTGACAGTATTCCTTCATACACAGTAATTCTGCTGGCAGCCAGGTCCAGCACACTGGTCTTTCTCATTTTGTTTGCCTGTCCTTTGGGTCAACACAAGCCAATACCAAAATCAGGGCTGTTTGGTCTCAGGGGTTAGGGTAACCCCTTCCCTCCAGGAGCACCCCGAGGTGGTTCTAAACGATCAACACAGTCGCCATTCATCACCACGCCGATACAGCTAATCA
Source organism: Argyrosomus regius (assembly GCA_946959425.1). Lineage (NCBI taxonomy): Eukaryota > Metazoa > Chordata > Actinopteri > Sciaenidae > Argyrosomus > Argyrosomus regius. Next base: position 252,715 of record OX336885.1, read on the forward strand.
AAATTAGCACCCTGAGGTCTGTATGTGGCGCCTTATGGAGTGCAGGTGGCAGGTGAGCCGACACCTTCTCCATCCATGCCACTCGATGCTCCATACTTCTCCAAGATCCTGGAGTAAAGCTGGAGACCACCTTTCCACTTCCATGCACATTTACAGAGTCATGGTCCCAACTGTGGACGGAGGAGATGTGAGGTGTCTGATCTGAATCCATGTCTGTTGTCTTAGTGTATTACTGACGTCCTATCTGCAGGTTGTGCAGTACACTTTCCTTTCTGTGGTCCACTCCTCACCAAATACGGCGCATCACCGCCCCTCACCCGATCAGACTCTACATGGACACGTGGCGGGAGAGTAAAAATGTGGAAGTCCGTCATTCGAACAACAACCTGAGAGCCGGCAAACGTCTGACGTATGTCAGATATGCTCTGGGTCCAGGCGACATGCGTTACGACACAAAGCTGGTTGAAAAGTTTTCCTCAAAACATTTCACAGACTTTGAACGAAACCCTTCATTTAGAAAACATAATTCTACATCTGCAAATGTCTCTAGTCTTCTCGTCAGCGGACGCACTAAATATTTTACATCCTGGTGGCACAAACAAAAACATGCACACTTCAGAGCCGCTGCAACAAAACTGAATTACAATGATAAACAAGGAAGATCTCATCTGACATTATTTATTTTATTTATTCACACTATTTTGGCAAACTGCATTACATTTAGCTGACGCTTTTATCCAAAGCGACTTACAAGGAGTATCTTGCCCAAGGATACTTCGACATGTAGACTGGAGGAGCCGGGGATCGAACCACCGATCATCTGATTAGTGGACGACCCGCTCTACCTCCTGAGCCACATTATTAGTATTAGACGGGAAGTGAGTAACTTCATAATGAAGCCATGGAGCGAGGAGTCAATCAGCCATGAAACTAACAGGAAAAAGTGTGCTCAGACTAAATCAGACAGGACAGGTTCATCAGCAGCTGTCTGCCCTGTTCAGTGTTTCATCTCTTGAAGCGTGTCCACACCTGAATCCTCTTCAGCCTCAAAGCAAACACGGATCTTCCTCAAGTGTTCATCCTCTGTCTGCACAGAGCCTCCAGAACAATGGAGGAAACCTGTGCTGGCTCTGTTAGGGTGCTGGAACAGACTCAGGGGGCTTCTGTGGAGCTCTTCCCGGGGAACGTGCCTCTCACTGGGACCTTCAACAGGCAATGGAGGGCTAGCAAGGCTAGGCTACTTCTAATAATTAGCCAACGTGACTGGGCATTTGAGAGCTACACCATCCTGTTCGGATGTTTCCACCGATGGTGAAGTCCTTCTTGTCGCGGCGGTTCAATCCACATCCACACAGCCCCAAACGAAGCCCCGCACTCCGCCTGCTACGCCTCTTAACCACTCCTTACAACTCGCTAGCTCGTTAGCTCCGTGAAGCTAACAGGCTAGCTAGCAGCACGTTCCAGCATGGCTGTCCAGAGAAGCTAACGGCGGGAAAACGAGCAGGAGCCCGCGCTTCTTCTGCTCAACACACACACACGTCCCCGTTACAGCGTGTTTTATACACTACATTCACGGGCTCTGAGGTGTGTGTGTTTAAAAAATGTGTGGTTAATACAGGGCACCCACCTGTCTGCCATGTCGGAGCGCTCCTCCACCCTCTGCATCTTCTTCGTGGTTTTTCATGGCGCAGCCCGCCAGGACCTTAAGGTGCTCGTCACCGCCCCTTGCCGTTTGGGAGTGGAACTACAGCAATACGTCATATCTCAACGTACTGTCTGAATGAGTGAACAAATAAGATGAATCATTAATAACTAAATGCTGAGCGCATCCATGTGTGGAGCATTCACGTTTATTTAAAGTCACCTGCTTGATTCAGTGGAATGGAGTCCACCCTCTTCCTTTGATATCTCCTGCAGTGAATCAAAAAGATACTCAGCTGACTCCTGCTTTCTAAAATGGATGTTCAAGAACACTGAAAAAGCATTCATTCAATCATTGAATCAGGTCATACAGGATGAAAATGAGGCCCATGAGTCATCCAACTGATATATTATTGACTCATATCAGCTTGTAACAGATGTAACAGTATCAGTATGCTTGCATGAAGACTCTATCTGCTGGCCTTCAGCTGTCAACAACATTGATTGACTGTGTGTTCATGAACATTTGTAATAAGCTACTTCCTGCAACATCAGTTGGCCAAGCCACCGTATGCCCCGTGTGATATGAACACTATCATGAATATGATCAGATGATGGATATCCGATTAGATTAGATTATACTTTATTTATCCCGTAGCGGGGAAATTCACTCGCCACAGCAGCAAAAGAGGTGTAATATATACTACAGAATAAAATAAAATGGGCAAACACAACAAACAGACAGAAGTGTCCTTCAGCCTGTACAATACACAAAAAACAGACGGGCAAACAACAGACAAGTGTGCAGACGTGCAAAACGAGTACTAAAAGTAAAGTGGCCATAATATAAATAATGTTGCACATGGTAAGTAATTGGAATGAAAAATATAAATACAGATTAAAAAATAAATCTAAAAGTTATGGTGAGTAGTGGTGGTATTTACGGAAGCGGTCATAATAGATAATAGATCATTTTCTCGAGCGACTGTATTCCAGCATAAACTACCTGAAGCTGGCTTCAACAGCTTGATTTACTATAACACAGGGGTCTTCAACCAGGGGTCCTTGACCCCTAGGGGGGGTCCACAAAGGTACTGCAGGGGGTCCACCAATTTTTGTCATTATAATTGACAATTTTGACCAAAATAATGGTCCTTGACATTTAATAACCAATAATAATTATGCATGAACTCTTTATCAATCATTAACACATATAGGTCCTTGCAATCCAGAGTTACAGGGTGTAGTCACTTTTCGGCCTGCCGAAAAGTGACTACACCCTGTAACTCTGGTTACAGGGTTACATTCAGGGTTACATTCTTTGTCTTTTCAGCATGAATAGTAGAGGAAACCAGGTGCATGTACAGTGAATTTGGTCAATATCACTCCTTCCAATCCAGAGTTACAGCATGCAGTCACTTTTTGGCAGGGCTGCCAATACAAAAACAATAACACCTGCATGGGTAAAAACACTCTCTTTGTCTCATTTGGGGCGTATAGTATTTGTGGTGTTATCTTTGGGTTTAAAGTCTATCCACCAGCATGAGTTCGGCAGAATGTGAGACCGACTCAGGCACTTCTGATGCACCATGAGAGTGTCTCTAATTCTCCTTGGCCAAGCGTCAATAAATATTACAGCATAAGACATCAGAGGCTCCTGAACACTTTCTTCCCTCCTGACCTCACCATTGACCTTTGACTTCAGCAATTTCTCCACAACAATTTTGTTGAACAAGATGTTTGAAGAAGCTGAAACAGGAGTGTGAGCAGGTTTTTTATGTGACTTAACTTGACTGAGCGGAGACTGAAGTAATACTGAGTAATACTGAATGTCATAACTAAATCTGACTGAATACAGCCTTATCTCTTTAGCTCTTTGGTCTCTTATTAATTCCACACTCTGCTCATTAAAGGGAAGATACACAATTTAACATGTTCTGCAGACAGTTGCTGCCCACCCAAAATGTCCAGGTATCTCCACAGCATTGCAGTCAACATGTTCTGTGGTGTAAACCTCACTTTTTTTATCCTTTTCTTCCTCAGGTGGATCCTCCAGGCCTCTGAACAACGACCCCCCTGTTGTTGACAGGCCTCCCGACGACCCTGTTCTTCCTCACCCTGAGGAAGACGTTGTCGTCGGGCCTGATGATGTCCTTCAGGAGGCTGAGGCCGTGCCTCATGAGAGGGAGGACACTGGCAGACCTCCCTCTCCTCCGCTCCAGCAGGTCCCGCCACTGCACCATGGGATGCAGTGGCAACAAGAACATCCTCCTGTTCCTCTTCCCTGTCTTATTCATTCCTATTGCTTATGCTCCTCTTTTTCCCACACCTCATCCTTACCATGCTTCTCCTCCTCCTTATCCTTATCCTTATCGTCTTCATCCTTATGATGAGCCGTACGACTTTCCTCCTGCTTCTTCTCTTTATCCTCGTCCTCATCCTTATGATGAGCCGTAAGACTTCCCTCCTGCTTCTCCTCCTCCTTCTCCTGCTCCTTCTCCTGCTCTTTCTCCTCGTCCTCATCCTCATAATGAGCCGGACGACTTCCCTCCCGCTTCCCCTCCTCCTGCTCATCGTCCTTTTCGTGTCATTTTTCCTGTTGGTAAACTGGACGATATTCCTCCTGCCTTACATTTTCTTTTTGATCATCCGCATCCTGCTGATGAAGATGATGATTACCTTTTTCGCCGTCCCTCTCCTCCTTCTCCTGCTTCTCCTGCCTTTCCTAACCGTCTCCCTGCTAATGACTTTGACCCTTCTGATGGTAGCAGGTCCAGAGTACCAAGGACACCCCTCACCTTCTGGCCTCGGCTCTTCCGGGAGGAGACCCAGGGAGGAGAGTGACGGCGAGGAGCCTGCCGCCAAGATGCCACGGTGGTCCAACGACATTGACTCTGACTGACTAGGAATGAAAACCCAGGTACGTTAACGCACACCATCTTATACATTTCAAATATTCTTCATACTGTGAACTTTTCACATAAATATTTCTTATTTTTTTTCTTCAATTCTGTTTCTGGTTCAGGTAGCGTGTTGCACTGGGACCATCTTATCCTCGACGACGACTGGCAGGGACGACTGACTGACCTTTTTCCCCTCATGGGGCAGCCTTTGCATCTGGCAGTGTGGTAGTGTCTGGCACTGGGTGTTTTTTTTTTTACCTCCTCGCTTTGGCATGACGGCTGGGTCGACTTTTCTTTCATCCTGGGCGCCGTCCTTTGCGTCTGGCAAGGCGGTGATGCTGCAGGAAGCCCTTGCGACTGGCAGGGCTGTCGACCCCTCGTGTCCATGGCAGGAGAGGAACTGGTAGTTTTTTCTCACCACTTTTTTCATGGTTCTTCACGTCACAAAAAAGGTAAGTATGAGTTCTGAGTTGTACGCAAATTCAAAATTGAAAAGGATTCACTCAATAATTCAAAGACTGTCTTACTAATCAAAATATTATTTGTCTGTCTTACTAATCAATCACTCTCTTTCGTTCTCTTTTACTCTGCGTCCGGAGCTGTGGATGAAAAAAAGTTAAGTATGAACTTATTTGGAAAGAAAGTAACTTAGACTAGGGCAGAATTTTGAGTGTCTCATCATGTAAACATGTTTATCCATATAATATCACTTCTTCAATAATTGGATGATTCAAAGATTGTCTTTCTCACCATTCTTTATCATATTTTTGTCTCCCCACCGCCTGAGCTGCTGCTGTTCACCGTGTCCTGAGGCCCCTGAACGTGCATGTAAACCAAAGCACATAAACAAATCACATTAGTCCACTGAGTATTTAATAAAACCCTCAGACATCTAAAATGATACCATGTAATGTGAGATTTTCTTTCAAATCACTGATGTTGGGTTCATGTGAGTCAGTTGCAGGTGTCATAAAATGTAGTCAAACTGTTGATAAAACAACTTTGCCAGCAGGAGCCTCTTCCAGCAAGAACACAGAGTCATTTAAATAAATCAGTTCATAGACATTATTAGACATCATTAACATATTCCTGCATATTTAACATTTCAGAGAAAACCATCAAAACTCAGAGGATTAAGAAGATGATCACATTTTTAATCACAGGTTGTCAGCACTTCAAAATCTATGAACATAAGAGGAATCATATTGAATCAATCCAGGGTTTACATAAAGCTATATATGATTTATGACACATTTAAAAGGCTTATTCTGCTACAGTGACAGCTATTTTATGAAGTAATTAAGCATTACTTTGATATGATACACAAAACAGAGGCTTCCTTCACTCATACAATAAAACTAAAGCGTATAACCATGCTGGTAGCCATAAAATGATGTAACTATCATTATACACAAAACATATTGGATAACAAATTCTATTCTTTGATACCAATAGGGTAAAAAATAACAAAAAAGAGGGTGGCATCAGAGATACAGCCATGTTAAAAATATCTAAAAAGGTTTATCCTCTGGAGGTGCTCACCAGTCTAATCTTTGCCAAAATGTCAAATATACATTCAAATCTGTGCAACATTTTCAGCATTTTCAGCTCTTTCTATTTCTGAGCCCACTCAGTCGTTTTTCCTCGTGGGAATTGTTTAAGGGTGGCCGAAATACAGCTTTATGCACGGCAGCAAGCCTCTGGAGGATCCTGCATCGAGAGGTTTCTGGGACTCCTGAGGCACCAGCAGCTTCAAATACCTGTTTGCTCATCAGTGGCTTTTTCACACCTGCTCTCTTAATACGATAAATTTGCCTTACAGAAACTTTCCTTAACACGCATTTATCTGAACTAACGCATCTGCACTCTGAATCAGACACAAATCTTCTCACAGTACGATCATCTCTCTTAATTTTTTTGGGGGAAATATCCTGTTTGTTTTCATATTTTTTGCAAGACACTGCACTATTTCACACTTTTTATCTGCAGAAAGATCTTTCTTTTTTCCCATATTGCATGAAACCTGTGACTTGCTTAATAATGTGGAGCAACCTCCTTAAGTAGTTTCCTGTTAATTAGGCTCACTTGGCAAACAAATTACCAAACCTATCCGAGATTGATGTCAGTGTCATCTAAACCACTGGTTCCCAAAGTGGGGGTTGGGACCCCCCGGGGGTCGCAAGGTGGCAAAGTTTGGGAACCTCTGATGTAAACAGACAGGGGAAGACGCACAATTGAAAACTTTCATTGAAAAACTAAAAATAAAATGTTTGTTTAATTGAAATCGTATTTGCATAATAATTTGAAACACAGTGTAGAAGACCACAGAGAACAGAAAATGTTCGCATTTAATAAGGTGAGTTAGCAATTCATTTACTAGTTGACAACTAATTGATTCATTAAAGGTCCAGTGTGTAGAATTTAGTTGCATCTAGTGGTCTCATTGCTGTATTGCAATCTCCTCACATCACCCTCAATGGAAGAGGACACTGTAGATATAAAAGGATCATTTTTAAGTAACAAAAATAAAAAGGTTCTTATTTTCAGATGATCATACATGCTTGAAAACAGTTATGAGTATTATATTCCATGTCTGCCTTATTCTAAAAATAAAGGCCCCAAATCTTACACACTGCACCTTTAACTGTTGCAAATCTAATCCCCTTTAGTGATGACTGAATGTATCCGTCCAAACAGTTTGGGAAGTAAAGGTATACATGATGCATAATGAGGAGTCAGTCTTTGGAGTGAAAAGGTTTGGATGTTACGCCACTGTGACAGCAGCAGGAGGCACACTTTGCTCTCTCAGTAACATTTGAGACATCCATAAAGAGACAGTGACACAGCTCTGCAGTAAGTTGTTTAATTCTGTAAGAAGTAGCTCATTGTAACAATGAAAAAATAGTGCTTGTTGAAAAGTCCCCACAGTACATCGTCTCCTGTCTGTCCTTCATGTTAGTATTATCATCAGTGGTCCGCATTCTCACACACACACACACACACACACACACACACACACACACACACACACACACACACACACACACACACACACACACACACACACACACACGCACACGCACACACACACGCACACACACACACACAGACACAGACACACACAGCGCGTGTCAGCAGATGTACATTGTTTATATGAGGTGAGAGGCGGCCACTGACTTGTCTTAACAGCTATGCACACACATGCATACACACACACGCACACACAGGCAAGGCGACGTCACACACAGCAGCATGATACAGAGTCCTGATAGAGGCCGTTTGAGTTGAGGCGAATGCAACAGTGGAGGCAGATTGATGTACAACAGAACAGTACGGTGAGAGGTTTTTGGTGCACGCAGTATTAAAGACATTGAATTGATTGAAAAATCAAACGCACCGTGGCCTGCTGAATTTGCATTGCCACAACAGTAGCCACAGTTTGCATTTGACTTGAAGAAAACACCATTCTACATTCTACGTGAACAGAACGACGTTCCACTTTGTCGCGAGTTAAAGTTCTTAAAACAGCTGCTGCATTTCAAAGAAGATCTGAATAAATAAGACACAGTGTAGCATCTGCACAGTGTAAAAACATCTTTTGGTTTAAATAAGACACCCCCACGTCTGTCAGCTCTGACAGCCGAGTTACACATTTAAATAACATTACTTTAACATCATGAGAACGTTTCTCAGTCATTTTCCTACCAACTAACAGTTAGATATTAAAAGCAACATCTAGTCCCTCACAAATATTACAGTAGAACAGATGACAGAACAAATGCTTTCAAACAGTGGCACGTGAACAGAGAATGGCAGTGCTTCGATATTATTAAGAGCTTCAAAGAAAAATGATAATGCTAAACTTTCAAATGACAAAGCCTTCAAATATCTCGAGAAACTGAAGATTGGCAGATCTCAGCAGTGTCTGATGAAAGGAACTGGCTTAAATTTATAGTAATGCCCAAAAAATGAGAGCTGGAGCCTGTTTCTGTGAGTCTTTCTTGTGTCAGACGAGTCCTGTTGAGGCTGGATCGGCTTTGTCGCACAGCTCGTGAAGAATGGGAGTCAGGATTGCTTTCAGGGTCGTGTACAAAGACTTCTCTGAGGCGGCGTCAATCTGGAGGGAACAGAAGACACTCACTCATGCATACAAAACACACATGTTCATACTGTATATTCAGCATGCACCTTGTGTTCATACTCACCTTAGTGAAGACTTTTATTGTTTGGTCGAGAAAACTCGTCTCCACGTCTTCAGGCATCGGCAGGAGATGAGCAGCACAGTCGAGGATGCACAGCAAAGTGAGTCTGTGGCCCTGTCAGCGAGGAGAGACGATACTGTCACATTATATGACACATCACATGTCTCACACACTGATACCTTTTAAAAGTAATAACATAAATCGTATGAATAAAAGGCAGTCCAGTGACTTTAATATATTTATATTCTTGGCATGTGTGAGCTCAGTAGTGACCACCTGCACGTATTTATAGATTTGAAATACAGCTAAATGTGGCCATGTGTACCTTCTGTTAGCTGCTCTAACAACGATCAAACTTAACATTCATTCATTGCAGCAGAATACTGCTGCACAAAGAATAACAGACAACTATGTTTTCAAGTTTCATACAATATTTATATACTATTTCAAAAATGTGCAATTTGGTTTTTTAGCCATAACCTATAAACTCTGGAGGCAGCTGGACTCGTGAGGTCACATGAGAATCCATCTTGCAGGTTAAGTCTTACTGCCCCTTTGCCCAGACTACACAGCAATTCTGTGTAATTCATGTGAATCTAGTATATTCATACGAGTGTGAGTGTGTACAGAGTGTGTGTTTCAGACAGTGATCCAGCCCGGCTACCTTTTCCAGTGAGTCGAGGGTGTTCTGAGGGTTCACGTTCTTCTCGCTGAGGGCTTTGATATCCTCGCCGCTGATGACTGGATCCTTGAGCTGCTCCAGCCACGACCACATCAGACCGGACAGGACGAGCGGATCTCTCTCCGTACACAGCCTCTCCCACGCTCCCTCTCTGGAGTTCAGCTCCGTCTGCGCATCACAACAGAGAGCACTCTGACAGTGAACTGAATGAAATGAAGTGCCACTAGACGTAACAGAACAAAGGACTGCACGTGTTGTGGTGGAGTGTGTTGTGCAGTTGATTGATGGAAAATGTGTGTGTGTGTGTGTTTTTTAGAGTTCACTGATGAACAGACGCTCTGAATTCAAGTTGAATAATGTAAACTTAGATTAGTCGTAACAGCTGAGCAAGTGAAACGACTAAGCAGCTATTTCACAGGAAGTGACAGCTTGCCAGTCACACTGAGGGAATTAGAGTCTCCTGTGATCAGAGGTTGAACCCAGCACAACAGCAGGATGCTGATTTCAGACAATTACAGCTTGGCGTCTGAAAACAGGGAGACCTGTAGACATGGTGTTATATTTTCACCGTTATTATCAAAAGTATGGTGGAGATGATGATCATACTGTCAGTATGAGCTACAGTTTCTCATAACACCACATTTCCCACACATCCTGTTGCTTCCTGTAGATCCTCCACATGTGTGTGACTGGTGGAGCTCTGGGAGTGTCCGTTTTCTCTTTGGCTTTCCAGGATCAGATAGACATCACATTACATTTTCAATTTGATTAGACTGGACTGGATTTTAATCCTTCTGCCATCTGACACTATCTAAAGCTTCATCACAGAGTATAAACCAGGTTACAAAGCAATCTGGACTGTGTGTTTACAGACACTGTAGTAAGCTGGCAAATGTTAAATCTGTATTCACATGCAGCAGGTTAGTACACTGGACTTTTATTTTTGAACAACTTACTTTGGCCCTGAGCCGTGTCATTAAGTGGCAGGAAAACAGCTGTGAGTTGATTATGACACAATTAATCATAATTAATGAAATAATAATGACACTTCTTTTTCTGTTGAGTGTTGACTAAACGTTAACTCTTTAGTTTCTTTCTAGATGCTGTCAGTTTAATTCAGACTTCAGATGGAACTACCCTGAATATGAAGATGAATTGTGTACATACTTTCTCTGTCCCAAGTATTTGCTCTGCTCATGCTTTCATCTAAAAATGAATGAAACCCCAGTTACACGTATGCCTGGTCAACATACTGGCTTTCTCCAGGAACAATCTAGCCTGGAAAACTGCATTTGTTTATTCACCTACACCAACAATGGACACTGGATTTCTGCGGGAATCTTCAGAAAGCCAGCAGTGACTTTGTTACTAATTCAAACACACCGACTGTCTGTGGGAACAGTGTGATGTGATGTCGCAGATACCCCATGAAATCTGGGCTGACATGTCCTGGTCAGCTGGTTAATCGGTTGGTTGTGCTCTTTGGCCCCATTCTTTTTTTCACTTAACGTGCTCCCCTTTTAGTTAGGCTATTTAAGTACATTTCCTATCCTTGTTATGCAGACGATGCCCTGCTATACCTCTCCTTTAAATCTCTACTCTACAAGGCTGCCTGACAGCTGTCATTAACTGGATGTCAGAAGCCCTCTGGTGGTCCCAAAACTCTGGCTTAAAACCAAAGCTGTATGCAGTTGTGGCCCTAACTATATAAAATGCAGAGTCATTGAATAGCTTTAAGAAGCTGCTAAAAACTCACCTGTAATGTGTTCTTTGTGACGACTACCATTATTGGCTGTCTGCGCCTCGAATCCAAACTTGGGAGCTTTAAGTGTTGCCATGTTTTATGTTGCTTTAGTGTTGATTTTGTTAGTCAGCCTGCTGAACTCGGATTCAACATGTTGCGCGTAGTATCTAATCCTCCAGGTTGAAGCAATGTTGAGGGACAGTGAAGAGAAACTGTGTGATCATTCAGCCTCATTGGAAGCCAACTAAATAATGAGTTACAGGTTGGCTGTTTTTTCATGTTGCTTTTTCTGGAGCTGCAGAACTTTATACTTTGTTAGCTTTGTTGTTTTAGAAGCTTGTTTTGCTCCACAGTCCTCACCGATATACGTGTGTAGAGATAGTGTGCAGGTATTTTATTTTCCCTGTTGAGCGGTTGTCAAGTGAGATGACGTGAATGTGTTTTTGCTACCTTAGAATGACCCTTTTATATGTTCAGACAGGTTTTGCACTGCTACATGTATGTGCAGGGTGTATTTGAGAGTATTTCTTGGGGTACTCTACCTGCCACTGTGACACCTTGGAGGTGAGATCCTTGTCTGTCAGGTCCATTGCCAGAGCTTTAGCCACCAACAAGCGTCTGCTCTCTGGGGACAGCTCAGACTGGAGAGTGACGAAAGGAACCTCAGCGACATCCACTCTGTCTGCTCCACCCACTGACATATTCACATCTGGCTGCTCCTCCCTGGTTACCACTTTGCTCTTGGTTGATAAGGCTGGCAGTGTGGTGTTACAGTGGGATTTTCTTCCCTGCTCAGACAGATCTAAAGACAAACTCTGATGGCCTTTGTGTAGCTGCTTTTTCAAAAAGGGGCATCCCGTGTCTTGCTTTGCTTCAGTATTGGGGTCCTGAATGGTGCTGATAATGTCCTGAGGAGAGAGGTCACAAAATCCTGGAGGGTTAAGGTCTGTAAGGCTGCTGTGAGACATGGAATGTTTGACCAGGCAGCTGATCGGTGCGTTGCTCTTCAGATTTTCTAAATGGTGCTGCCGTTGTCCAAGTTTGTGAAGGAAAGAATCGCTGAGGCTCCTGTTGTTGGTAAGAGCAGACCTCAGAGCTCTTTCTACATGCTGCTGCCTCCATAGTGGCTCAAACTCATTCTCACTGGCGAGAGGTTGATCATGAGGAGGTCTGGACTGCAGGGCGGGTGGGCTGAGAGGATGAGATGAACAAGGCGGAACAGGAATACCCTTCCCTCTCATCTCTTTACCGAGCTGCTGAAGAGCCTGCTGGGACACGGTCTTCTCCACCTCTGCAGTGAGGTCGGGGATCTCCAACCACTCCTCCTCGATGACTACCTGTCTGTTGGCTGCGATGTCGATGAGAAGCCTGCACACCAGCTGGACAATCTTTGGCACGTTCTTCATCTGTCTGGCCTCGTTGCCGTGCAGCAGGTGGCGCTGCCGGGTGAGGTACTGGGACAAGGTGACGGCGCTCGCTTTGGGTTCTGCACAGGAGAAGATGCTTCGGAGGGGAACCAGGAACTGGGCAAACTCCCTGACGCACAGGAGCTGGCCTCTGGTTTGGATGGAGTTGGGTCTCTTGGCTCGTACAAACAGGATGGCTTGGTCGGCGCTCATTCGGGACGTGAAAACCAAGTAACAAGCCAACAACACACCTACATGATGAAAGACAAAAGAGAAAACAATAAAGACAAAACTGATATTGTACAGACAAAAATGAGGTTGTAAGCCAAATTGCTGGTGTTACAAACCTGTTCTTCCAAGACCGGCGTGGCAGTGGACAGCCAGTTTCCCCTCCTGGATAGCAAATGACATGACTTTCACCATGTCAAGAATTGTAGTCAGAGATGCCACACCATAATCCTTCCACCCAAAGTTGTAGTAATAAACTGAAACACACAAAGCCAGACGAGTACAGAGCTGTTCAATATCTACCTGCAACCTTTTAATCTTTACATTAAAAAGGAGTACTCCACTGAATTAGCGTTGCAGTAATACAGCACTGTTGGATGAAGAGTTTAAAGCCATATCATGTAACTTTTCTACCACAAACTAACAGATTTTAAATCATTTTGATGCTTCACTGACTCGTAATCAGTTGAATGGTGGCTCTGTCATTTGTTTGTTCTTTCACCATGGCACTTTGTTCTTAGGGTACAATCATCCGTGAGAATTACACAACCTACGGCACTAAGTCACACACCACCAACTATTTGACTGATTTTGGTGAAACTGGATCATATTTTATGGAGAAAATGTTTTCTGGTTTTCCCTGATGGGCAGTAAAGTAAACTGCTGTGAACTGTAGCTGCTGTTAGCAAATGTTGGCTCAGTTTGTTAGCCAGGCTGCCTGGGCTTTAAATGGTAAATGGACTGTACTTATATAACACCTTTCGAGTCTTCCGACCACTCAAAGCGCTTTTACACTACATATCTCATTCACCCATTCACACACATTCATACACTGATGGCATTGCAAGGTGCCAACTGCTCATCAGTTTTAGGAGCTAAAAACTAGCGCCACCGATGGCGCAGCCTTCAGGAGCAGTTTGGGGTTCAGTAGACACTTCAACATGCAGACAGGAGGAGCCGGGGATCGAACCGCAGATCATCTGACTGGTGGATGACTCTATCTCCTGAGCCACAGCTGCCTCTATGAGCTCAGAGTACTGGGGAAGTGTTAGTGTTTGTACCACAGGTGTTTTGGACCAGGAAAAGGAGGTTTTCAGGCCCGGGGGGCAGGTGAATGCTGACGGGAAGCTTGTCCTGTGGACAAGAGTAAATGTGCGACTGAATTTTAGTGGTTGGTGAGAGCTTGGTGAAATAAAAGTCTGAAAGACAGACGCCGAGCTGGGCTGACTGCTGTTGGACTAGTAAGTAATATTAGCTGCCTGCTATGTGTTGTGTTGTCTTTGCTTGATGTTTGGCTGTTAGCAAAGTTGTTGACTCGCTAGTTTTTGATCATTGTGACGGTTCCCTAATTAATTTGAATATGTGTTCTCGTTGCAGCAGGTCCAACTGATTGCAGGTGGAAACACCTGGGCTCCACCCTACTAACTTGTCTCTCTCTATTTCTCTGACAGGCTCTGTCCTCCTCTCTAGTCTGCCGCATGGTTTGCGGTTCTTTTCATTTCATGCAACATCTCGCACCCACTACATGTTACACTCATGCATGCACACACCTTCACCACTGATGTACTGGTGAACACACCTCATTGTTTCTTTTGTTTAGTTTTGGTTAAGTTATCTGTGTTTTGCTGAGTTATTGAACAATAAATTACTTTATTTTTGCCTTCAACCGGCGTCTCCCCTTTGTTTTTGTCATGGCCTTAGAGCCGTCGTGACGATCATTAATAATGTAATCAGAACAAATACACGTGTCCATATTTACCACAGTAGTCTGACACTGGGGGTGCTAAATCACAAAAACATCACTTTCTATCAAATAGAGCTTTAATCAGTGAGTTAAAAATGTTAAGATAGTAAAGAAGAAGACTTTTTGTTCTCACACTGTTTCTGATTAATGGAAATGTGAAATATAAAGAAAGACTGTTGGCCATGTTTTACTGGGGTTGTGTGAGAATAATCTCTTCCTCCCTGGGTGCTGCATGAGGATAAAACTGTTTTAATAAACTGATATGAGAACAATCTAAAATATATGAGTTTGCTGGTTTATTTTTTTCTTTGTTCATAAGAATAAAGATTGAGATAACAGATCTCAGTGATCTTAGATGGTGGAACAAGACATGTTTAATCTTAATAAGCAGATTTTACCTTTACATTAATCTGGCATTCAGGTCTGACCTGTCCATGACGCCTACATAAAAAGTGACTCAGGTGATTATTTAGACATGGGACCAACATGTTAATCACATTCATATGAAGAGGTGCATGTCTGCAAGGGGCTGTAGAGAGTTGTTTGTTCATTAAATGTCTGAAATGAAGTGTGAAGGACTGTGCACGATAAAGACCTACAGCAAGAAAACAAGCAAACACTGAGTGTCACATGAAAGACAGCACTGCTCAAAATGCAGCTGCTGCTTTGATGAGGTGTCTTGGGGAAAAGATCTTAGGAGAGCTTGTTAGGAAGAGAAATAAAGCTTGCCATCCTCCAAAGACATAATGCGGAGTCCCTCGGTAATTGGTCGAGTTACTAGGGTCAACATCACGTTCCGGATGTAGGCAAAGCACAAAACATTGATGATTGGAGGAAAATGCTCAAGCTACCTTAGTCTAATACCTGCTACTCATTCTCATGTAAACTGCTAAAATACAGATTTAAGTGTTCCACAGAGACTACTGCAGGCATCCTCTTCATCAGGGATGGGTGGCACCACTTATTTGTACATACACATCCATGATTTTGTTTACATATTAAGTGTGGGCCTCACTAATGTAAATGTGTTGCCAGGAAACATCTCTAGCAGCATTGTCTCTTTGCCTTGTTCTGTTATTTTACTTAATAATTTTCTTTTTCTATACTAATTTTCTATGTACTATTCCATCAACCTGCCATGCACTACAGGTGGCACAATGCATATTCTCTTGTTGTACAAGATTAATGTCTTATTGTGCGCTGTCCCTGTCCTGAAATAAATAAATTACAAATTACAAAAATGCACTCAGAAAGCAAACCACAATGTAAACACACAAGTCACTGCGTCATTCCAAGTTTAAACAATACTTCATAATAGAATGCTTTTAATAGAGTAAGTGGTGTATTACACTGGCCATTTTTTAATTTATATACATACATTTAATTTTAAATGAGTCATTACTGTGAGGAAGAGATAGCTAAAACATGTGTGTCACCTACTGAACATTGTTGGACAAGTTCATTTATTTTTGCCATTAAAGAGTTTGTCAGTTTAGTTACAGTCTGTAATGTCATTTAATATTATCCAAGAAGAATGACTTCAGTTTGCAGCATTACTCTGAGTCTCTAGAATCAGACTAAGTAAAATGATGATGACATTGGTTAATTTTGCTTTTAAAATACAGAAGGGGAGGCGAGGGCATTGCAGTGCAACTACACTCCTAAATGCCACTAAATCCTACACACTGGTCCTTTAAATAAACTGTTGTGATTGGCCCGGCCCAATCTGTCAGAGCAAATTAAAGGTGAGCTCACATTTCTGGCTCCCAGGCTACGAGTCTATGGCAGTTACAGTAACATCTAGCAGGTCTGTAGGTGTAAATATTAGGCCACAACTAAGCTCTTAAGGCTACTATGTGTGGTGCAGCACCTTAAATTAAGTGATGCATATATTTTGATTTGATAAATACTAATAATACTTTATCCCTGATGGAAAATATGCGTGAGCCTCCTGTGAAATAGAAACTAATGACAACTGAGCATGGCCCTGTGATGATATCAAATCATTCATATTTTCATGTCTGCATCATTCACGATTTAGCTGTTTTCTCCCATCATTCACCTCTTCTGTAGGTTACACTACAGCTACATGTTTTATTGCGTCCTGTTGTTTACAGGAGGTGTTATGTGGTGGATATAGAGACTCACTGCCTGCCGCCATGAAGGTTTCGGGTCGATAAGTGAAACCGCTCTCCTGTTCCAGCGGGTTGCCACAGCTGGCGTGTTCTCCTGGCCGCTGTAGGTTGATGACCGTCTTCAAACCACACCTGAGCACAGCAGCAGGTCCGTGTCAGTGCAACACACAACACTAACATCACAGCATTTACACACCGACATGTGACGGCACTGCACATGGAGCAAACCATTTAACAAACAACCTCCATTTCACTGTTAATCTAAATGTTAATAAAGAATCAAATTAATCAAATACTGAAATTATAAAGGTGACTGTACCTTTGGAACTGTTCAATTATATTATATCTCTCTATGATTTCAGTGGAAGGCCTTGCCATAGCTAGCAAGTTGTCAGTAATCCTGAAAGTGGAGAATATGACAAGTTAGTGTGAGTTGTGGTTTATACAGCAAAATCATAAAATGAATGTTGAATTAGGACAGTTTAGCAAGTTTAACACAGCTTTAAAGACCCTGTAAACAATACAGATCTCAGTTCAGTCATTCCATTTTATAAACAAAACAAACACTAAGGGCAGATGTATTGACATGGACTTCAGTGACCCGTGCTGACTGACCACCGCATTGACAGGGAAGGCATATGAACACTGAGAGCTGTATCAAAGGTAGTGGTAAAACTGAGCAACCTACCAGGACGAGTAGAGTCCTTTGACGGCTTGCTCCTCATCGCTCCAGCGTGAGGGGTTCTCGTATTTACAGGCTTTCCCTCCACAGGCCATGGAGCACTGCATGTGACCTGGGATGACGTGCCTCAGAGTCTCCCCCATCTTGGTGTACTTTGCTGTCGGGACCCTAGCATTGGCTGCAGAGAAAAAAAGAGGACATAATGACAATCTGACCACACTCATCAGTACTTCGTGCTTCAGCTTTCATGCAGCTGAAGACGTCATCAAAGCAAAAACACAAAACACAAGTCATTTCTTCAGTGCGGTTACATCTCCTGGTCTTGCGTTCAGCGGGAGGCTGAGGCTGGTTCATGCTGACGGCCACCATCACTCTGTGGGAGGAGGAGGAGAGGATCTCCAGGGCAGAGCTGCGTCTGCGCTGCAGGACTTTCAGCAGGATGTCCGAGGCAGAGTGCCTGCGGCCATGCCTCCCCACGCTGGCCGTCATCTCTCCGGCTATGGAGTGGCGTCCTCTGTGCAGTGGCATCTTTACAGGACGGGCTGCAGCCTGCACTGCGAGCATGGCTGTGCTAACTCTGAGACTCCTGGCTCCGCAGCTCTGCAGCCCACGGTGAATCATCAGCGAGCAACAATCACCCGTGTGCAAAGAGAGGCAAATGCAACCTATCAGTTCATCAGCAGCATTTGAAGTGTCGCCATGGCAACCATCTCCAAAGTCGTCAGTGGGAGGTAGATGGGGGCGAATGTTGCACACACAAATGACACACACAGACACACACACACACACACCTCACAGATCTGAGGGAGGCGGCTTGTAAATGAAAGAGCAAAATGCTGGACTTGCTTGCTTGCAAGGCTGTGCATCTGCTGCTTTACAGCCCTGAACACACAGCACGCACACGTGTTAACAATCAAACACCTTCTCTCTGCTTCGGACTGAACAAGAGCTTATTTGAAAGAAATCACAGCCCAAAATGAAATCATCTTGTAAAATTCACAAGTTTGTCTGACAACATTCAGTTAGAAATGAAATAAAAGTATGAAGAAAATCCTCTAAACTATCGCTGCTGTTATCTACTACGACCAACAACAACTATTTAAGTTGTTATGTTAATAAATACATGTTTGCATAGTTGAATGTCTTTAACAGAAGCGCTGTAACAAAGGGAGAACTTGTGATTTAAGACAAGACCATGTAACTGTAATACTGACATTGTGCTTGAAGCCTGCTCAACAATTCAGCAGCCAGTCCTCCATCAAAGTGAAGCCAAAAGGTGAACTGATACGCTGGCTCACTGAGGCTCGGTGTGTGGGAGCAGCAGGAGCACTGACAAACAGCAAAGATGACAGAGGGCTGCAGCCACACGAAGCATCACATCCAATTTTAAGGCCACAAAAATAAAGTCAGCCACATTCAGCAGGTCTATTCTGTTCTACCTGTTAGTAGGCTTTTATCCAGGGTGACAATCAGGACCAGAGGAACACTACCTTTCTTCTGATGGCAGAAAGGTGTACACAAACAACATGTAGCCTGCAGTGTGTGTATGAAAGCAAACTATTTTATCATGTGCTTTATCATGTAACGGGGTCTGAAACATCTATTCATTCATCATGTTATAACCAAACTCTGTTACATTTGTCATTTTTCAGGTAGTTGATACTTATTTCATTTGTGTATTATAGATTTATTGTGTGTTTGGACTTTTAAAAGCTGGTTATCATGCAGGACATGCAGAGGAGTCAAACGTACACACCAAACATCTTTATTCATATTTTACTGATGGCATGATGCCTCATTAACATATTCATTATTAAAAAGATGTGAACAAAAAATGAAAGAAAAAATACAAAATAATAATAATAATAAATACTGATGGTGGTAGCCAATACTGACATGTTTATGTCTTTTTAAGACACATTATCGGCCTCATCCATGAAGACAGATGCCTCATTCACAAAACATTAATAACCACTAGTATGAATACTAAAAACATACAGGTGTTTATGTTTTATTGATGGAAACACTGTGGATGGGTTTCTGTAAACCATCAGCTTTAGCTCTCATTACATACCAAGACACTGACTTCGACTCTCAGACTTTATCTAGCTTGTGGACCGTACACTCATTAATAATAAACTTCATATCCTGCTACAGATATCACATCTTCTTATAACAATTCAATTCAATGTTATTTATATAGTGCCAAATCATAACAAAAGTTAGCATTATCTTAAAGACCAAACAATTCCACCATGAGCAAGCACTTGGTGACGGTGGCAAGGAAAAACTTCCTTTAACCGGCAGAAACCTCGAGCAGAACCGAGCTCATTGGTGGAACAAATAAACATCTTCACACTATTAGTGTGACCTCAAATTTTGGTCTTGATGCTAAAGCTGGCCTGTGAACCCACATGAAAAAAACCTTGCCCGACTATAATATAAAAACAAAATATATCAAATTGTTTCTAATCCAGAGTCCTGTGCCATTGCTTTGCAAAACATACATCACTAAATGAAGCAGCTTGTGTTGTTTTTGTGTTCATGTATTGTTCATGTGTTGCAGAGCTCTCCTACCTGTCTCCATCTCTGTGCTGATCTCTTCACTGCGGGCTCCACTCATAGAGTAAGGAAAGTCACTCAGTATGCTGACACCAGCTGCCATGGCAGGGGCTGAAAGGTGTGAATAAACATTGTGTGTCAAAAGCAGATGAAAAAAAAAGGGGGGGAGAGGAAAAAAAAATACTGCTTACGAGCCGAAGCTGATAAACAGTCACAAGGTGTACACACAAATGAGATATGAGGAGCGTGAGGCGGCGTTGCCTGGCAAGATAACCCAGGGGAGAGAGGGAAATGTGCAAACCGAGCCACCATGTCAGCAGCTCGTGTGTCAGTCTGACCACTGCACCTCTGGGAGCCGGTGGGCGTGGCCTCAGGGACAACAGCGGGAGCTAGGGAGCGCAAAAACCCGAGATCGGAGGTGCTGAGTTACAAAGAGCACTGACTTCAGCAGCACCCACGTAGGCCAAGCAGAGAGGCAGAGCACACGGTGACGTGGCACCATCACACCAGTTATTTTACACTGCATTAGAAAATTCATCCTGTTTGATCGGGCTGATGCCACAGTTATCAATTATTCAAGCCGACATATTCACCTTCTATTGTGCAGCTTCACAGCAATACTGCACATGTGATTTCTGTAGCCTGATATCAGAGTTGTATCGCACAGATCTCCCACAGTGTCAACTGAACTCCACGTACCAACTGTTTCTCACGTTACGCTCAAACCTCTAATGGGCCTCGTCACTTGTGCTAACTGGTGTTGCAGGAGTGAAATTCTGCACCTTTACAGCTCTCTGCCTCACTGTGGTGCATTAACAATTGAGCGGGGTCACTGTACTTTACATGCTAACTTTTTGATGGCCGAATGATTCCCTGACCTTTGTTTTTCCTTCCTCTCATTTAGGATGGATTCATCAACGAGCAGCGAGTCTCTACGAGATAAAGTTTCACTTGTTTACTCATGTTCTCTCTTCTTAATATTCTTTTTGCCCCCATTTGGAAGGAAAGAAATGTCAAATCCAAATTGGGTTAGACCAATTTCACACCAAACAAACAGTTTCACTTGACCTGAAAAAGTAAAATCGAGGTAAAACTCTGCTAAGTCTGCAAATATCGAACATACAATCACCCAGAAATTCCAATAAATGAGTGCAATAAGTTACAGAATGAATCAGTGAACTAAAGTAGGCCTATGCTGTATTTAAAAGCTGCATCTGAGTGATGCACAGTACCTACACACTCTGAAGATCCTTTTCAGATACTAAAACACTGTCAATGTCAGGTTTTATAGCTGTCATATTCACCATATGTTATCATATTCCACACTGTGTTTTCACCATGATTCAAATCAGTTCTGAAATCAGCTTTTGAGGCTGAGGAAGCAGAAACACATTTCTGCACAGTGAGTTAGGAGCAGCCACTTCAATAGGTACACTTCTTCAATGCAATGTGTATATATATATATAAACAGTGTCTGTTCTTCAGACATTTTGACTTCACAGTAGGAAAAGGACAGGTTTTACTAATAACATTAAAGATGGCTCTGTTCTATTTATCGGTTATATGTTATATGTCAGATAGTCCTCTGGGAAAAAGGTATTTTATTTTGTTCAACAACAATGTTTCTGACTGATTTTAGACTGAACCTATCCTGTAAATAGAAGTACTTCTGCTACCTGCCATACATTGTTTGAGGTTTTCTACTGTGGAGCCACTGTCTGACTGAAAAATACACTTTGTATACTTTAGCTGGGTTAGTGTTTTATCTACTTATTATTGCTCTATATAAAATTGATGAGCGACAGAAACAGGTCACATTTAGGTCACAGTGTCACTACTGTTAAGAGTCAGGCTCCTGTAGTCGATGAATAATTGATGGTGTAAAATAAGAGCCTGTTCTTTTCCATCCACAGCTGTTTTTGGACTTCTTTACACTGTAACCCACACGTCTTCTTACAAACTAATATGGCACTAAAACCTAGTATGACGTGTTGAAGTGTTTCCAACATTACAGCCGGAAAGAAACCTATCCAATCAGTTCAGGACTCTGTCCCGCTGGAGCCTGACACCACTTGGCATTGTTTATAGGAAGCTCTTGATAACGAGCTGGCGAATGAGAAGGTGCTCTTCATGACACGTGTGACGTACGTGCATCAAATATTAACAATTATATGAAACTAATATAGCCACGAATAAATCTCTTCACTCAGCTACTGATCAAGAACAAATTAAGCAGAACGCTTCACACGTTTGTGGTGCATCCATAAGCTCACGTCCTCTGGGACGCCAGTGTGTTGTCGGACATGAGCGAGGCGGTGTGAAGGCTGAGAGATATCTTTCAGAGACGCTGCTAATGAGTGTGGGATGTGAGAGCCGTCTCCACTGAGTGTGCTAATAAAGAAATATGGCCAATGAGATGGTGCTACACACACTGTGGTTCATCTCTGACAATGTGTCTGAACAAGGGATCCTAATCAACCCCTCACAATACAGCAGCATGGCCGCCTGTCATACAGAGTACGGCTGGTCTTTAGATGTGGCTACATAAAACATGGAAAATACATTAAAACTGAAGTGGTACGAATCATTTCACGTGCCCAAAGTCACTTCTCACCACCAGCTGGTGGCATTATACATCGCACAAGTAGCCACCAGAGTGAACAGAGTGTGTGATGAGAGCAAGGAATTGAAAATGAAGTGAAGTACCTGAAGTAACCCTTGAGCGGGCCTCATAATTTAGAGTAGTGCATAGCAGAATTAGAGCCTTGTCTTGAAAAACAATGTCCAAAAGTGTTACCTTTAAAATCACGTGTGTGTTAGATAGTCAAGATCAGCAGTTCTCCACCTTTTAGACTCGTGCTCCCTCCAAACTACCAAACTCACAGCAGGAGCACAGACAGAACAACAGCTAACATGATTCTGGTTTGAATTTATGTTTTTGGATTTGCTGAAATAACGACACTTGACACATGGCTTGTTACCATGTATAGGAACAGAGTATATAGCCTACACTGTATAGTATTTTTGAGTTCCTGGGTACGGTCGAATAGTCAATAAGAATGACCTCGTAAGTCCTTTCCTAACCACTTTTCCTTGACCTTGATGGAAAACATCATGGGGTCAAGGAAAGATGTAAAGGAGAATTCATAAGGAGTTAGGAAAAGAAGGCCGTGGCGCTCAGAGAATCCGACTGCACTTACACTGCACTGCAATGCGACGGCTGATGTTATTGACATGTCTGTGGTAAAACTACAAAATTCAGAAGATGAACTACAAAATGTGCATCTGAGATATTTCTCCCCATGTGCTCTTGTCGTGTTGTTTCATGCAGGATATATAAACGTGGACAACACGGTGAAAAATATGACTTCATTATCAACGTCAGAACTCAAATAATAAAGGAACATTGGCCACCTGTTACAATGTAAAGTGAAGCATCACAGTGAGAATGGTCGCTCATCTTGTCCACTCATATATAAACATATGGGCAAGTTATGTCAAACTCTGCACAGGTGATACTAGTTACAGGGCAGTACCACACGCTCGCTATAGGTTTTTTATCAACGGACGCTCAGTTCACTCACCAGTGAGCAGTGAATTCAGACTTTTGTGTCATCACTGACTGATTTTTAAAGTCGCTGTAAATGTGGCTTGAAATAGTAAAAAAACGGATTTATGATTTGATATCAGAAAAGTTTACAAAATGACAATATTTTAAAATTTCACAATGGAAATTCACAATACAGTAGCTCAGTCCATAGAGACTTGGCGAGGGAACCGGAGGGTGGCCAGTTCATGTCCAGTATGGAACAAGGTATGGTGGTGGACTGGTAGCTGGAGGGGTGCCAGTTCACCTCCTGGGCACTGCCGAGGTGCCCTTGAGCAAGGCATCGCCTGTCTGCTGCTCTGACTGCAGGTTAACGTGTCAGTGATATTCCTGCCTGTCCGTCTGTCTTATGTAAGTGATAAACATGCTGTCAAAGGTTCCTCAGCTCTCGCTTCCTGTCACAATGATACAAACCAACATTTGGACACTGCGGTTAGCTTACAGTTACAGACAGCTGTCCGTTACCGGCTGCACCGGCGTCTGCTTATTAACGTTACATAACGGTACATTATTTAAGGTAGCTTAACGCTCGCTGACACTGCTGGAGTTATAAACGCTTCTGCTGACAGAGACAGGCTGAAGTTTAGTGAACATCTCGGGTCTGTCAGTCTAACGTCAGCCCTGAAGTCACGTTAGCGTGCCCGGTGCTGATGCTGCAGGCTGCAGACTTAACGCTGGCTAATTACTCTACTGCATTAGCTGGAGCTAGCATAGAAGGCTAGATAAGGCCTAACTTACCGTTTTTTTCCTGTCGTCTGGGTCCGGGCTTGTCTTCAGAATATCTGATGTAGTCGCTTCATCGCTCTAAAGTCATGGTTGTTTTGTCGTTGGCGCATGGCAAACCGGGCTTTTCCTCGAGCCACATCATTTGGTCAGCTAAGTGCAGCTAGCTTACTAGCTAACTTAGCAACCTGACATGTTGTCATGCAGAGTGGTCCATTCACGTCACGTGACCACACACAGAGCTCAGTGATGGTTCGGATGAATTGACTGGACTCTGACTATAAAACCTTTAAGTTTATTTATTTATTATTATTATTTATTAGTTTATTTATTACAGAGGTATTTTATTTTATTATTTATTTAATTATTAATATTTTGTTTGTTTATTTGTTTGTTTGTTTCTTTGTTTATTACTGGTTCTTCGTGTGGACATTAGGAAATATATAAACATGAAGATGTATATTTAAAAGTGTTTATGGGTATGATTAAATTCCATGTTTAGGTAAATGCTCTCAATGCTCTCTTTTTTTTTTCTACTAATCGTTTTAGAAAAGTCTAGAACTAGAACACACTGTGTGTCTGCCACATCTGACTGAGAGAGATCTCTGAGAGAAAGACACAGCTCAGCTCATCATCTTTCAATGATGTCCTCTGCTGCAGCCTAGTGGCGATTTTTAAAGATGATGGTGATCATGGTGAGGTACTAAGAAGAGGAATATCAGAATAGTATAAAACACAATACACTAATGATACTGATATTTGATTGATGAATATATTTCTCCAGAGTTTGAACAGTGAGCATGGACTGCATACATTATTTTTGCTTAACACCATATTAAAATATTTTTTTAAATAATATTTTAAACACTAAAAACAGTAAGAAGTTTCATCAGTATCAGACTGAGAGATAGATAGAAAGAGATAACTGTTTGATTGGCTGTAGTCCAAATCTAAATCAGCTCTGTCAGCGTGATCATCCATAACCATGTCCATATTAACTGTAAACAGTGCATTAGTGTGATTTATTGTTATTTGATGTTACAACAAAAAAGTCTTTTATGTATTTAATCTCTCTATATATTTCAATACTTCCAGTATTTTAATATTTCTATAATCTTCTCATCATTTCTATTAGACTTGTTTTTGTGTTAACACAACTCTTCCATGCATTGCTAATAGAGACCATGAGATGTGATTAAAGAAATAGTTCAGGTGCTTAACCATGGTCAGTGTGTCAGTGGACAGCAGGCAGCGAGAAGCAGACAGAGATCCCAACAAGAAAGTAGAACAAAGTTGTTCACACAGTAGACGCTGTACAAAGTATTTAAGATACTCACACTATATTAAAAATGAAAATATGAAGGTGTATTTCAGTTTTATGTGACTTTTAAGTCAAAAGGCAGTACTTCAAGTAAACCGTGTGGTTACACTGCACTACATCACTTTAATCATCACAAATACAGTACAACACTCCTCTTGTGTGATGATATTAAGTGAAATTGCTCTGCTTAAAGTAATTTCATTTGATCTCATTTGATCCTACAGTGTTGTTACTCAGCAAATTACAAATGACAGAGCAAAAAGATTATCTTGAAACATTAAATCTCTGCAGCAACACAACAATTACAAATGGATAATTAAGTGGTCTTTAAGAAGACTTTTTTCTGTCTCGTCTTGACTCCGTTTCTCTCATTTGGACTCTCATCTTGACTTGAGCTTGAACCTCTTTGGACTCGGTCTTGACTCCACCTTGACTAGTCCTGGTCTTGGACTTGTGATCTTACAGCACTGCTCATAAAACCCCACTTCATAAAACATGAGCTAACCTTTGTTCTGTTCCCAAAGACAAGAATGAGCTCTTTTGCTCAAATTAGTTAAAATTTAATACACCAAGTAGGACATCTCTTAAACTCTGGGCAGCAGGATAAAGGTGCACAGACAGTTTTCAGTTCTCAGCCTGGTGCAGAGGTGCTGCTCTCACACAGTGAAGATATTGGCAAAAACTGTGAATGAAGGCAGCTGCTGATTGGACAGGAGAACAGGAGAACAGGAGCTGATAGCTTTGTGTCAGCATATTGTATACTGTTGTTTTTTCCAACAGGCCCTCCATGGGTCAATTACAAAATCGGCCCACTGGACACAGGCCCAGAGAACCAAGGGGGGCTTCAGCCAGAGCCTTTTCCAACCTTCAACAGATAAATGTGAAAACTGCACTACATCATTCTGCATAGCAAGGCTCAAACTGCACTACATCATTCTGCATAGCAAGGCTCAAACTGCACTACATCATTCTGCATAGCAAGGCTCAAACTGCACTACATCATTCTGCATAGCAAGGCTCAAACTGCCAACTAAAATCACATTGGAAGTCACGGTGCAACTGGGCATTAAATATTTTGGGAACCAGTTTTCTGCAGTCTACTTAGTGGTCAGACTTAACGGGTTTGTACTGTGATGTGTCAGTCCATAGTATGTTGATATTCCCTGATCCATTTCCAGCCCTAACCTTAACCTTCTATTTGTCCTCTTTCCAGCCTCACCCTGAGGAAGACTCATGGTGGGTCAAAGCCAGTCGACATTTTCCTTTGTGTGGTTTTTGCCCAGTGGCTTCCCCTTATTCTATAGTTTGACTTCTGTAACACCTTGGATGGAGTTTACCAGTTCATAAGCATGACCACCTGATATTTTTTTTATTGTAAACTTCTATTTCTGTTTTGAAGTTTGAAGAATATCTTTGGCAAAGCAACACGTCTGTTAATTCAGCTTGATGTAGACATTATTATTTACATTGTCCAGAGCTTCCAGTTTCTCTGACTGTTGATTTCTTCTATTAGATAGACAGATAGATACTTTATTGTCCTTAACAGGAAATTTGTTTTTGCAGCCTGTACGTGCCCTTCGTACATACATACATACATACATAAGTACAGTTGAGACACCACGACATAGCAACATAACATTTATCACATTCAGCACATATGAACACATATAAACCTCCCTGTCCTGTGCGTAGCACCCCCTACGGTGACTACCGGGGTGCTTTGTTTAGGGCTGCTATAGCAGAGGGTACAAAGCTCCTGCCATAGCGAGCACGTTTGCAGGTCAGGGTCCTGTATCTGCGTCGCGATGGTAGCAGTATGAATGATGAGTTGAGAGGGTGGCTGGGGTCGTGTGCTATACTGAGTGCTCTGCCTGTAATGGCTGTGTTGTTGAGGTCTGAGAGGTTGGGGGTGGGGAGACCAATGATTTTGGAGGCGTGGTGTGTGATGCGTGTCAGTATGTTCTTATTTGAGGCAGTTAACATGTTATAGAAGCAGGTATTCTGATTTAACTAACTCAGAGGTTCTTTGTCTCTTTCTGTCCTTTCAGTCAGTCTGGTTGAACAACTGCACGGCGTTTTGTTCTCCATGTACAAACTCTACTGTTGTTTCAAACCCTTCATACAAAATAAAGTCTATTTGTGAAGCACTTTCTACAAACATGAAAGGCCATCTAAACATAAAGAGTAGTCCACTCAGCCATCTGACTGTACTGAGTCAATCTTTTCTGGCAGGTGATCTCAGATTTTTGAACAGTAGTGAATATAATGTCAAAGACATGAGGAATGTTACCAGATCTGAGCAATGCAGTTGGTTCTGATCAAATTTACAGTACATTCGAGTTGCAACGGGTTGTAAGTGTGAGATCACAAAGGTTAAAGCCTAAATAAAGAAGTTGTGGTTCTCTGTGTGGTGAGTGGAGAGCACAGAAAATATAGCGTAGGCGTGGGGGTTTTTTTCCCAATAAAAGAATCATACATGTTGTCATTTGTGTTGTGTGATTAACCATCCTCAGAGAAACTCTCCATGCAATCTCAGAAGTGACCAGCAGAGGAAGATGTGTTCCAGCAATACCAGCTCAGCCAGAGATGACAAACACAGTTGGGGGCAGCGAGTCCATTTGAACTTGAGCTAATCCATTATTGTGCTTCACGACTTGCTCCTGAGTTTTCACATGAACGTCTGTTTGACTCGGCAGACTGTGTCATGTCATGTCATGAAAGAACATGTTCAAAGTCACAATTAAACAGACAAACCTTTCATAATGTGTCACACACAATGACTGATTATGATTCACATGAATAATATAACTGATCATTTGTAAATATATGACCAGAGGCATCATTTGCTTTAAACTTTAAATGTGTTTGCTCTTTTTTTGTTTTCCTCAGAAGTCTGACTTCACGTTCACCTCATGACACAAATACACATTTTTATGGAGGATTCATGATCGTATATACCTTTGAAAATATGCCCTACACCAGCGGGTCACAATCTTTTTCCTTAAAAAGTGAACGACATTGAACGCAGTAACTGCAGATTATTTCCTGTGAGATGAATCCTGATCATTTTAGGAACTTATCCTACAGTTCCCTGCCTGATGTACGTATTATATAATACGTTTGTTTTTAAATAATCCTACATCTTCTTTTTTGAGAGATTCAGTGTTTTCCTCTCATTGTGCTGTGAGATCTTTGGTTGTTTTAACTGCATATTTTTCTGGTGCAGGATTAGACCCCCGTTTGAGTCTTATCCTCTGTCCTGTTGCTACTTAAACTTCTTTGTTCAGTGCTCTTAGTGTGAAATGTCAATGTCACTTTGCTCTTTCCCCTGGAAAATATAAAAACATATGGCCACGAAACATAGAGCACTTTTTAGGATATGCTGTTCTCCAGACTTTCTCTCTTGTCCCTAAAGTCCTCCACTATTTAAGAACAGTGCTTTATCATCCGGTCTGCTCTTTTTACACATTTCACACTGCAGTGTTCTCCTCAGCTGCACATATTTTTCACCATTCCTCCCTCACAGCACAGCATTTAATGCTGCTTTGACTGGGAAACATTTCTGAGATGTTTTAGATTTTTTTTAGTTTCAGATAAGTTAACTGATGTGTTTAAGACTGTAACATGTATTTATGGGTGTCCTGTGTTGTTGTTATATTGTTAGTTTGTATATTTGTCCGACAAATATGACCTATTGTCATATTCTAAAGGATATGCTTTAAATTTTCATGCTAAATTTTAAAAAGTAAAAAAAAAAACATCGACCTAGACCACCAACTTTGAAACATCCAGAGGTTCTTTGAGGTTTTCCGGCCCAGAGCTGATTTTGTAGAAGGCCAGAGCTTTTCTCAAAGCAGCCCTGAGACATGCTAAAAATATGCTGTGGGAGATATTTCGAAATTTTGAGCCAAATAACCGCGAAGGAAAAAAACATCCCAGAGGTGCTCTGGCGTGGGTTTCTTGACCTCTTAGAATGAAATATTTCCCTCTGAGCTTTAGACTGCAGCACTGATACCATCAGCTGACGTCTGACACTACATCATGTATATAACATTAGGCAATAATGACTTCATATGACAACATCAAAGTGATTAACAGCACAGTAAAAACAAAATATCTTTTTTGGCAAAAATATGTAGGTCTATTGTACAACAGCAAAGTCAAACCTGCATCAGATCTCCACCTATGTAACGAGCTTATTGAGCATATCACATATCACACATGAATATTTATGTCTGAGACCCCCTGTGTCGCATTAACTGCTTCACATCATCATCATCAAACTAGCGCCCTAAAACTCTCAAATATCACCTGCAGGATATTTAAAATGTCCGTCCTTTCAGCTCCTTATTTTCTTCCCCTTTGCATATAAATCCATGCAGGACATGTGCGGCTTTGCATGTAACTTTGGCTCGGTGAAGGCACCGAGCAGACAAACCCTGCGAAGAGGTGGAGCTATGACGAGACTCATAAAACCCAAAGCTTATTCCTCAACTCACTGCCAAGGTGACGCGCTCGGCGGCTGACAAATAGCTCCGAGACCCTCCACGGCTCACACACACACACACACACAAACACAAACACAGACAGTGGGCATGACCACGGCCGGGTTCGGGATTTTTTTGGTCAAAGTTTTGCTCTCCGTTCCGGTTTTATCTCCAAAAAGAACCAAATCCGACCAGAAGTAACGAACCCGGCAGAGGACGCACAGACGCGCAGAGAAGTCGGTTACCTGTACTTGATATTTTTGGCTGATCCAGAACCCGAGGATAACTTTGATCCACACAGTGCTGATCTCTCCGGACTATAGAGGCACCACAGAGGGAATATGACAGCTGGCTTTAGGCCACTGAGGGAGTGAGAATCTGTGTACGCGCTCGGTTTCTGTGAAGGTGACCGCACAGCCAGATTATGCAGCATCCTTTGGACATGGGGGCGCATTACTATCCTCCGGAAATTCACCCGGACCACAGAACTCATCGCTACAGGAGTTTCATGATCGAGGAGATCCTGACTGATCACCCGGAGCACAAAGCATCGGCACCGGGTGGGGAGTTCCTTAAATTCGGGGTACACGCTCTGCTGTCCGCCCGGCCTTTCCATAACCAACTGGGTAAGAGAAGAGGGAGGAGAGCGTGAGAGACTGTGTGAGCGGTTTAATGCTGGAAAAACTGTGGGGACTGAAAATAATATACAATAATATAACGTTTTAATATTAATAATGATACATTTAAAATGATATTTAAGTGAATGCGCGTTTTTCTCGCGATAAATAAACTTAATTCATAACTTCACTTTAGTCTCGCGCAGGATTGTTTTAAAGAACAGCTAATGGGGCGCAATAATTAATAAAAAGTCAGATTATGAGCTATAAAAGTCTGAGGAAATAACCAGGATACATTCAGTCGCGTTCTGGAGTGTTTTTATTTGGATTTAAAAAAATACCGAGCGGCTAAAAAACAAGTTTAAATGTGCGAATATTTTATTTTTAGAACAGTTTGAATGTGTAACATTTGGAGCAGTGCAGCCACAGCACAGTGATTTGGAACATGTTACAATATTGACTCATATTTCAGAAATAAAATCATTTCTGTGGCCGAAGTCAAACTTTTCATATTTTATCAATGAGCCCTTGCGGAGCTCCCGCTGAAATCTGTTTTTTTTTTCAATCTCACGTGTTTTCGTGAAGATTATTTTGAACATATGTTCCGTAGATCACATGCTGCGATTTGTTTAACGAGGCTCACATTACCAGCCGTATTTGAATGATAGACTCTGCCATAAATCGGAATGTGAACATGATAGCCTGATAAATATAGATGCAAATAAAAACAACTAATAATTATAATAATGACATGATGTTACCGAGGTCTGATTGTAACGGTGCAGGCCCGTCAGCTCGGTCAGGCCGCGCTGTTGCTGCTGCTGTTTGGAGTGGAACATGTTTGTATTTATTATAAATGCGTTAGGAGTATTTTTCATCATATTCTATCAGCTGTATTTGTGGGAATGTGGATCCAACACGGCCCTGAACTCTGACCTCACAAGTCTGCATTGTTAGAAATCCAATAATCATAATCATATCTCAGATCAGTGTTAGTGAAATTTACTGATGACCCCTGCATGTATGTACTGACTAAAAACCAACTAATATTAATTCTAAAACAAAATTTCCCCTGTGTATGTGTGTGTGTGTGTGTGTGTGTGTGTGTGTGTGTCTCGGTCTCCTTTAGTGCTAAAAGCCGACCAGACGAGCCTCCTCAAGTTCCCCATATCCCCGCTGTCCTGCTCGCTGGGCTCTCCGCTCGGCTCACCGCTGCTATCCGCGGCTACGGGCCTGCAGGTCGGGGCGGCGTCTCACCACCTGCCGTTGGATCTGCACCTCCGCGGGAAGCTGGAGCACGGAGGAGATGGAGGCAGCAAGACCAAGAAGGGCCGCCGGAGCCGCACCGTGTTCACCGAGCTGCAGCTGATGGGCCTGGAGAAACGCTTCGAGAAGCAGAAGTACCTGTCGACGCCTGACAGGTGAGTTTAAAGTCTGTTAGGAGACAGTTCAGACTAGAAAATAAAGGTTAGTCATTTTCTATTATTTACGTTTTTATTTTTATTTCCAGTTTTAATGGTAGTTTTAATTTGTATTCCCACCATAAATGAAAACTTTGATGACTTGAATGTTACAATTGACACAGAATTATTAGAAACAGCTGACCTGATGTGACCATTTAAACAGACAGAAACGTTGTTGGTGAACCTGTGATGGACTGGATGTTGCTTTGTGTTCTGAAATGTTCGATTTTCTTCGTGTTGTTCCTCACAGAATAGATCTAGCTGAGTCTCTGGGACTCAGTCAGCTCCAAGTGAAAACATGGTACCAGAACAGAAGGATGAAGTGGAAGAAAATTGTAAGTTATTCTTCTTTTTGATCATGTGGTAGCGGTCAGTTTGTATGAGCTTAGATCTATACACCAACAACACAAACATAAGAAATGTTTTTGCTTTGTATTATTCGGACACATTGAATTATTAACAGACTCCAAACTACATTAGGACCAAATCAGATGAGAGTAAAGGCCTGTGTTACTCAGTTATTCTTGTTATTTGCTGGAATAATCTGCCTTTTGAAACTTGTATCTCTAAATTTGGTTGAGCATTAAGTAAAAAGCGCAGCCTAAACAAACTGTCTGAATCTACATTTTTCTGTCTGTGGTGTGACAAACTGTGCCACTCTCTGACTAGAGGTCACCCAGGTCATCTGTCTTTGTCTTCAAACTTGATCACAGTCTGTAACCGAACTCAAAACCACATTTTCTTCTGCTCACCCCACAGGTGCTGCAGGGAGGAGGCCTCGAGTCACCGACTAAACCCAAAGGCCGCCCGAAGAAGAACTCCATCCCAAGCAGCGAGCAGCTTTCCGAACAAGAAAGATCCGCCGCAGACCCTGACCCCCAGTCCGAAGGCTCCAGCTCCCACTTAGAGAGCACTCAGGAGGAATGACCCCGGGCCCTGAAAGCCCGACACATACTCACATGACTGTATATGCAGAGGCTTTGGGACGCTCAGTTTGTATGTTTTGGATGGGGCCAGATTCCACAGGAGAGGAGGATGCTCCTGAAAGCTGGACCGTGTGGACTCGCAGGGCCCCGCAGAAACCTGACATCCTCCAGCAGCCACGTGCTGCTATCGTAGCCCCACCATGCACTGCCTCATGGTGAATTTGCTGCTTTTGAGGAGGGAACTCAAACCTTTGCAGTAGGTCTACCCTTTATATTCTAAGGATCCACTCTCACTCGTCTGTTTTTGCATTCCTTTTTGTGTAACTGTGCTCTGTTTAATTATTAAATATATTTTCACTAATACTGTTCTCTGTTTATTATGAAGGACACAGGCTCATGATGAGCTTTTTTATCTGTGTGAGTGAATATGAAGATGACGAGAGCTTCCTCAGTCATACTCAGGGCCTAATATGGTTACATACCATCACAGCAGAAGAACCGTGTCAGCGGTTTGTGACATGTTCAGCTGGGTGTACCACAAATTAGACAGAGGAGAGAAAAATCTGAGGAAAAATCAGAGCAGAGATCAAACCAAACTTTGTCATATTTAATGTGATCATAATTTGATTGAGCAGGAAACATGCGTTTCTAGTTAGGCTGTGTTGGTATTGTTCATGGTGAGAAAGGAAGTGATGCGGACTGTTTAGAGGGACTCATGAAAACAGAGAAAAGAATCTTTATAAATGATTTTATTTTGAAATCATTCTAAAAATCATTTTCTCAAGGAAAACACGCTGAATGTTCACCTGAGGAGTGGATCAATTATATTATATTATATTATATTATATTATATTATATTATATTATATTATACTATATTATATTATTATAAGGAAATGCTGCCACATATCTCAGTGAGTGTGTTGTTATTATGACATTGCCTAATTTTATTTAGAACAATCATTATATTCTTATTATAACAGAAGCTGTAAAGTTGGGATGTGTTGGTGCCTCAGCTGTGACCTCAGACCTTGTTTTTTTATTCGGTGGATTTAGTTTTTAGTTTTTACTCTCGCAGAATTCTTTTTTTAAAAACATTTTCTCTGTGCTCTGTGGATTCTGGCAGCCTGATCGCGGGTTTTAAATCCATCTGATCTTTTTTCAGGAGTGTCGGACGGCGTGAGCGGCGCAGGCCTTCAGGGTCAGCAAAAACACAGGAATATTTAGAACTAAATAAGAAATAAATCATTCCTGCATTTTAATAGAGTTATGTCGATATACTGATGTGAAAAAAACAGCTTTCTTTATTAATATTTACATTAAATCCAAATGACGTAGAATTATTATTATTATTATTATTATTATTATTATTATTATTATTATTATTATTATTATTATTAATGTAACCGGAAATATAATTTGTGTTTGAGTTTGCGTTTTTTGAAGTCTACAGTTTAATCATTTCTTAAACTGGAGCAGAGCCGTTTTATTGAAGTGAAGCACGTGACTGAACTTGTATTTTGAACTAATTGTCTTTAATTAAGTGAAAATGTTGAATTCAATGGAGCTTCTGTTTGGGTCACACGTCGAGCTGTGTGGAAATCTCTTTTTATTCATTTTTAAATTAATATTAATATTAATGAAATAACTCGCAGACCAGCTTCACATCTAACCTCTGAGAAACGTTCATAAACTGTTCATAAACTGTTATATCCACACGGTCCTGTGCGTGCGTGTGCGTGTGTGTTTGTGTGTGTAGTTTAACAGACACCACATGAGCTCCGATCAAAGTCAGAGCACGAGGCGGAAATCATTATAATATAAAAACATAAAAACAACACGCACTAGTTTATGTCATATTAGCTGAATATCTGTGGAGGATTTGGTTTCTGGCTCGGAGTTTGGAGTTAACGACATGCGTCTGTCCTACAGAAATGAATATCTCATGCTGTGAGTATTTTCACGTTATGAAAATGTTCCTGTATTCTATTTCTTTTTGTTGTTTTTTTCTGTAATATTTGATGAGCATTTGTAGCCCCGCGTCTTTCTAGAGGAGCCCACAGTCTAGACAAGAGAAGTCCGTGTAGGCGCGGATAATAAGATGACTGCAAACCCCGCGGTGCGCAGCAGGAACATTACAGGCCTTCTTATTCAAACAATATCATTAAGTAGGATAAAGTCCCCCGTGCGTGGGCCGGACCCTGAAGAGACATCACAGGTATATTTAACCTTTCCTCTCATGTGAGTGATGCAGCACAGCTTCCTCTTATATATATTTTTTTGTTCATATTTAAAGTTTCTTTTGCGCCACAACGTAAATAAAAAAAAGGCGCGTCTTCTCCTCAAACAAGCAGGACAGGTTTTCCTCTATAAAAGCAGAGACTTAAAAAGAAGCTGATCAGCTCACAGTCAGGTTTCATTTTATAGACTCACTCATGCTCTCCATTGTGCTATAAAACGCCCAATTGATTGTGTGAATGAACAAAGACAGACACAGCTGCGGATCAAACACGCTTTACGAAAGAGGAGGTTTTTATTTATGCGGGAAATCCTGTAAATATTCTCATGTTAGGTTCTATTTTTAAACACAGAGCGAGATAAGGGTCTCCTTCTTTATCTGACACACACACACACACACATATAAAGAAAAAGAAAAAAACAGCCAGTGCATAAACAACAACAGCACCAAAACTTTTCCACTGTCCAGTTTTCAAGAGTTTAAGGAGTAAAGATAAATGAAAAAAAATATTTTCAATTCAATACTAAATAATAATCTATAGACACAGATGATTAGACCAATATTGGAGCACTCTTATACTCTTACCTGTAAATATTCCAAAAAGCAAACTTTTTAACCTTAATTGGACAAAATAATGTGCTTAATCATGACAAATTATGCCGAATCAAGAGACATTAGTGGTTGAAATGATTTTAAAAACATAGCAGGACATTTCTTCAAAATAAGATTACATTTTCCTTCATCACCAAACACCTCTTTCAATCCGAAACACTGGAAACTGTCAGACAAACTGCAGTTGAGTTTTAAAAAAACACTTTATTGAGGCTTTAGCATCTCTGCTGTGAAAACCAGCTCAAACACGAGAAACAAAAAGATTTCAATATGTAAATGTCTTTGTTAATTTGTTCCTGTCTGATTTCCACAAGTTCCATTTGGAGCCTGATGACCTTGAGGTCAAGGTGTCCTTGAAGCTACAAGTGTGTGTGTGGATCAACGTGCAGAGCGGGCCTTAATGTGGCAAACATCAGCGTGTATGAAGCACTGTAAACACAAAGAACAAAGCAGGGAGCAGAAGTCACTCACTTCAAAGCGAACGTGTCTTACACGAGAAAATTAAAGGTCTGAATCTTCAGTTCAGACTCAGAACACACAATTTATGTTTGAAAAGTTTGAGTTTGCATCCACACACATTATACTTAGAGTGTTTTCACTGGGCGTCTGCTTATTTTCTCAAATTTTTTTTTTTTTTTTTTGTATTCTCCCTTTAATATAAAATTACCAGCACTTTAAGTTTCAAAGACCTGCTGTCATCAGAGAGCTTCAGCACTTATTTCAGTAACCTGAGTCTCATCATGATGTAAAGACAAAACAACATGTTTTCATGGTTATAATGTACGGGATTCTTATTATGATGAAAAAGCTGCATTGTGATTTATTGCATGCATGAAATAACCGTATAGTCTAAATGGTAAAACCAAGTTTATAATATTTACATTAGTTTCATTCAGTCAAGTGTGGTGATGCCTCTGAGGATTCATAAACTCTATATTCATTCAAACAAGCAGCTCTTCACAAATGAAAGAATACAGATTAATAACAGTCCTGCTAATCACCTGATTATATATTTTTTCAGACCTCCTTTACGTGGTGGTCCTGAATAACAGCTCTCAGTTTCACCTAAAGATCCACATGGACATCTGCAAGTCCCCACCGCACACACACACACACACACACACACACACACACACACACACACCATCATCATCATCTAAGCAAATGGCTAATCAGTCCTTGCCCAGAATGTCAAATTTATGTCAAGCCTTAATCATATGCAGATTAAAGACAGGTTCACCTAAACAGCAGAGCTGAGGTTGGCCAAAGAGTCACAGCAATAAGAAAAGAAAAAACACGAGCACATTTTAGAAACACATTTATCGCTGTTGTCAATTTGTAAAATGGTACGAGGTGAATGTGTGAGGTCGCCTTTCTGCTGGATGATGCAGGCCTCATCCACGTGCACATCCTCTCTCTTGGGCTTTGAACGGGGCCGAGTGTTGGACAGCAATGACTTCCGACATAAATTACAATCAGGAGGAAGAGTCAGCCGCCAGGAATCTGCCGATTCGGAACATCCATACTCGACGCAATTTAATCATTAAGGGGACCCTTTGTGGTGGCATGATAGTGTTCTGCTGCAGAGCAATGAGAGGTTGACCCCAATTTTTGAGAGCGGGTGTTTATGGAGTCAAAAGGTCTGTGCTTAGACGGAGCCCAGGCTGGGGGTCTGTGTGTGTGTGTGTGTGTGTGTAGGGTGGGGGGGGGTCCAGCGTCTGCCCAGCCACGCACAGGAGAATTTCACCACGATTAAAGAGCCCCTGATTAATCTAACGTATGTGCCAAAACTGCACATGCGGCGTATGATCCCAATTAGACTGAAACCCAACTCTGTGCAGGCCCAGCTCCACATTAGCTCTGCCATTCTTCTCTTTGTTTTCACTGGACGTTCCCTGACAACATGACTTTTTTTTATGAGACTGTTATAAATTCTGCCGTGGAGATAATTCTAACTGAGCTATGTTGATGTTGAGGGGAGGTTTGTTATCATTGTTCAATATGCTTCTGATGGAAATGCAAGCAGGGGGGCTCTGATGGTAAACAACAATTTCTGAAGTAGCCAAGACGACTCGAACGTACAGAACAACATGGCCGAGTCCTTTCAACTGCTCAGCAAAATGATGGCAACTTTTCTGTTTTGATCAGCAGGCAGCTGCTTTCAGTGAAAAAGGTCTGAAAAAATACTGTAGCTACACTAGCTGATGAAGAGAGTGGCATTTATGTTAAAGAGTCCATCAGAAGGTGGTGGAGACCAAAACAGAAGTAAAAGAAGGAGTGAATAATGAACATCAGGCGGTCATAAACCATAGACTGTATAAAACATGGACGTAGTCTCACCAACAGGCTTCTGAAAAGCTGCCGTGAAGCTCAGTGTGGTGGCTCTGGTCATCATCATCTTGGCAGTCCTACCTCCATTGGCTCCTGGCTAATCTAAAAACAGGCAAAAACATGAAGTATGGGTGAAACTGACACGGGCTGAATGAAGATGGGTTGCTCAAACAAACCACCTGTAACAGCACTCACCTGTCAATCAAAGCAGCCATGCTCTTAATTCTTCATAACTTTAATTAAAAAACTTTAATATAATTTGAACAGGTGAGTTGTATAAAAATTCACCCACCAAAACTGTTTTTTGTACCAGGCTGTAAACATGTTTATTTCTGCTGTGAAGTTGGACATTTTAACATGGGGACTTATGGAGACTGACTCACTTCTGGAGCCAGCCACAAGTGGACGTTTGAGGAACTGCAGTTTTTGGCCGTGGAGGTTGCCGCTCCACACTACTCCAGATAAATGCTAATGTGGCTCTGTGTGTGAATAAGTAACTGTTTGCTGACATGTTCGACACGAAAACTTTACAAGTTCACAGTGGCCCAGAAGGGACAAATTAAACAGGTTCTAGTGAGGGTATATATGGAGAAAGTATGACAAGTGGGGAGTTAAAATGTGCCCAGCAGTTAATTTTTGCTCCAGGACCCCCCCCCCCAGCCAGTGGAAAATGAAATTTATAAACATCATCGCTTCTCAGAAAAAAAGTTCCTCATTACCCTGGATTATCTGCAGACTCAATCTGTTTACAGCGTTATTAGGGATTATATCCTCAGTAAAAAAAAGTGAAACTGAGAGACTGATTCCTCAAAACCTGTTCAAATAAAAATCAAACTATGTGAGAAATTATATTTATTGTAATGGGTGCACTGAGCCTTTAATATCTGAGACTAGACTAGAAGACTGTGAAAACTTCAAAGTATCAAGGATGGTGGACCAGTTGGCAACTCATCAGATCCCTCACAAGTCATGGCGAGGCGTCATTTACCAACACGTCTCTCAGCATCATGGGCGAGCAGTCATGGTGTACATATACACCGTAAATAAATAAAAAAAAATAATTTGATGATTCATTTCCAAATGAATTCTCCACTTTGCATGAAAATTAATCAGCTGCAGCCACATTAGCGCGTGACGCGTTCAAAGACTCTCAGCTTTATAAATAGCTCAGTGTGAATCCCATTCATTATGAGGCTGAAGCTCTCAGCACTCTGAGGGGGACATGAAGTGAACCACAGGGCAGCGTTTGCAGTTTGAAGTGTCGGGGAATAAAGTCCTCACTGTTTCACTCTCTACAACAACTTGTGCCAGTGAGTGGGCACTCACCCAGGGCTGCAGTTTAAATAAATACTATTTTCTATGTGTACTCAGACTTCAGAGTCATGTTTTATAATTCAGAATGACCAGAATGAATATTCAAGCTGCCATATCCATCCAAGGGAAAATTATTTTTCTCAGGATATCATTTATTTATGTTTTTTGTCCAAAAAATACACCCCTGGGTATTTGACCTGCTCTATCAGACATGCACAGTTTGGCTGAGAAGAAATATTAAAGTTACAGCACTGTTAATAATATGTTATTCTTACAATTACTGTGGTGATCATAATAATCTGTGAGATTCATGTTTTTTTTTTTTTTGTATATATCTGGAGTCATCATGGCACTACATTTCACATTAATCTCTTAGTTTCCTTTGTTAATTTCTCATCATGACAGAGGTATTATTTTATTATAGCCGTGCAGAGAGTTTGGTTTTATTTGTCCACGTCTGTCTGTGAGATTTTACAGCCGAGGTGAATGAGTTTACAGCAGCCGGCGCTGGCCACAGTGTTGCATTTGTTTTCGTCGTCACCGGAGCTGTTTTTCTATGTGTGTTTTGTTTGTCTCATGCACGAGGACGCACATGTACGTGCAGGTGACTCAGTAGACATTCGTGCCAGTGGTTTTACAGATCCCACTCAGCTACAGGTGGCGGTAACACGCCAAGATATGCCAGCGACGTGCCAACCGGAACACAAAGGTACAGCCAACAGGGCCGAGCCCATTAAACAAAAAGATGGAAGAGGCAAGTGCTCAACAAAACAAGTCACTAAAAGCCGACCAGATACCACTGATGTGACAGGACTTGGTGTGAAACAGTAGCATAATATCAGTGAAGTTAATGTGAGGTCACATCATCCAAATGACCAATTAGCAAATTATGGAGGTAAATGGAGTTTTGTTTGTGATACAGGAGTTGGTGCAGTTCATAGTCGTTTCTTCATGGCTCTATAACACATCCACGATGGCTCCACACAGATCTGAAACAAACCCAAATGTCTTATTTACATCCTGTTTCTCACCGGTTAAGGTTTTCCTGGCACTCTTTTAATTATATCATCTTATTGCACCCCCTTCTTCTGGTTTTTCACTCGCTCCTAATATTCACTTCATGGTAGTGGATGAAACATTTTTTTATTTTGCACTTTCTTTTGCCAAAATACTGTTTAATATTTGTGATACTTTTATTTTTATTCTTCTAATTTGGGTGAACTGACCCTTTAATATTCTGTAGGCGGTGTTCTGCATGTGCATGCTAACTCATGCTAATGCTAACTATCTAGCAACAGAAAACACATTTCCTCGCTTATCTTAGACGGACTATTTGTTTGTTGGATAGTTCCAATGCAACTGCTCACAGTCTCCTCTGTGGATTATCCAAACTAGTGGTGGTATCAGAACGATACTGGATCTGACGCTGAGATGACAACACATGTTTCAGTTTTTCACCAGGTTGGTTTCATTCTCTGAAATTAACAGATTTTTTCTGGGGGTTTTTTTCTTACGCTCATTTCCAAACAAACACTTCCTGTACAAAAAAAGTCATTTAGCGTTCTGTCCTATAATCCTTTTCTTTGCTTTGTCAAGAGACAGCGCTGTCAGATTTTCTGTTTTATGCACGTTTTTGAAACCATCAGTGTGTTTATGAGCAGTGAACGTAACAGCTTTCAGCAAGCAGCAAAACAGACATGTATTTATATGAAAACATACAGTAATGGGTTTTTACTCTAATGGTATTGCTGGCTTTGACAGTCAATATATCTATAAAAAGTAAATTGTAATAGTAGCAAACTGGTCCATCATCATCACAATGCACTCAGAGCGAGGTTAATGGAGTTGTGTTAAAGTAAAGTTTCCTCCTCGCAGGTGTCAGGTGATTTCCTGTGGCTCAGATCACAGCTCCGAGTCATGCAGCTAATGGGAGAAGGCATTAGAGGACGTAAACAAGAGCACATCAGCCCCGTCAGCTCCTCCGCCATGACGATGCTCCCCTCTCGGCCCACACGCCCCTCCAGCCGGCTCCTCTGCGAGCACAGTTTGCAGAAAACGTCAGCCGGCGTGATTGATTTGAGATGGGCGATTCCCTGACTTCATGCTTGTATAAAGCAAGACAGCTGTTGGGAGAAATCAAATTCCTGCAGGAGCTGGAGAGACATATTTTTTCCATCTGTTTAACGGAGTCGTTGCCTTTTTCGCTAGACGAGTAAATAAAAAAACATGGCCAAGATGTGGCAGGAGGTCAGTGAAGCCCTCATTATATAGCAATTACAGCACAAAACCCCTTCCCTTTCAAAATCCAGCTTGAAAGTCAATCCTACTTTCTAGGGCTTTTCAAAAGTAAGACATGACAAGGCAGCGATCTATCTTTGGTAACAACTTCAAGACTTATGTTACCCATGGTGCATAGCTAAAGAATTCACCCAGTCGTTCATTTGTTTTCATGAAAGATTCCTCTGTAGTTCACTTTTCAGAACACAACCAAATCTTTTACCTCTTGCACATATTTCCTAAAACGCTTCCCCCCATGAAAAGCCAGTTAAATGCTTAATGGTTTGAACTGTTGAATAGTTTCCCCCCTCCGACATTTTTCTGAGGCCCTCTTCCCCAACGCTCACTTTAAACAAAATACAGACGTCATGACGGTTTGTCATGCCCTCTTCACGTTGCTTCCCAAGAGCTGTTTGGACAGATCCTTCACTACAGGCATCTTATCACGGCACGACTTTGTGGAAACAGCTTCATTTCTCATTAAAGCCCTCCATAATTCATTATGGATGTGTTCTGTGCTCATATTTTGCTTCTCATTTAGATGTAGCTGATAGTCCAGAGCGTTTCTCTACTGGCTAAATGGTGGAAAAGCAGCCGGCCATGCAAAAGCACTCTGCCTTAAGTGATACAGATTATGAAAACAGATGAAACCCAAGAAACGGAAACTTAGTTTGAACAGCAAAGAAACACTGTGAGAAAACATTAGAGCCTTTAGAGCTACTGCACTTTTGACTCCTGATTCTTATCATTCACCGTGACTCACGAAGCTAAACAGAACATAACTATATAGTTATTATCTGAAGTTGTGTTATTATCTCAAGTATTAGTAGTTGAGGTCGGTGTGCTCAGTACAAACAGGTGGATCTGCAGAGGCTCCTCAAAGAAGCTGCTTTAAAGCACCACTTGATCCTCTTAGAGCTTGTTTTCTAGTTAAGGAATCAGTCATGTTGATGTTGATGTCTATGAAACACAGAAAACTGTCTATGAATAGTTCCCAGGGGCCAATGTGTCTTCAAATAGCTTGGTTTGGTCCAAAATCCAAAGATATTCCATCAACAATGATATAAAAGTGAAGAAAATGTTCATATTAGAGAAGCTGGATCCACCACGTTTTGCATCAGGAATACATCTTTGACTTTGATCAATGAACTGAATAATAAAATAATCATTTCAGCATTAATTTGGGTCTCCAGACTGTAATGCTGGACGAACACAGTAGGACTGAATATGAAGTCAGATCCTTTAAATGGACATTTGACGAATGATAATATTGTACTGCAGAGTATTGTACCTTACTTCTACCTGTTAAAGTCAGTCCATACCCATTTATCTGAATCTTGATGTGACATGTTTTAAGGTATAGATAATGAAGAAACTCTCCACACACACTGACTAGCTGTACCATCAAGTTAAAGTTGAAATATGAGCTCACTTTGCTTCAGTAGTGACAGCTGCATCTGAAATTTTTTAGGATTTTTGTTTCAACCCAAAAAGAGAGGCAGGATCATTTCTACAACTCAGACTGAAGATATAAATAACATTGATCTTGTTTTATGTTGAACTGCTAATCTAACCCTAACCCCTATGACACTGTTTTTATCTGTGTGTGTAAAAA
The DNA here is from genome assembly GCA_946959425.1 of Argyrosomus regius. NCBI lineage: Eukaryota > Metazoa > Chordata > Actinopteri > Sciaenidae > Argyrosomus > Argyrosomus regius. The sequence goes on from OX336885.1 coordinate 296,175, forward strand.
CCTTAAACACATCAGCGGTGAGAAAATAAAGTACTCTCTGACTGATCTGAGACGGCCAGATCGCTCATCACTAAACACAGAGATGACTCTGCCAAGCACTGAAGTCATTCATTTCCCACCACAGCAGAATAAAAACATGATGTATAAGTTAGTCAGTCAACATTAACATTAGGAGCCACTACCAAAGCACAACATACAGATAACCATGAACGGGAGGATGACTGACTTTATTCCCTGTATTACTGAACAAGACTGAAGTTTTATATCATGTCAAAAATAATGTTGTGTTTCTGTCTTCTACAAATTGTTCTGCACCGTCTGTCATCTTTGACTCTTTAGGAGAATATTAACAGTAAACAGTAAATATAAGTTAAATGTTGGTGTTTGGTTGAAGTTCACCAGGGCAGTCTCTGAAAACGCCTTTTCATTCTTTATTTCCAGTCAAATAAGCACCACATAGTTTATTCATTTACTAATCATCACCATTTTGTATCACTGCAAGGTGTAGAGACATGTCATATATAAATTACGGTTTGTTAGAAAGCAGTGCACATGTCATGTCATCATTTTCTCACTCAGAATTCAAAAACTCAAATAAAATGTAAATATAGTAAATCAATTCAGATACATCACAATAAGGTAGTGGCCTGCATGCAGCCTGAGAGGTGAAACGCAGGGCAAAACTGACTTTCATAAAATGCTTTTTGTGATATAAAAGTGTTTTAACATTAACGTGCAGCTAAAGATTGTTTGTCATTGACACTTTCATGTTTTTCTGTGATGATGAATACATTGTTATAATAACGTCAATAGACAAATGATTCCTCTCTTACACCTTTTACAAACAAGTACGAGGAATATTTTTACCTTTTTGTGATATTATGACAGCTTGACTGCAGCTGCATCTCATTTATTGCAGTCGTGAGTAATTCTAAATCGACTATAAACTGTAAGACGAAAGGCGAAATTTAAGGCAAGCACAGAATTGGTGTGGCCGTTTTCAAAGCCACAATCAAGTTTTTTCAGTGTTTTGTTTGAGCTGTAGTGTTACAACATGTCACAACAACTCGTTTCTGAGCATTAAATGGATTATAAAGCCCCACAAGTGACATCTTTAAAGAATTTGTATGGCTGCAGTCTCAGGATACATGTTGTCTGGATATTTATTTGAACAAGTCATGCACAAAACAATCATACTGGACAATTTCCGGCAATTGCTTTTAATTTTACAACCTTCTGTTGTATGTCCAATCCTCTCTCATTTAGTTTGATTGCAGGCTGTTGGAATATTCAGTGTGGATTAAAATAGCAGAAGGCCTTCGGTGCTTGTCTACTGGAAGACACAGCCGTAGTAATCTCCCAGATGTGTCTCACATGGCTCTGGAATCACTGGAGAAGTTTCCTCACAGACCTTATGTGGATTTCAGTAAAAACAATCAGAAACTCCTGGCGCAGGAACTGTAAGTAATTCTATGATGGCCCTGGAGACAGTAACAAGAGGTGACAGCTATAATCACCGTTGTATAGCCATGACTAGTGGCAAGATATGTGGAAGAGATTCCTTAACATGGATGTAAAAGATATGCATGGAAAACATGTTGGACATGACTTGGACTAAACTGGAGGACCTAACCTCCTCTCCATGCTGCTATCTGTCCAAGCTTTAGGATCGATTCTTCGGTACATCTCTGTTAGTGAGACCGTCCTCCCAAGAAAAGCAACAGTTTCAGCCAAAGCAAAAAAAGACAACAATAAGTTTATGTTCAAACAACAAAATCGTAAGCAGCCATAAGAATTATGACAGGCGCAAAGGAGGAGGTCATGTGACGATGTTTTCGAGCCACAAAGTCGCAGAGGGGGGATGTTCGGTGGTTGGATGGGTCAGCAGCAGGAGACCGCTGTTTATTGGCCATTTCCTACCAACAGTCATCATCGACTCTTTTAATCAAGACCGCGTTCTGAACCATACTGTAACCGTGACAACACACATCACGCAACCTTAACGAAGTACTCATTTTAATCTAAACCATAATCCTTTCCTAACCAAGTTGGTTTTGAGCGCAAACATAAGCAAACCTCAACGTCGTAAGATCAGAAAACACTTTTTTTGGAAACGTTGTCCTGTGAAAAGTGGCAAATCGTTACATTTAGATTTTTTGCTATAAATACTGAGAAGTGCACACACTGTCAATCTGTTTCTGTATCTGTGATTTATGGCACCAAACAGAAAGAGAGCATTGTTTTCCCAGCAGAACTAAAGCTTTTAGTTTCTGGCAATGGTAGCAATCGTGATGCTGATGGAAAAATTATTTTCCAACATGTTTATCTGTTTTGTAAAGCTGGAAGAAATGCCTGGCAGCCAAGGAGCAGCATTCTTTTTACAGCAGAAAACAACAGACTAGGTCTGAGATCTGTCTTAATAACCCTGGAGTGACTCTACCTGTCCAATTATTCATGCTTTATGTATCTACAATCAATATATGCCAATATATTGTCTAAAGGTCACTGCTGAAAGTGTGCATGCCTTCACACCTAGCCAGCCACTAACGCTCTTGCTAACTTCTAGTTAGCTCTAACACAAGTTACGTTTATTTTGTGGAGCATTATACTTAATTAAAAAGTGAAATAAAATAAATATCTATATGTCAGTGCCCCAACGTTGCTATCGAAGTTCACTAAAGTTGACTCGATGTGACAGATTTGTATAGAGCTAACTGGTTTTGCTTGTATTTAGATTTATTTTTGTACTTTTGATCGTCATTTCTATCAGTTATAATAACATTATAAGCATCATGTTTACAGAGTGACTTCCTTGTTCGGCTTTGATTCACCACACTTGCCGTCGTTGTGCGTGCTCACAGTGTTCTGGAGCAGCGGGGATCATTATTGACTTTTCAGGTCGGCTCATTTTAAATTTGACCTCAAAATAAATCACTTTGAATAATCTGACTAAACTGTTGGCCTGTGCGATCGTCTCACTGCTCGTGTTTCTTGCCCAGTTGGACTTTGCATGCTCACTCCAACATGTTTCCAGATCTCAGCAATTAACTCGGTAAGTACAGTGTTATCATAGAAATGATGGACAAAGCAGCAAATGTATATTTGTGATGATTTGGAATTCTTTCATACATCTGGCTCAAGCATTTCTGGCTCTGTCAGAGCAGCCAGCCCATATGATGGTTTGGTATTTAGAATTAATTTCATTGCTGCACTAAAGCTTGCATGCTCAGATAATCGATTGCCTTTAATGGCTACATAAATATTTTTAATAGAAACACAAAGACATGAATGGCTACGACTGAAGACTGAGCTAAGTTAGAGGTTTGGGAAAGCTTTCCTCCTTTGGTGCAGCACATGTAAGGACGCTAACTGCTCTTTAATTTAGTACTGCCAGAGTGACTCCTGCAGAAGCATAATGTTTTTTTTGCTGCAGGAATGAATGAATGAAAGTCCAACATACAGCTGCCAAACCACATTTCAAGAGTTTTAACCTTTCATGACACTTCACATGAAAAAAAGTGCTTTTGTTCCGAGGCCAGCCGAGCCAAAATGACAGACTTTAGTGTTACTTTGCTGCAGTCAAATCAAAGATGGGTATCCAATCAATAACATCCCTGATCCCTCCTGCTTCTACCTGCTGCCCTCCCACCTCCCACCTCCACCCGCAAGATCAACCAAATAACACTGCAGCCGCCAAGAATATCTCCCCGAGCCATACACGGACTCATGTCTCTACCAAGGACGGAAAAAAAGCTGTCTAACAGTATGGTGCCTAAATTGGCAAAAGATTCATGACCTGTTAACACACTGGGGGGCAGAGGCAGATATGCCAGTGCATCCCATTAAAGCCCAGGACAGTGTGCATTAAGGAGCTGGCTCTCTTAAACATACCGATCAAAATATTAATGGTACGTTATAAACACTGTGCCTTTATCTGACAGTGATTTACTTTACAAAGACCTTAATCCAAGAGCGCGGAGCAGCTCTGCTCATTAACAGTGGCCTTTAACTCACACTCCGGGGTGACACACACACAGGTGGACGCTGAGCCCCGGAGTGACTATTGTGTTTATGTTATCTTTTTCATAAGCTCTGTTTGAAATTTGTCAAACTGCATCACTGTTTAACTATGTGCCAGTCAAAATTCACACTGCCAGATGGGTGCCTTCCTGCTAACCTCGCCCAAGGCTGCTCAGCCACACAGCGTTTCTCTCTCTCTCTTTTCCGTTTTCTCGCCAGTGCGAGCTCTGTCAAAAAGTGACTACGGCCACTCTAATTTCCTTTTAAATGAAAGCGCATGCCGGCTATGCATAAAAGTTAATTCCCTCATGATAACTGCAGACAAGCGACAACATAACACCATAAAAAGTTTTGCGGTTACCAGCAGCAGAGCACAGACATCCAATTATGAACCTACTTTGGTAGGTGTTAATGTTTATGGAAACAGTGGAGGAAAACTTTGACAGAAAACAACCCAGTAATTAGCTGCAATTTAGACTTTAGCAATGGGACCCACCACACACACACACACACACACACACACACACACACACACACACACACACACACACACACACACACAGTGAAACAGAGCAGCTCAGCCTCTGTATGCACTCAGCTCGCCTGCAGGGGGGAAACTTTTCTCAAAAGTCAAAAGAAAGAAGAAAAAGCATCTGAACAATATAAATATATAATAAATAAACAAATAAAGTTTCAACTTTATTCATATATTCATAATATTTCAACTACTTAAAGAGTGTTATAGAAATGTAGATGTATTTTTTATACCATCTCAGGCAGACTTTTTTTTTTACCATTAATTTCTACACAATATTTTTGAACATATACAATCCAGAACTCAATGCAAAAGTCTGATGATATTTCATATTTGTCTTAATGTCATCAAATCAGACCATAATCAGCAGATAATTGATCTATAAATCCTGATAGATCTTATCGCTCTACAATGACCTCCGTTAACAACAGAGCTACTGCTGCTCTGGCTGACATGTTAGTTTATTTCCTCCTGTTTGAGTCTCGCCTACTTAAAACTACAACTCCCAGCTGACTTTAGGGTTTTTTTTTGTTTAAGTTTTAAACTAAAGAAAGATTTACATATTTATATATTAATATATTTAAATGATTGTTGGTTTTGGTTCATTTAATGCCATTTGTTGACACTAAGGAAAACACAGAACAGAACCACTCAGTTTAAATTTGGAGTTTTATTTGTCATATGCAGGTTAACACAGGCTCAACAGTACAATGAAATGTGTTGAAGATGACAAATAAGCTAAAGAAATGAAAAACAATACATTTTCAGTAAAAACTGCAGTCATATAACTAAAATATAAAAAATAGACAAAAAAAATATGCATAGGACAGAGTGACCTGATCCTATAAGCACATTTCAACACTCTTTACTCTGTGCAGCATTTATGTAAAAGTAGTCCATTCATTTCAATGTAAAGCCTTCATGATTTGTAGGTGCTAAAACACAGAAAGCAGCGGCATGTCCCTTTAACAAACGTGGTTTTAATAACCTCAAATTATGAAAAAAATTGATTTCTGGACTGCATTGTTTGGTTAAACTCTTCAACCTTTCATCGTTGATAAATGACGTTTAATATCAGATATCTTTAGCACATTCTCTAGCAAATTTCCTGCTCTATGATTTATTAATAAGCTGAAACATTAATATTAAGTTGACCATTAGGATCAATCATCAGACTACTTTTGAGGATAGAGTACACACCAAAATGAATATGTTAACAGGTCAAGTGTTTTAGGAAATAACAAGAAGGAAAAATGTTGCTGTCACCTTCAGAAACCTCGTTCAGAGTTCACTGATCATTTAGAAGTCATATTTTTTACTTTGCAGACTTTGCATTCATGGAAAAAGTTTCATTCATAACAAGCTGATGCATGTAAGTAATCCAATAACTTCTGTAACTGTCGCTGGAATATATTTGTCACAAACTCCATAAATTGAGGAAAGTTGAAGTGAATTCTGTGTTGTCCTCTGCAGCCGTGTGGTTTGAGGACTGAAGGGAGCTGTTTGAACAGATGTAAGGCAGAGTGAGTCAAGAATCTGTTTTGAACAATCATCCAAAGATTAAGGATGTTAAAAGCAATTGCGGGGCTTTGTTTTGACAAGCTAAAAATGTTCCTCAAACCTAATATTTACAGCAGACAAGCATCTTCGCACTAGACACTAGACTGGTGGATGAGCTCCGTAAGTGCTTTGCATCAATTTAGCCAGCTAATGTCCAAGTTGGATTGTGAGCTGTACTCTTGTCATCAAATGCCATAAATAAGGCGAAATCTAATGTGTTTCTGTGTTGCCTTCTTCTCTGTTATTGTAAGCGTTGTTGGATCTAATGATAGAGAGGCCCAGCTGGCCCTATCAGCCTCAGCTCCCAATCTAAACAGAATGACATAGTGCAGGTGTCCGCCGCCTCGCCTGGCACCTCGGTGGAAAACATTAGATTGGAGCAGGGCTTCCTTTATAGCTTTTAAATGGAGGCGCAGGTCAAGGGCTCCCATCCAAGGCCCCTGATCAATACCGTGACCCCCTCCAGTCAGCCTACTTTGGCCTGGAACTGAGAGAGAGAGGTGTAAACCAGACGCTGACCGATGACCCTCCTGCCAAACTACCTGCACCTACAAAGGAAGCCTCTGATGGATGCCGGCTGAAGATTGCTCTAGCTGCATGTTTGTATATAAGAATGGTCATTTCCCAGCTGCCTCTCGCCTCCTCAGTACACAGCCACTTCCCTCTGACGGCTTCAGGGCACACAGTTTGTTCAGGCCTAACATGAAACCTGGAACTAACATTGTTCCATTTACAGCCTCAGAGTGACAAGCTGATGTTACTAGCATTAGCATTTTCACGTCAGCTCAGATTCTTTGGTTCCACGATTGTCTCGTTTTTTTCCATTTTGTGTTGAGTTTTTTTTGTTTTTTTAAGTGGAGGCTGTCAGGGAAAATTCAATTATGACGTGCAATATTATAACATGATGTTACAGTATCATTATAAAATATAATTTCAGATAAATATAACATTTATTTGTCACGCTCATGTTTCTGCCAGTTTGACTGTGACTGCCACAAGGCTAGCTGGGTAGCTCACTTGCTAGCGGCTAACTAGCTAATGCAAACTTATTTTTTAATAGGTAAAAAACCTGACGAGCAGAGATCATTTTCAGACACACACACACACGTTAATGTCGTTAAACTATACAAAAATATAAATACTGAATGACAAATATTTGAAATTAAATGTAATTTTTATTGCATTAATAAAAGTAAAGAACTACATTCAGAAGTTTATGTTATTTGTGGGTTTTTTTTTACATTTGCCGTAGCGTTGTCAGTGGGTTTTTAAAGACATCTTGGGTCTGGCCATCAAGGGCCATAAGCTAATGCTATTTATGGAACTTAACATAAAAATGTTTGGGCAGCAGGTTATGCAATGTGTGCATTTTAGAAACACCTCCCCACCAGAGGAATGTTTCATTTTGAACAGATCATCACAGATCACTTACTTCAATGAATAGTTTAAATTTCAAATAAAAAGTGACAGCTGGGTACTAAGATGATGTCACCGCTCTTAAAGCAACCACCTCCTCCTGTCGTGCTGCAATTAATAGCCACTGATTTGTACGTAATGCTCTGTTTCTTCTCAGTTACTGCAGACGGAGCGGTTCTCTTTCGTGAGTAACGGCGTGCTGATACAGTTGAAGCTCTCGTTTTTTGCCAAATGGCATGCTGCAAGTGTGACAGATTGCATCTTATTAAGGAAAATCACTGAAAGGATTTGGAAAGGAAAATAGGAGACATTAGTGGGGGAAATGACATGATTTTTTTTTTTTTTTGATTCAAAACTTTTCATTAACCCTCTAATATTTCCACCGCAGAGGCGAGGCCGTTCTCACTACAGTCCTGAAAGTAGTTAATGTTCATTCAAGATGGCGAAGAGGCAATTTCCATATAAATCCAGGCAGGTTCTGGCTCTGCGTTGTCAGGTTTCGCTGAATGCATCGTGGCATAATTCATCAGAAATTCATACCTTTCAATAAGACATTTGTCACCATCTGTCAAAGTCATACACTGAGACATTTTCCACGTCTTCAGCTCGGACACCAGAGGGATTAACATCACAGCTAATGCACTTAAATAAAGGAGGCCATTCAACAGAGTGTCATTAATTACTCTGATGGAATGTAACTAAGTGCATTTACTCAAGTACTGTACATTGTACATGTTGTACATGTACAGTTCATTACATGTGACGTCCATCTGAGAGCTTGAAAAAAATCAAATCAGCTCCTTGACGTGGACTCTGGATCTTTTTCCACCACTGATTAATTATAATTAGGACGCTGCCTTTTTAGGCTGAAAGAAAACATATTTCCACGTGTGTTAAGAGCTCCAGTTTAGTCAGACTTAATCACAGCGCTGCTTCATGCTTCAGTATCTTCTGCAGAATGTCACTTTGTTAATCACACCAGCATTTAGCTAATGGAATAAATATCAGGCTACAGTTTATCAAACAAAATAACGCGAGACCACACACACACAGATATGATGCACTCACTGTGTCTGAAACAATATGTTTTGTCTTCCATACTAATCACCGCTGCTTTTTATTGTAATTCTGTGCTTTGCAGTCAGTGGGAACCAAATGTAATATTTCACAGTGATGTTATGATAGCCTAATTCCTCTGGTCTGCCCTCGGCCTGTGAAACGCAGCGTAAACTGACATACAAGTGCAAACAGCAGAGAAAACCACAGGTGTTAAAACAGTATACAGAGCGAGGGGGTAATTCTGACATGTTTTTGTTTCATTAACACTGTATTAATCCATCTGAGCGTCCAGTACACCTGTGCTGTGAACACGGATACCGAAGCATTCCTCAGTGACAGCTCGACTTGTCACGCCTCCCTCGCCTTCTCCACGTCCCCACCTGTGGTAGTCACAACAATTTACCCCTTCCAAACTTCTCCGTCCTTAACGCCCACCTCCGCCTGACTCAGCCATGTTGTTTTGACAGACAGTGTGGAAAAACCAGCTGCTGGAAGTGTACGGCAAAAGCTTCAAACCGTCATGTAAAAGGTCACTCGAGTGTTGGCTGACACAATCAAAATGCGATCCATTAAGAGCTCCGGGATAATAGCAGCAGCAGTTTGTAACTCATCAGCTTTGTTAATGGCCTGTCTTAATGTTCACTGTTAGCTGATGTCATGGCACGCCAGTTGAGCTTGAATACATAAGTAGGAATGTGTTCTGTCGTGACACGCAGCCATCACGGCAAACAGGATCATTTTATTAGCACGTCTCAATGACTCACTTGAATGAGCCTCATAAGGTTTGAAGTGAGAAGTGACAGCTCGGATGAATAGACGGATACCTCTTAAGTGTTTCTATGTCGGCCGGGAGCTCTGAGACTAACAGTGTTTCTGTTAAAGGAGGAAGAATCTGAGGATTATTCATAATATGAATGATGTGTGGCAATAAAAATAAAAGATCTTCTTATGAAAATAAAAGATCTTACTGAGAAATCCATAACAAATAAATAAAAAAACCAAAATGTTGCCTCCCGTTCAAACAGACGAGGCCCTGAGGTCGAGTAGGATGAATATTTTATATCCACAGGTGTTTTGACTGAAGTCAAATGTCATTTAATATTGCTCTGAAATGTCATTAATCATTCTTTGATATAACAAATGCTGAAATAAAGTTTCCATATTTTCTTTTCTTTTGCTAGCAGCTAACAGCTAACAAGGCTAGAAACCTGGCTACATGTAGCTACACTCCAGGTCTGAGCCAGTAATAACAGCTGCTATCCAAGCTAGCAGCACTGCTACTATAATTAATAAATTGGAGCTTTTAATGTCACGTCTGATGATTTTCTCACTTATGCGTTATAGAAAATAAGTTCCTGTTTGGTCTGTTCACATGATGCACAGAAATACAGAACACATCAACAATGAGGAATCAGCTCTTCCTCAGCTTTCTTCCATATTTTCCATGTTAAAGTTTTTGGGGGAGTTTTCCTCACCCGTATCGAAGGTCTAAAGATAGAGGATCTTGCACGCTCTGCTTATTGTAAAGCCGCCTGAGCCAAATTGTGATTTGTAATTTTGGGCTGTATCAATAAAATTTGACTTGACTTTACAACTGAAAGGTTGTAATTATTTTTAATAAATTATTAATGGCTTCAGACGAAACTACCTGCAAACATACAAAGCTTTAACCTTCTTTTCCCACCAACTCACTTACATTTTCTTCTTACAAAGTTTTCACAATCATGAAATAAAACTTTCCTTTCCACAATCAGAGTTCATATTAAGTTTCAGTTTCAGGGGTACTCAATATGTACTATAGAACATCATTTTTAATTTTTTTTTAACTCGGACAAAAATATTTTGTCACAAAATAAATGTCACTAAAATAAATAAATGTAATTTTCTGACAGTGTCTGTAACTTCAACTAGTTACAGATGAATTAAAATAAAAATAAAATAATAATAATAATAATAAAAAGGGGTGATGGACAGACATCTGCTCTTTTACACTTCAGAGGAAAATGTTGAACTTTTTACTCTACATTTATTTGATAACTTTTGCTTTTCATATCATTTGACATGAAATTATGCTAATTTGTTATCGATAAAATTACCCAGCAGCATATCAAGTTTTTTAAATTAGATGCACCTAGACCAGCTGTAATATTTAAATGCTGCTAACCTGCTGCATGCATCAGAAATAGTAACCAAATAAAATCATTCATAAAATTCTGATAATAGTTCTGTTCTGTACATTTTAAATGCACAACTTTGACTTCTAACAGTAACAGTATGAATATTGTTACATTGAGGTGTTCATACTTTTACTCCAGTAAAGTATCTCTCCTTTCCTCTGAGTAAAAACACTTTCATAGATACATTTCAAAGCTCACTTTTCTTCGTGGTCAGTGTAACTCGTTAGTGTAAGTTGATGACCCTGAGACTCTGCGGCTGCTCAGTCACAGTAATGAGAGTGAACGTACTCTAATCAGTTGCTTCCACCGCTGAAAAGAAAGATGCACATTTGTTGGAAATGAACTCTCCGTGTGTCTGCCGCGCTCCCTCCTCGTCTGTTATTGTGTCAGTATTGTAGCAATGAGGCCGTTATTTGGCTTTGGGAGGTTCAGTTGTGGCGGTTGAGTGACGTGAACCCTCGCTGGCCCCCTCTTAGAGAGGACATGCTGATTAGGTAATCACCTGTGTACACAAAGCCTGCGCGCTCCTCTCCCTCCATATCCTCTTTGACAGACATGAGGGGACGACACAGTTCTGCTTTCACACCCCTTTTCATCACAGTGTGGATAACAGCTCTGCTGCAGCCTGCGAGATGGTAAAACATATTTACCGTTTCAACAGAGTCACCAGGTGAGGTCTGGCCTGCTCTATTGTGCTGTCAGGAAAAAAAAGAAAGGAAATGATGAAAAGTTAATCTTTTAATGCAAGCCAGGTACAGACTTATTACCGGCTCAACTCTGAATCCTGAACCTGAAGTGGCTTATGAGCTTTTACTGTGCCGCTACAAGACGAGATGTTTTTATGGTTTCTAAAACGTTACAAATAGGTTTGACTTTTTCAGACACAGCATTTATTATCTGTAAACTAGTCCATCATTACTCACTTGGTTCAGTCATTAATGAGAAAAACGCAGGTCGGAGTTGAAGATCAGCAGCTTATTTATCACTGTTGCAACAAACTGCTGCACACAAATGTTATCTCAGGGCACACGCTGGCTGCGTTCGCCATTCATGAAACTCTGCCCTAATTAGCTTAGCACCGCTAACAGATGAGTTGGCCCGGTAAGAAGAGAAGGGCCGGGGTGGACCGGCTGGCCTCAGAAAGGCCTGATGTGGCTCAGACCTGTCACTGCTCAGCAAATTGATTCAGTGGCACGCTCCGCACTGAATAAAAGAGCACCGGGGTGGGGGCAGCGAGAGACTAGCAGTCCATTCATTAATCACCGAGGTAAACAGGCCATCCAGTGACACCTGGTCGGGTTAATGCCCGGGACCCCAGAGTAATTACCACTCCCCTCCCTAGCCGGCCCCGGCCAGCCACTCACATGAAAGCTTGTGATTATAAAGGAAATGGGAATTAGCAGAAACATTTCAGAAAGGCTGGTCTTCAGTTCACTGGTAGCGGAGAGAGAGAGAGAGAGAGAGAGAGGGCTTGCAAAAGAAAAAAGGAGGAGGTGGGGTGGGGTGGGGGAGTTGGTGGAGATGTGGGTTGATTGGAGTTTTCCCCACGGGGCATGAGGGGGGGAGAGGGAGGGGGGAGGGCAGGGGTCAGGCCCACACCAAATTAGTAGTGTCTGTTATTTGAAACCAAAATAAAGCAGGAGCAGCAGTAAATGATTTCCCCAATGCTGGAGTGCCTTTCTGGGCTCTCTGTTGAAATTACCGGGAGGCCACGTCGCAATTAGTGGTTTGTTTCTTTTAGACTGAAATATGGCCATAATTCATAGCTTTCAACCCATTTCATTGGGAAGATGTATTGGCTGGCCAAACTGAGGAGGTAATTGTAACACATGATATGGCAATTTGTTACCCAAGCAGCAAGTACACAAGGTATTTGCATGGACATGTATAATACTGCGTTGGTATTCCAGGGAATAAAAGCCATTTGTTTCCAATAGGATGTAATTGAAAACTGCCTGTTGGAGTTGTTACACATCTATTCATTAGAGGTATGAGGCATAACACTCCAGTGTGTTGCTCAGCTTGTAATGGTTCCAGTTAGTGTCTTTAATGTCAAAATGAGCTAGGACGGAACATAGCTTACATTTCCTCTTAAGTGAATGTTCTCCAGAGCTTTGGCGCAGTCGAAGCAAAAGGCCTTCGCCTCGTCAACGCTTTGTTTTCTATAAAAAAAAAAGAAAAAAGAAAAAAAACAGGTATTGGTTACTCTGTTTACAATAGCATGCATGAAACATTATTTGATAATTCTGGATGTTTTTCATGCGTGCTCGCTGTCCTCCAGGCCTTTTGTTTCCTGGAGATTAACAAGCTAATCTTCTCGCAATGACTCATTACGCTCCGTATGTAATAATTACTGTGTGAAGTAATGATCTAAATACAAGTGTTTCCACTCATAATGACTCTTTCATTTTCCAGAATGTTGACCTGGCTCAGCGGCACTCAAGACTTTTTGCCAAAGTGGATGCAGAACATTAAACCCCTTTTTCCTCCTTTTTTTTTTCTTCCCCCCGCCGTCACAACATTTACAGTAAAACTTCATACTTCCCTGGTGATTGTACAGAGTTCAGACTTTTACTCAGTTTTTTGGGCAAAGACCATAATGGCAGTGAGTGTGCGACTTTAATGCAGCTTCATATAGAGATGTTATGTTGTAATAACCTGAATATTAACAAGTAAAGTATAGCAGTTTGATATTTCCAGTCCGGTGCAGACTGCAGCAGGCACTGAGCTGGATTCCTCTCCAGTCCTCCACCAGCACCAGAGGGGCTATTACACAAGTCCCCTAATGACACTTAATGATTTAATTGTGTAGAAATCATGGAAACAAAGTGATACATGACTTACTCATGTTGACATTTAGCAGACCCAAATCCATGTGTTCTCTCACCGAGGGGAGGTGCTACATGCTTCCTCTGCCTCCCCCCACCCGTCTGTCCCTCTCACCTATCTTTATACCACAGGCATTTAAATCAAACTTCACCTCGGACTCTTATTTCTTGGGTTTATTTCTCAGAATAGGTGTGCCTGGCCTTCGCCGTGCTGGAAACCTTCAGTAACATCCCTTCCGAGCGAAAAGCCAAAGCTGTCTAATTAGAAGAATTTAAGCATGATATGATATTTAGAACCTTTTTAAGCCCATTTATGTTGTCAGCCTTGGAGATTAGCCTCCTCCTGCACGCTCCACTTTCTTCCGGTGGGCTACGTAAGACGCTAAAGAACTCCGGATTTGTCTGACGAACCGTCCCAAAGCTGAACTGGTTAAAATGGTAAGCAGCTTAGCAATTAATCGCATCACTGAAATTCTTAAGGATGAGAGCGCTCTCTCGCTGTGGCACGCTAATGTCTTCAGAGAAAAGTCTGGTCTGGCAGGGCCCGATCCCGAGCACATCTGCCTGGCCGCTCCCCAACCATTGATAAATGGAAAACTACACTTAACAACCTCAATAGACGCACACTTCTTTTTTTCTTCTTCTTCTTTTGGAAATGGGAAAGTTTACAAGTGCTCTGCAATAAATGAGGCCTCAAGTGCACTTAAAGTGACAGCAAGTGTGGATTTAAACGTCTGCGCTACTTTGAGCCCGGGTAGCTGCTGAAGAACTACACCCAGCAACTTGTAGCTTGTGCTCAGACTGAGCCTTAATGGTGGAGCTAAATCCTCGATCTGGACCCATATCAACAGCCCAGTATCAACAAACGACTTCTTAATTCAAACGTTGCTGTAAAGCTGAAAAGCTGGTATGGTGAACATGTAAGAGGAGAACAGGTGACTGAGGGCGATCATGTTAGATAGGACAGCATTACTGAGTCACATGTTACATGTTATTACTTGTTAAGTTATTACGGCAAATGATGTGTGTCAAAACATCCATGCCCATTGTTTTCTATGTAAGCATACAGACTAGCTGGATCCCCTCAGGTCCACACGTGGTAGAGAATACCATCGTCCTAATTCCAACTGTCATCACACACCAGCTCTCTCCAATCCAGGTACCAAATGTGATGCTGTATGTTGACCACAACTGCTCATTATGGTGCTACAGGCTTCCATTGACATGACCCTACATGACACGGCACTCGCAGGGTAACCGCACCCTCCTGCTGGGACAGTCCCACCCAGTGGATTTGAAAATGCAGGAGAGGAGTGAGGCAGCAACAACTGTAGGAAGCCTCGTGTCTATGTAGTGTGTGACGCAGAGGTCAGAGGTCACGGGGGGAGACTGACTGACCGGTGCATGGTGCAGTGTGGACAGTCTGGAAAGAGGAAAGAGTCTGGAGGAGCTTTGACAGCCACTCGAGGCATATTAATGCTCAGAGGTGTTGTGGTAAATAGAGAGGTGGGTAAACTGTGGCTAGACTTTGTTTCCACTCATTGATTGATACAATCGATCTGAAAATCTCTGTAAACTCTCAGCCTCATTTCAAAGTAGCGGATAAACTGACTGTACTTGGGTATAGAGGCTGTGTGTGACTGTGTGTCAGTATGTTCACCGTAGCCATGCTGTTTATTGCGGTGAACGTTGTTTGTCAGCTCTAAATATGTTGTTAGGCTCTGAGGACAGCACAGTTATTGGTGGGCTCGTGTTGTGTTCACTGCCTCTGCAGAGGAATAAATCTCTCATGTATGACACAGTTACACCGCCGTGTTTATCAGGATCGCTTGTGGTAATGCTAACACAACCAGCAGCTCTGTGTGAGAGCCGTAAATTGAGACTACGGTGAGCCGGTGTTCTGATATATATTATATTCACCACGCGCAGTGGTTGCAGAGGTGGCTGCTGAGGGCGCGGTCAACATACGTCGACCTCAGAGTCTTACTTGTTTTATCACAGTAAGGGAGGAGCGTCTTCTGTTTTTACAGAAAATGTGTGTTTGTTGGAAATATACCATCATCCACCAACATAAATATATGTGATTATGAGTACAGCACAAAAAAAATAAGTGTAAGTGTGGACTCAATTTGAAATCAGGTCATTACATTTTTTAGTAATACCAGTGAGTTTTTCATGACATTTTAAGACTCAGTGCTCAGGACAAACGCAACAACAATTTTCTTGTTACGTTAAACGCACAATTATGGCCACTTGAGTGTTTTTTGATATTGTATCATAGACTTTTGGGTGTCCACAGATGACAATAAGATAATAAGTTTGTCGGGGACATCAGGAGAATCTCAACGTTGACAGGCTTTATAAGAGCGTCACTGGAATGTTTTGCTGAAGCTGAAACATTTTCACATTTGTTTATGTCCTCCAGTGCAAATTTGTGTCTATTCATCAAACCTGCCTGCAAACCACTGAACAAAGCATTGATTACTCTTAGCAGAAGTTGGATGGAATGGTTAGCTTGTTGATGAACACACCTCATCGTACCTTATTGTCTTCTTCGCTGGTACGTTACATTCAGGAATCAGCTGGGTTTGTTCAGATTTAAGGTGGGTTAAGACAGGACAGGACCTGTGGCACTCAGCTAGCACTCGACAGTTTACAGTAATGACTTACAACAAAGGTCCATAACCGGAGCAGAAGAATGTTGAAGTTCATAGGGGTTCCTCAGAGGTTCAGGCCTTATTTAGTGTATAGTGTGTATAGTATTTCAAACTGCATTTTGACCTCCATGTAAAGAGATATTTTCTAAAATGTCACATAACGGTTAAACTAAAACATAAAGTGAGTTTTGGTTTACGTTGGGGGGATTTTAGCTCCTGACCTCAGTATTTTGAAAATCCTGGCCTCAGCTCTTCTCTGCATGAATGCTTGTTTTGAGCAAAATTAATCAGAGATACACAAAAGCCTTTTCAAATCGTGCTTATTTTTGTTTTTGCAGACAGCCCACATAATCAGCATATAAACCCCGGAAAGCTGCGAAGGAAAAACTCCAACAACGATTTTCACCATAAAAACCTTGCAACACTTTTGCCCCGTGCACTCTCAGGGTTTCTTTAGCAGCGAGGTTGCTTTTGGCTAACTCAACCAGCAAAACAAACTTGGAATTCCCCCTCGGTAGGCTGAGCCGTACGAGTGGAGACACTGAGGTAGTAGGAGGGCAAAGGCCTCCGCTTGGTAGACATGATGAAAGCATGTGGTGGTTGTAGAGCTGCTTGTAGTATAATGTACAAAATCCTTTTGTCGTCCTGTTTCTTTTACTTTTTCTGCACTCGTTGGTCCCCCGTCTGCAGGCTACTATGCTCTCATGATTTCAAAAGAACTGATGATTCTGCTGTTTTTAAGTGTTTTAACATGCAAAGTCACTTTGGCATCAGGATGAAGTTTTTGTGAGACTTCCATGACTACACAGCAAAAACAGGTAACTTTACTCCCCTGTCCCACGGCCGTTATGCTCCTCGGTGCCTCATCTCAGCTGAATTTTGACTACAATCATTCATACTTTAATTGAAGGCATTTCAACGTGTCTGTTTGATTTCCTGCGCAGTGTGACAGCTCCACATTAAGACCAACGCGAGATTTAAGGGCAACAATTTTCACTTGAGAGAAGTTAAGCACAAAAGCACAGTGTCCTCGCAGTTAAAATGTTTTGAAATCATCACACTTGGCTCTTCCAGCTCTATTTGAAGATGGATGAAATGGCTTTTAAAGAGTCGGAGTGAAGAAGTGCAGATACCTTGATGAAATATGTCTTGTATACAAAAGAGATTTTATTACTCCATCGTTCAGACAAAGCCATCAGCACAGTGCACTTTTCCACTGGGTGCCTAATGTAAATTCCTGCTCAGTGTTTATAATTTCCACAGCAGGTGATTCACTCAATCAAAGCGGGAGCTCCAGTTTCCACAGACCCTGGACTAAATCTGGAATTACGTGTAGCATCAGAAAAAATACAAGCTCAACACTGGTATTATGGAGCATAAAAAAAAGAGTACCTCACAACCAGGATCATTATTTATCCTCATCCCAAAATAAACTTGATTTCATCAGATTTTCATCAGATGAGGTTAAAGCAGTTATCCAGCTGCACAACCTCGTGTGCACAATTAACAAAGGTTTCTGCATCGATAATCGTCAATCTTCCATGTCAGGAGAGGGTCTTCAGTGCAGGTCAGAGGCTGCCACATGTAATCAGGGAAGATCAGAAAGTCTCCAGGGGAACTGCAGAGAGTTACCAATCCCAGATGGGGATCGTGCTCGCCCCTCACTGTGGCACGTGGACGTCAGGCATTACCTCAGCCGCTCGCAGCAACACGCTGAAGACAGTCAGCGGTAACGAACGCTCTACATGGCCTTCAACAGCACACTGTACGCTGTAATGCTCCAGATTACACAGCCAGGCATTTCCTGCATGATCTCAGAGCTCTGAAATATTCAAAATAGCCTGTGGTGACATTTTTAAACCTTTTGAAAAAGAGTGAAAATATAATGATTACTGCACATCTGAATGCTTTATTTCTGCACGCCTTTATACCATACAAACACCAAACATCTATGTCTATTCTGTTCTATATCTGAATCTATAATCACATACACATTATGTTCCATAAATAGTAACCATTATTTTATTCACTGAACAGTATCCATCTCATTTATAATGAAACATTATTTCATAATATGTTCATATTTCCTTCATATTTTTATGTTCTGTGCAGTTCATCGTGCTGCTGTTACTGTGAATATACAAAAACACTGTCAACCCTCACATGGCGTTCATGTTTTAGTGGTAAACATCGGCCATTATTTTTCCATATACTTTATTTCCATATTCAGTGTCTCTTTGTGCAGTGCTCCTTTTCCCAGGGTCATTAAAAATAAATCTGCGTTTCTAAATTAAACTGCAGACCAAAGTTAGACACATCATTTTTGTTCTTGTGATTTTGATGCATGAATTGGTCACAACAAAAAAAAAAAGTTTTTTCTAAAAAAAGAGGAAAATAAGCGTGCCTGGAAACATTCAAACTCATGTTACAGTTTAATAATAATATTCAGATCTTTTGTTAAAGTAAACGTAACAATATAAATGTACTACTGTATGTTATAATTCTTGTCATTAAAGATGTGATTAAATTAATAAGCAGGATGCAGAAGTATTAAAAAAAAGTAGAATAAATATGACATTAGAATTCTGTTCGGCAGCATCATACTTTATGAGACCATCATGTGTTTTGTATGTAAAGTCTGAAATGTGACTGAAACATGTAGCTGTCAAATGTAAGTATGTTTGAAGTACACTTCGATGCTGAAAGAAAATTGGAAATACTCGAGTAAAGCACAGTTATTATAAAATTGTATGAATGCAAACTCATTTTAAATCATCTAATAGTTACTGTGTGTTTACATGTATGTTGGGATCTGCACAGACAAAAGTGTCATTTCAGGGTCGAACCAGATAAATAAATATTTTTTGCAAATGATAGAATAGCTCCTGTAATGAGTGTGTACAGACAAATAAACACACACAATATTATTCTTACCACTTGAACTGGACCTAATGTAACTGTGTCCTCCAATTTATTGAAGGACTGTTGAAAGAATTTATTTTTGGACATGTCCTTTATCATATTTCTCTGTAACTCTTAGCAAAACACTCAATTATATTTTCCATTTGACATTGCTCCTTGAACATGAATAGTAAAGTACGCTGCAGCCCTTCCTTATTATCTTCAAATACATCCGATCAAATTCAATATTCTGTAGTTTCCAGTCTGCAGATTGATGACATGTTTTGTAATATTTTGTCTCAAATGGTTTCAGTGTGAGTAAAATACTGAGCGTTTACTTACGTTTATCACTGTGCAGCCATTAATTCTCCTCCACTTGCCCTCAAAAATGAAAACAAATGTCTTCGTGCCAGCTACACTCTGAAACATGAGGGTTCCACACGGGCTCCCTGTGATGTGGATGAAACTCACAAACCACGTCCACGCTGTGTTAAAACACGAGCCTGACATAAAAGGCGTCAGTGTCATGATGTGGACGCGGCTCTCACTGAGACTGCTTGAACGTGAACACTGACAGACGTGGACGCTTTGTGCGCACATTTCACGAGGATCTGTTGAACCATAACTTATGTGGCCATGCCGCATGAACTGTGGCAGAAGTTATGTTTTACAATGAAGAAGAAATGGACAAAGAACATCAGACATTTGTGTAAAAATACTAAATGTTTGTCATTTGGATTAGCTAACTGCAGAGTGATTTATCACATACTACATTTTTCTCCATCAGATTCTTTTCTTAATCTTTCTCTTGAGTACAGCACAAAGTTCCATTCATGTCCAAACTGAGTCTCATATCAAAGTATGATCAAATTTGGAATTAAAGTCACTATACATTTGTGACATCGATGTCAAACATCTACGCCCTCACTGCCACCTGAACGTGAAGGTTGATGTGGAAACCAGAGGTGTCAAGAAAACGTAACAACAAAATATTTATTGTGTGTCATTGTCTTCCAAAATGATAAATCCAAAACAAATCAGCCAGTGTTCTGACTGTGACAGCTCAGCTTTCGACTGATCTCAGAGCTCATTTCCTCTTTATCGTCCTCTTTGTCTTCCTCTGTCTCTCACCTCTGTGTCTTTATGATGTCGATTAATAGAAAAACCTCAGGATGAGCGTGAAAGTTCCAAATATGGAATTTATGGATGTTAGAGCGATTTCCCACAGATCAGATTCACACTCAAACCATGGTTGCTGATTTTTGGACAGTGGACAGACAAACCAAGATTTTGGTGAGTTTTTTGGGTTCAAGTGTAAAGTGTCAACAAAAAGGATCTTACTCTTTAATAAAAAGGTCTATCTGTGTAGAAATGTTGTCAGACAGAATATAAATCTGCCTATCTGAGGCAAAAACCTTCAGTGGACGACAGACACAAAAAATGGGAAATAAGTCCAGATTGAAAAATAGTGAAGTCACCCTTTAAGAGGTTTTGCTGTGTTAATAACATGACATTACTTCCACCTGTGTTCCTCAAGTTAAACATAAAATATAGGTCCTCTTAGGTAGTTAACACGTTTTTCCCAGTGAGCGCAGTCCTGTGCTGTTGTTGCCAGGTAGAAAACACAGACGAAACACTGAAACATGAAGCAGCACGGTAAGCGCGGAGTTCACGTAAAGCTTCAACAACAAACTTCTCAACACAGGCTGAAAATCAGAACGTTAACTATGCACGTGATGTAAAGAACGGAGCTTTATGCATCAAAGTATGAAGTATGAATGAACATTTATGAATATTTCTGCCCATCTGCTACCCTTTTGTAGCCAAGCAGCTGAGGAAACATCCATTTGTCATCTCTGGTTAAAGTTTGTTCAAATTTGATTTTGCTCCACACATCTAAATCCAAAAATCTTCTCTCAGCTTTCTGTCAGTTTTTCAACAAACACACACAGTAGGTTAAAAAGATCAGTCATGAGTCAGGACAGAATCATGTTTGGGGTACAGTGTGAGCGCCAAACTAAATGCACCTTTCTGATTAGGCTGACCTACTTCAAAACTACGCTGGCAGTTCAACAAGGTTCAGTCTCAGTTGGCAAAATGTGCTTGCATGACTTTTCTTGCCGTCTTCTCACAATCACAAATTAATTATCTTGTTATCTGGATATGAAAATCTAATGTATTTGCCTCGACCGCAGCTTTAATCCCACTGCTGCTGCCTTTCTGAGAGACAGGCGTAATAAGCCTGATAATGGAGCTGAAGGCTAAACCGACTCAAGTGGAACTGACAGTCAGAAGAAGAGATAATGAATGATCGTGGTGAGCGTTGCTCTTACAAAGAGGCAATAATTAGTTTTTGATCTCGTGAAAAACATAATGAAATCAAAGGAAAGCTGCGCTAAGCTGCACTTTACTCTAGTTGCCAATTTGAATCTGTCCAAAGACTGAGCCAAATCTTTTTCAGCTGATTATTAACATGCAGATGATCCAGAGTGTGCAACAATTTGATAGCATCATCTCTTTCCACAAACATCTGGATGCTCTGAATAGTCCACATAACACGCTGCGAGTGTTTTTCATACAGCAGGGACCATTTCTTCAATAGAAAGTCGAGCCAGATAAATAAAAGTGTTGAGGTCTGTGTTTTGTCCAGGACACTGTTCAAAAGCCACACTGCTGTTGAAACTGTTAAATGTCATTTTTAATGCTATGAGCACCACAAACTAAAATTCCAGTGACAGATATCTCAAAACCTCAACAAATAAACCTGAGTCTTTCTACATGGCTCAATACCACAAGAGGGGAGTCAGAATTTAGAAAAAATAAATTAAAGTATTGAATACCATGTCAGTGTCATGCTTTACCTCAGCATGGACAGTACTCGCCTGTATGTGAAGGTGCAGTAACAGCAGGGGGCGATATGGCAGGAACAAAGTATGAACGTAGGCTACTCTGACGTCCGCATGTGGAGGAGGGTGGAGGTGTGGGTGGATGGGTCAACACAGGAGACTGAGGTTTGTTTCCTGTGTGAAAACAATAGTTAAGGAACTCGTTTTTTAGACCCAAACCACGATCTTTTCCCAAACCTAACCAAACTGCGAACGTCAGCAGGAATGTTTCCAAGCAAACTTTATTTTGAAAGTCTGACCTGATGCTGCATATTAATTATCGCTAACTTGACCATGGAAGAAGAACGTGTTGAAAACATGACACTGGCCCAGTAGACCAGAGAGTGTATTACACACGCTAACTGATGCTACAGTTAGCCAGTGTTCTGTTCCATCCGTCCATCCATCCATGGTTCAGCGCTTATTCTTATCAGGGCCATGGGGGAGCTGCCAGTTCATCACAGGGCTGACGCATAGAGACAAACAGCTCACACTCACAGTCACACCTATGAGCAAAACAGTTACAAATTTAGCTGCATGTCTTTGGACTGCGGGAAGAAACCGGAGTATCCAGAGAGAACTCCACACAGAAAGGCCCCAGCCCAGGTTTGAACCTACCAAAGTGACAACCTCCATGACTGAGCAATTAAGCCAGTGTGGAAGTTCCAAACCTGCAGCTCCTCCTAACCGTAACGACCACTTGAGGCTGGCTCCAGAGGTGAGTCAGTCTCCATAAGTCCCCATGTTAAAATGTCCAACTTCACAGCAGAAATAAACATGTTTACAGCCTGGTACAAAAAACAGTTTTGGTCTCTATAGCTAATTTCCCCGTTCATGACAACTGTACTGAGGGTGAATTTTTGTACAAGTCACCTGTTCAGATGATATTAAGGCTTAAAGTTATGCAGAATTAAGAGTGTGGCTGATTTTATTGACAGGTTGGTGCTGTTACAGATGTCTTGTTTGAGCAACTAGGCTTCATTCAGCCCGCCTCAAGTCCACGGATGATCCACGTCTTCTACGATTTTTAGATTAGTTGGGAGGTGAAAGAGGAAGGACTACCAACATGCCGGTGGCCTGAGCCACAGATTTTGAGCTTCCATGCCCATATGTACTATATGAAATATATATTATTATGAATTATATATTATTATTATATTAATATTTATTGTTCAGATCATTAATCTAGTTTTTAGAGTCAACATGCATGTGGCACTGAATTATTATTATTATTGTTATTGTACCTGCTATTTTTACTCTGTCAACCTTTGTTTCCTGTCACTAAATTTAAGGAAATGGCCATACCTGCATTGTCATGTTTTCTCATCTGTGGTGTCGTGATTGTTGGGGAAAAAGGTATCTGAGCATACACACAAAGAAACTGGAATGGAAAAATATGGATGTGACAGTTTTGCACTATGAAATACTCCTGGGACATGTATTGGCTTATTGGGCATAAACCTGCGTGTACAGGTTTTGATACGTTAATGTTTATCCACCGCGTTTTTCCAGTAATAACAGGTGAGAATCTGTGAGCATGTAAAGTGCAGTGACTCTTGATGATGAGGAGGATTTTCCTACAGGAACAAGCCAAAGGACCCGCAGAGGCTCTGAACTGCACCTCTTGTATCAGAGTGTGAAGAGCAAACATTGCAAAAGCTACAGAAACTCTCGTCACGCTAAATGAACTGTCCTGACAATCACACCGCTTCACGTCTGACTCAGAGAATCCACGTGATTCTGCAGTTGACTTCCGGCCACACGTTTAAAAAAAAGCAGAAAGATTGATAAGCCAGCGCACATCAGATGGGCAGCAGCTTGTCTGAAACCGTACGTCCAGGAGCTGAAATCATTGTATCTGAGGGTCTGATGAGTGGAGAGCTGGGTGGAGTTTGAGCTGGAGCATTCCACGTTGCCAAGGTCTGATGAGACGTTTGTGAGGCTCAGCATATTTTCAAAGTGATATCATTCTTTCAGTTGTATATTGATCCTCACTTTGAGTCCCAGATTTAAAATTTTGCCCTATCAGTGGGGGTTAAATGATGATGTCAGGTTATGGACGCTCTTCTTGTTCTGTATTTCTGATGAAATCATCGCAGACCTGCTGGCCTGATGAGAATGAACCAGGCATTAGAGCAAAGAGGTCCATTATACTTCTGGACATTTTGAGGACGTCAACGTGCAGACTGTAGATATTTTGCTAAAGTCATCGACAGCTCACATCCTTGATTTATAGTACTGCACGAGCAAGCAAACCGCTGACTTGAGGTCATTGTTGCCACACGTTCAAATTCCCTAGAAGACATTTTGACACGTCAGAGTTACATAAATAATCAAATTAAGATCAATATCTGGTTTCTGTATATGAAATTCAAAGGTAATACCTAAGTAGAGAAGAAGCCAAGAAACAGCCAATCACTGAATATAATATAACATTCTGAGTCAACATCAGGTGAATTTCCAGCTGTAACAATGAAGCTAACCAAAGCAGAATATGTATGTATGTAGCAGTAAACACCCTGAGTGTGTTGAACTGAACAATGTTTGAATTCAACTTCTGTTATTTCCTGTCAAAAGTTAGTCAAGTATTTCTTAAAATGTTTTTTTGGACATTTGATGACCCTGCAAAAATAAAAAAAATATATTTTTACATCCTTCGTTAGCACATCTGTAGCATCATTAGCACATTTTACACTGACAGTATAAAGAATGGACCGTGTATGTGTGATGTCTCCCACAGGTCACCCCATGTTAGCAGAGACATGAATCATCAGTGGACCTGAAGTGGGCCGAATGACACCTGGGTCAGCAAGCCATCTATAACAACACCTACCTGTCAATCAAATCAGCCAAGCTGTTAATTCTGCATAACTTTAAGCCTTAATATAATTTGAACAGGTGAGTTGAGGTGAGGTGAGTGAGTATATAAAATTCACCCTCAGTACAGTTGTCATGAACGGGGACCAACACTGTTTTTACTACCGGTCTGTAAACATGCTTATTTCTGCTGTGAAGTTGGACATTTTAACATGGGGACTTATGGAGATTGACTCACTTCTGGAGCCAGCCTCAAGTGGACCTTTGAGGAACTGCAGTTTTTGACACTGGCTTCACTTCACAGCCGTGGAGGTTGCTGCTTGGTTCAAGCTGGGCATGTCCCCTATGCCACTCTGTATTAAACATATAAACACAGAAGGGGCTGTTGGGCATTGTTGTTCCTAAGGCTGCAGTAACAGAGCAGTCTTGCAGGATGGGTCACACAGTCGTCACACTAGATGCCACTGTTGTCATACATGTCACGCCTCTTTTACTTCCATCTATCTAAACTATGACTACTATTTTACACTGTGGTTCAGTGTCAAACTGTTCCTATGGATCAGAGAGAATGTAAAACTTATTGTGAAGGAAAGCCAAACTTAATATGACGGATACCAGTTAACTTTTTATATTTTACTTGTGTTCAAGACTCGCCACAAAATATCAACACCACATGTTTTTATGTATAAGGAGTAAAAGTAGACACCCTCATACCCCTCTGAGGCCTGAATAGTAAAATACCAGATGCTGTTGTCTGTATATTATATTACCTGATGTTTGTAAGATCAATGGCAGCTCAATGAATTTTTTACCCTCTGACCTGAATGACAAACACAATAAAGCGTTTCAGTAACAGATCTGTGATTGAACTGTGATTATATCTCCATTCATCACTGATGTGAAAGGTTTATCCAAGGGGAGGATACGTCTTTTGAGCGAGTCCTATTCACTGGACATGATTCATAAAGACAGACAATACGCAGTCAGCTCAAGAATGATGGTGCTTGTGTGAAGCAAATGGCCCGTGGAGAAGTTCTTTGAACACTGACGCTGGAATTAAACTAGTTTGTAAATGTGTCATAAATCTCAGAGACGCCGTATGTGGTGACACTGTATCCACATTTCACACTTAGGTGTTCACGCTGCTAAATAGCTGGTTATCATTCACCCTGTAAAGCAATTAACTCGTTATTGGCTATGTTTACAGAAGCTCTAGTGTGAAGGAATTCCCCTGGAAATGGTGATTACCGCCTGATCTGGAAATCATTTGAAGAGGAACCAAGCCACTGGGGTTAACTCGTCTTAAAATGTGATTTTTCTTGCCCGAGTCGCCTATTTTTGCGATTTTAGCAGCCCTGCGGTGTGCAAAACTTTTCATATGTGGCTTTAGCCTGCGTAGCATCCCACAGGGAGAGCAGTACAAACACAGCAATTAGAACTGTTCTGGAGAATCAACATTACAAAAAAGAGCAGACTCGAGTCCCCACCATGTGAGCAGTGCCAGAGGTTATTGTGTTCCCAGGCTTAATTATCCAAACCGCTGCTAAACTAAACTATAAAACATTTTGTCACTAAGACAGCAACTTAAAAAGAACCTACAGTGTCTTAGTGAAATATAAATGCGATGCTCGCCTCTGGTGTGTGCTCTGTCTTATTACAATAACTCCTGCAAAGCTGAGTGGTGTAATGTGAAAACAATGGAGCCCCGATTTTCCCCTGAAGGTGCTCTATGGTTACAAACAGAGCCTCTTTTGTAATTTCCTAAATGTAATCATCATCAAATGGTATAACCACAGCTGGAAACAGAAGCTTTGTGCAGAGCCTTTATGAAAGCATCCGATGGTGCAGAGCTGTGAATAACTGCACAAACATTATACCTGCGATGATTTTTTTCTTTTCTAAAGAATAATCCGTGGAGGTCTCCAGAAGACACCGACAGATCCAGGAGAACAACAACATTTCGACAAGGATACAGTGGAGCTCATGAATCAAGTCCGTCAAACGTAAAGCTGAGTGAAGCTGTCATTGCAGGCCAATTATTAGCATACAGCGAGCATCTCGCTACATGTTATTTTCCCGGTGGGTGGTCTTCCCGCTCTGCTAGATGTGGAAACTGAATTAGCGCCCGGCCAATTTTGCCTGCGATCTGGAAACATTCTTTACCTTCCAGAAATGAGCCTAATATAGAGCTGTAATAAAACACCTCCAGCCTCTGGCGTGTTTTTTTACCAAATAACATCTAACTGGCCATTACTCCCCATTAAGGCTAATGGTCACACTAATTAGGATAATTCCATAAAAGTCTCTGTGTTTAGACCAAACTGTGGACGAGCATTAACTTAATGACAAGACTGACCACTCTCAGACGCTGCCAGCGTGCACTTTTTTTTTCAAGCAGGCTATTAGTCTGCAGCCTTTTGGATATTGCAGTGTTGAGAAGTGCTCTCTCAGCGGTATTGCCTGCAGTTTAGCAGGTTGTGAGGTCATGTTACGCTTCATTTCTCTTCATAATTTAACGCTCAATTAAACTGGTTTCAAACAGTAACAATGTTCAGGTAAACAGAGGGAATATTTAATGTCAGGATCCTGCTGAAGTGATAGACACATGGGAGCTGTTACTCCACTGAATCAGACCTCGTTAAAGCTGTATTAATCAATAGTTTCTATGTTAATTAATATGTGCCATGTGAAAAGCATCACTTGTGTCACTTTTTTAGCTCACCAGGTAGGGCATGAGCCCCATGTGTTAAGACTGAGTCCTTACAGCAGAGGTCTGGGTCTGCATATTATCCTGTCTCTCTCAAGCTGTCACTAAAAAGCCCTAAAAAATCAATTTTTTTGTACTTTTTTGGTTGTAGTGATGAACCCACAGAGATTTATCACCAAGCGGCAACCTCCGTGGCTGGAAAATGAAACCAATGCGGAAATGACAAAAACTGTAATTACTCGAGTTGCTGCAGAACATTTCAACTTCCATAAGCCCCCATGTTAAAATGTCCAACAGCAGATTTTGAGCTTCAAAACGTCAATTCGGAAACCTATGGGTGACGTCACTCACACATTGTCCATTCTTTATACTGTGATTGATCATCACCCATGTATGCAGCTCCACAGACCGATAGAGCGTTTTAGGGTCTTTCAGCTCTTTATTTTGGTTTTACAACCTTCAACTTTAAAACAGCATTACGTTACTTTTCTACCTTAACGCGAGGCTCCACCTCAACACTTTGACTTACAGAGTGAAGAACAGAAAGCTTTACTCATTGCTTAAGTAAGTTAAACGCTAAAGCTAGTTAGCTAACTCCGACCAGAAGCTCAAATCACTTCGATAGTGTTTGTATTTACGCCGCTAGCAAAAGGAGCTTTAAACCGCCAAGAGGAGGTTTTCAGGTGAGCCAATGGACAATGATGACGGGGAGGCAAAGAGACCTAAGAGGACGTTGATGGAGGAAGCTTAGATGAGAAAAGAGAGAGTCACCGAGCGAGAGGCTGGCGGACATCAGGGAGCATTTAGCAGCTAAAGAGCCAGATCTTTTTCTCAGGAGACCAAAACAGATAAAAAGAGAGTGAATACTGGAAGTACATTAGTCAGAAAACTATGCTAATGAATGAATGTAAATAAAACACTTGCTAGCATGTTAATCATGACAACTTAATATGCCATAATATGTCATAAATGATAAATGAATGTCACTATTTTACCAGATTACTTTGGTGAGTATGTTATCATGATTGATGATCCAAAACTATGAAAATACGTTCGAAGTTAATAAGAGGTATCCTGTGCCTCGCTTGTACAACATGTTCCTCGGCAACACAGAGTGAAATTACCAGTTTAAGCATCTCGTATTCGATTTGTCCTGGGAAAGAGAAACTCTGCGATGCTGCCATCTGTCTCATCGCTGATGGTCACGATCAGTCAGGGATACCTCTGCCCGAAACCCCTCTCGGCCGATGTCGAGTGACACTGAACAAATTCCAGAGGACGTGTTTTGTCTGAGTGAAACAGAAGAAAATAATTGACTGCAGCGGAGCAAAGAATGCTTTTAAAGCTGCTTGGGTTTTTTTCCCTCTTTCATCTAGTTTCCACGCGAAGTCTTTGAAATCCTTTTAGCAATCAAGACGATTTTCTCTGGATGTACCACACAGCTTCTCCCAAATGTTTAGAGCAGTTTAACGCTGTAATTTTTTGTTTTTATAAGTGATGCGGCATGGCTGTATAGAGAGCCAGCATACCGTATTAATTGTATTCTTGTGGGTACTGCTGATTGCCAGTCTGCATTGCCGCTGATTAACACCGGCTCTGGAACGGCCGCTGTTGTCCCAGGTGCTCTGTGTTTGGAGAGAGAAAGCTTCCAACATTAAATACTTCACAGAGGAAGTCTCTCCCAGGGCCAAGGCTACGCAGCCAGACCACATTGAAACACTTTCTGTATGCTTTTACTTCCTCCGCTTTGTGTTGTTAAATGTTAGGATTTATGTAACGGTGATCACAGCGAGCAGCAAGCCGGGGCTGAAGTCACAAAATGAATTTGCAGGCTTACTCAGAGCTGAAATCATCAGGCAAGTCAGAACAATTAGCATTGTTTTCTTTATCAGAGCATCCAGGGGTACAGGCACGGCGAAGCCTGCTCCAGACGTTTGTTTGGATCACTGTTGTGTAGCTTTCAACATGCAAGATTAACCTGAATTGTTGTCATCTGAGTGAATGGAAATTGGCGGATTAGTGCCATGTTGTTTAGACTGGAATTGTCATATACAATAGACACAACAGCTGCTGCAGAGTAACAGATCCAAGAGAATAATGCAGCAATTCCCGCTCCTGCTGCATTATCGCCTTTTGCTGCGTTTCATCGTTCCTCCTTTTCTGTGCTGCTCGGAGCCAGAAATGAGCGGATGATTTGTGAGAATCTTTAACAGTCCTTCAGCTCACCATTTCCACGCCTGCATTCATTTCAGCATGTGTAAGATTGTTAAACGGTGCTGGCCTGGCTCCAAGCAGGGCTAATAAAATAAGTGTTATTATTTCTGACTGGACTTTTGAATGGTGGCCTGAGCCCACAGCACCCAGTCTGTGAATGTGTGTGTGTGTGTGTGTGTGTGTGTGTGTGTGTGTTCAGTAGGCAGTGTGGCGCAGCCCCTCGCCGGTCGAGGAGCTGCTAAACGGAGTTGATTAGCGCAATTGGAGTATTGAAGAACAGAGCAGCTGCTTTGATTCGGCCTGATTGCAGTTTGAAGGAAATGGCCGAGAGAGGCACTGTTCTGTCAGGAACTGTTTGGCAGACTCCAGATGCCCCTCCCCTACTCGCTCACAAACACACACACACACACACACACACACACACACACACACACTACTCGCAGACCTCCCACTCTCATATTTTCACTCCATATTCCTCGGCCTGCTCATCTCGGTCTCCTACCATCTGAATATTAGCCGTGTGTCAAACTAACCATGAAATAATGAGAGTAATGCTCCTGACATTAGCGATGTGACTCATGGCTGGCTCCGAGCACTCAGCAACCAAAATGGCACCCAGAAACCCAGAAACACACACACACACACACACACACACACAGGCGAGGCTTTTGGAGCCGAGATGTACTGTACTGTTAGGACGAAACCAAATTGTTTCCGTTTCAGATGGGAAAGGGGATACAAACATTTGGATGCTTGGCTCGGGGAGTCTGGCAGTGACCGCTCGGTTCTCAGCGTGTTAATGACAGGCTTTGTTTTCTGCGCCGTCCACGCCAGGCTGCAGCACAACCCAGCTGGAGCCAGAGCAGCTGGAACAAATACAGCGGTGGCCCTCCTTCTCTCATGGACTGCATTTTCCACCCGAGGCCAGAGCAGATCGGTGGCCAGCGAGGTTGAGTGATATCAGTCAGGGACTCTGGATACTGATAATGATCACCTTCCAGGTCTGCGGGGGCTCTGCCCACTGGAAAGCTTATTCTGAGGTGATGAATGCTATATCCCACGATTAGCCTTTTCCAAAGAAACGATCCAAGGGAGAAAATGAACAGAGATCAGATTTTCTGCTGAATTCAGGTGCAGCCGCTTCAATTTCCCGCTAACTGTTTTCTTAATCTTTTCAAAACAAGCCATCAAAGACATGTGAATTCATATCCTGTGATGATTTTGTCACACAAAACTCCTGCACGGATGTATCAGCAGAGAGCCACACGGCTCTTCCAAAGGACCAGCGCCGTATAGCAGCCGTGGAGCTCCAGTACTGTATGTACTTTGTTCTGGCAGTCAGTCACTGAGCTGAAACACATTATTTCTCCTCTCATGCCAAGTCCGCAGTAATGAATGTACATACATGCTGCTGTTTCCTCGGCCTCCCCCGCTGCTGTTGAAACATGAATGACTCAAAAAGCAGTTCAGGACATTTTTCACAGAACTGTCTTCTCCCCTCAGAACCACTCAATCAAACGGCATTTACGTAGAAGGGTAACATGTGGTGAGGTGAACGCGCTGTTATTGTGTAATTCCGCTCACTTTTTATTTGGAAATTACCTTCCCGCCCTTCAGTGAAGAAAATGTCAGGGGAGGAAACAGATTTTATACTGCAGAGCTGACACTAATTTGCACTTAATAACAAAATATCCATTATTTCTTTTTCTGTTTTTTAGAAGGTCAAGTAAGAAAAGCCTTCTTGTTCATATAAATTCTTTGTGAAAGGAAAAATACACATGGAGAAGTTTAAAGGGAGATGAATTCTTGGACTACTACCATTAATAGGTCTTTCTACTTATTCACTTCTGCCATGACTCCTCTAAATACGAGGCCATTTCCAGCCCATTGCCAGCGACAGGCGGTATTGTTGGGTTAAATATGTCTTCCTCTGCACTCATTACATTCATGTCAAGAGCGCACAGGACCTGCCTCCAATTTACATCATTAGGCCTGAAATTATTGCTTCCTTCAGTCATGGCGGGAACTCGATCTAGCAGCAAAAATGCAATTATCATGCCCAGAATGAGTCCTTAGAGGAGAGGGAGAACGTCAGGCATGTTGATGTCTTTTCATTGGTTGCTGACAGGATTTTCACTCGATAGAGTTGTAGGTTATTCTGGAGATTTTTTACATTTGTGCGGCTCGGTAAAAATAAAAAATTCAGATTGAAAACGTCCTCTCAAAGATGGATTGATATGTACGACAACAGGACTGCAGAGAGGCGTAGCAGGGCCAGGCTGCTGGGGGCGGACCAGAGGTAAATTGGGGCAGGACTGAAAAAGGGTGGAGTAAATGGGGGGTAGGTTGGTGGGTGGTTAGCTGTGAGGGGGACGGAGGGAGGTGGGTGGGGGGCCACATCTGAGAGCAATCGCACCGTGTGACAAAATGCAGACATAACAGTCTGCTCCGACACTTGTTACCAGCACATAAACACTTGCCTCAGCGAGATAGCGGCAGAGGACCACGGCGGTGGAGGGCTTGTGTCGATCTGTCATTTATCAACTGCTAATTAACTGTTAATTTGCCAACCTTTGGGTTCAAGCATGCAGCCAATTCATCACGCCTAACAAACAGCATGTCCCGCCGCTCCCATAGGGGTGGTCCCTGCTGCCTGCTCACACCATCCATCTGACGCCCCTCGCTGCAGCCCCGCGCTGACTGCATGAATCGTCTGCTCCCTTTGTTCGGCTGTGCACCACGATCTTTCCAAAGATGGAGGTGACCCTTGTAACAGGAAGTTGTAAAGAGCGATATTCTTGTGTTTGTTGATCGCTGCTACTCAGCGGTGTTGAGTAGCAGCGATCAACAAACGTGTTGAGTCAACACATTTAGAGCCGACATTTCTCTTCAAAGACCGTAGCATATAGCCCACCATAACATAAAGTATATACATGAAGTTAGACTGATGTATCACTTTGCTGATATACAGCGTAAAGCTCATGCTGAATGGATTGTTTGAGTTTTTTGTGGCTGCACCATTAAGTGGTGTATTTTAATCCCATGTGGGCTGTGCACTTTTGAGTGTATGACACTCGAAGAAAAATATTCATTTACTGGATATAAATAAACTCTGAGATGTCATTATTCTTTTCACATTTTCCCAGAATTCAGCCTGACATATTTAATATTTTTAGTAAATGTTGTGATCTTAGTGAAATAAAATTCTCTGGGTTTAAAGATGTTAAAGGAGCCGTTAGATACAAACAGGCGATCCTGTAGTCTTTCTAGCAGCTGACATGCTACTAAGTGAATGAGCTGTTATGTTAATGTACGTGCTAATATGATGATGTTAAACATGTGTTAGCATGTAAACATAGTCGTAACATGTAGGCATAATGTTCAGCATGATAACTTGTTATCATGGTGTACAGATATACTAATTAGCATGTGAGTGTAACGTGTGTTAATGTTTACATCAACAAATGTGTTGAGTCAACACATTTAGAGCTGACATTTCTCGTAGCATGTAGCTCACCATAACATATAGTATATACATGAAGTTAGACTGATGTATCACTTTGCTGATATACAGCGTAAAGCTTACTGAATGGATTGTTTGAGTTTTTTGTGGCTGCACCATTAAGCGGTGTATTTTAATCCCATGTGGGCTGTGCACTTTGGGGAGGACGACCCTTGAAAGAACATGTTCATTCATTGAATCTAAATAAACTCTGAGATGTAATTATTCTTTACATATTCTGACATATTTCATGTTTGAGTAAATGTTGTGATCTTAGTAAAATAAAATTCTCTGGGTTTAAAAATGTTAAAGGAGCTGTTAGAAATAAACAAGCGAGCCTGTTTACATGCTACTGTAAATGCTAATATGATCACGTTAAACGTGTGATAGCATGTAAACATGCTCATAACATGTTGGCTTATTGTTTAGCAGCTTGTCAGTATGTCAGCATACTAAACTAAACACTTAATACAGCAGCTTTAACATGTTTGTAATATATGCTAATGGGTACCATCATCATGGTATGTGTGTAACTAGTGTTGATGTTTACATGATGTTTAGCTTGTTAGGTGGCTATCACGATAATATCAATTTTGAAGCTGGTAGAAATTCATGAGTCATATTTTTCGTATCAGGTAGGTGGTGCCAAACAAAACACGGTCTAGGCTGTCTGCTTAATAACAGAACTTTAAGGGAAACCCAGATTATTTGTTTAACATGTAAATGTTCACATACAGAAAAGGCACAGAGAGCTCTGAAAATGGCAGCTCCAGTCTAACAGCATCAGTGTTGGCCTTCATATCAGTGAAAGCCAAATGTAGTGTGCACGGCTGCAAAGACAACACACACACACTTACCACTTAAAAGTGATATGTGATGAAAAACGTCTCAGACTTCAGAGCCAAGTCGTTAAGTTATTCCGGTGAAAAGCTGTCAGCGAGTGAAATATTTCTAATCCGGTCCGTCCTGATCGTTTTCTTGGCAGTGAGACAACAGGGGTGTGTTTGTAAGGGATATCTGATAGTGGGTGTTCTCCTGAGAGTGTGTGTGTGCGTGTGTGTGGGTGCCCTTGCAAGAGAGTAAAACAAACATGTGTGTGTGTGTGTGTGTGTGTGTGTGTGTGTGTGTACTGACAGCGGTGGCTGTTAGCGGGCAGATGGAAGTGTCTACCACACAGAGGTGACAGCACATGTCAGAGCAGCAGAGGAAATGCCCCCATAAAGCATCGCTGTTGACAGCTACGGCTCGGTCTGCCTGACACCCAACATGAAGCTCTGCGCCTGGCCGGGTCACGTCTGCTAACACACACACACACACACACACAGCTCACAGATCAAACCACTCCACCGACACGAGAGATACTAGCCGGGGATGGCTCAACAGGTCGCCCCTTCACGAGCTCTTCACCAAAGCTCAGCCTTCAGTGTGTGTGCAGTATTATCTGCAGCACATGCATCATACTTGACAGCAGGCCAACGCTAACGTCCTTTAATTTTCCCCACTGACAACAAGAAGAGGGAGATTACACTCTTGCTTGTTGTGCAAATGGCAAATAATTCCAATAATGAAACCAATTTTCCAAACCAATCTGTTGCCGTGCATGCTCCACTTAAGCACAATTACTGTGAAACAGAATGCGTGGGGGCTAATCCATTTAAAATGAATCACAAATTCAATGATAAATCTCAAGCTAACATAAATAGAGCAGCCCAATTAGGGCTATTTGAAATCCTAACTTCTCTGGCTAATCACCTCATGAGGAACAAACACAAGAGCCGGTTTGATTTCAGTCGCAGTTGTTATTAGGGGAAGGTATGCCCAGAGATAGCAAACCCCTCGAAGCTGGGTCTCTCCCCCCCCACCACCTCCTCCACCCTCTCCACCCTCCACCCCACCTCTCTCACAGCAATTATGCTCACTCAAGCATACGAGTTGAAGCCCGGTGCCAAATGAGGTCGTTTTGCAGCAATTTCACTTCCTTGAGCAAATCTCCGAGGCACTTTTGAGAAAGGACAGACTGTTTACAAACAGTCTCTGATTGCAATGTGTTAGCCTATGAGAGAGGAGCAGCAGCACACCTGTACGACACCACACACACACACACACACACACACACACACACACACACACGCTGAAAGTGATCTGAAATGATTGAGACTTTAATAAATCCTCTTGGTCATCACTTCATGACAGTGAATCTAGCTGTGTGAATCAGAAGGAGTTCCTAAAGAGGCAGCTTTATCCGCTCCGTCAGCTCCCACGTCGAAAGCGGTGGGTCTTTTCCGCGCCTTATTTGCTCCTGCCTCACATTTGCTTTTTGATGATTAAGGTCTGCATAAGTAATTAATCCTCGTTACATAGAATATTTGTGAAATAGGTAAATGAGGCCTCTTTTTCCAATTTGGCTAACATATTTGTATTAGGATTAAAGCAGCAGCGTTTAGCGGCTGCTGAAATACTGCCTCAGTGTGTTGGCCCTGCAGCTGCGTGCTCCAGAGCCGAGGCCTGCTCAGTCTAATGTGCTCTGATAGTCCCACCAGAGGATTTCCTTACACCAACTCCCGGCCGCCGCTCGCTTGATCAGGCCCAGGCCTCAGTGCGCTCATTCATCCTAACCCTAACCCCCCCCCCCTTCCCCCGAGCATGTGTGTGTTGTCAGTGTGTGTGTGGGTCGGCGTGTGAGAGCTCACCTCGGCGGTAATGACAGCCCACTGAAAGGGGACCTGTGGTGAGCCCGAGCCAGCCAGATCTTTTCAAGATGCCTGCAATCAGGCGCTCAGGACCGTGTCATTGCTCTGCCCTTCGCGCTCGCACACACACGCCGAGTTCGAGCGGCACTGATGAGACTCCGATTTGTGCTACGGTGAAAATATACGAGTGTGTGGCCTTCCTGATGGGGATTCAATGTGAACATGTCCTTATTCTACTCCTGGATGCTTTTGGCCTCCTTGCAGAACTCCCACTTTGCAAATACTGCTTCACATTCAGCTTAATCGTAACTGAGAGCTGCTGGATGTTGCTCCTTCAGAGCGTTCAAAGCTTCAAATACTCACTGTGGTAAACATCAGACCCATTAAATCTGCTTTACATAATCTGACTCGGGGCAACGGTGAGGCGTATCTCTCTGAAGTTTATTTCCTGTAACACATCATTTAGGGCCAAGTGTTCCCAACAGGTCATTAAAATCCCTATAAAAGGACAAAACTGCAAATGTTTGTGCCACGGGCTGGAAAAACAGCGTTCAATCAAAGCACTTTAATTTTAATCATTCGTGTTTCCTTTGCAGTTTGGTGCCCACACTTTGAAACCCAAGAAACAGAAAATAAACACGCCGCTCCTGGTAAAGAAAACACGGACGAATTCGCCCCGCTTTGTCTTTATGTCTGGATTTGTCCCACGTTTTCCCCCTGCAGGAACACAACACTCACTCACTCACTCACACACACACACACACACACATCAGGTATGGGAAGAAAACAGAGCCTATATTATTTACACAAGATTTACATGTAGAGAAAGGTCCTGTGACATGAAGAAAATGTGAAATTTACATTTGTAAGTCTTGTGGAATACATGTTAATAACATATGCACTGTTTTCTCTCTGCAGTCTGCTCTGCCATGTTGAGGTGTTGCTGCTGACTCCGGCCCTTGTGGACACTGTGCAGGCCGGTCTGCGGCCCAGTTACTCTGCAGCCCTCTCCGTATTATTACAGCTGTAAGTGTGCCAGCCGGAGGGGAAATTTGTCTGCAATTCACCTGAATTAGAAGCGCTAACCCGGCTCTCCTGCGGCACGGCGTAATGGTTTGTTTATTTTTGAGGTTTTTGCTTTTAGCAAATCATTCCTTATCTGTCATTTGCTTATTGTCCCATTGAGGAGTTCCAAGAAAGGGCATGTGAGGAGGTCGCCTCCATATGGCCGCCCCACCTTTACACTCTTTAGTCAAACAGTCCCGACTTTGTGCAGGTGACACATCCATCCTAGTCTGCATGATGTGTTCACTGCCTCACTGAGTCTGGCCTTTTGTTTATCTGATTCCCAACAAAGAGAGACTTTGAACAAACGCCACAGTTATTCCAAATGAAAGATTCAAAACGCCTAAAAATAGTCTTTGATTATAAAGAGTTTCTCTGTGCTCGCGCTGACTGCAGCACACATTGTTTTAGCAGCACAGCTCGCTCTGTAATCAGCAACGCGGGCTCTGCAAATCCTCCTCAGTAACCCACATGAATGAGGCCATCAAGATGTAAATTATCACATGATTGTCTATAAATCATGTCATATGGTGCACAAATATGGTAATGTGGTGAACATCTTGAGTCACCCAGATGCTAAATTTTCTTCAGGCATCTCAAATGAGCATGGGATAATGTTATGCTTATCAATTTTCCATTACGCGTTTTATTTTTTCGTGTCGGTCAGAATGTGCTTTTTTCTGTAAACAACTTTAAAGCGTTCAGAGGGTCAGGGGAGACGTGGGCGAGGAGGAAAACAAGTCGAAGATGTCTAAAAATCGGCCAAAGGGGAAAAGATAATTAACAGACAAACAAATTTCCATTTGGAGGGAAGTTTAGCAGGAGCGGCACAGCGGCTAAGTGTTCCTTGATGTGCGGCTAAGTGTGTGTAATGGCCCTGCAGATGTCTTTAGCGTTCCTCCCCATTGAGATGTGGTCGGTGTGGGATGTGGAGTGGAGTTTTTTTTGTTGCTGGGGTTGAGGGTTTACACAGAGCCGGGGCAGCCTTACCGTTCTAAATCAGCCCGTCACACACCACTGCCTCCCTGTCAGAGGCCTATCTGCTACCACTTACTCAGAAATGCAACAAATTTACTTATAATTACTTAAAATTTTGTCGTGCTTGTAAACACTTGTGCTCTGACAGTTCATTTATTTAGTTTGATTGCTGCCGACTATTTATAGTGGAGGGCCGCCTGCATGCAGATTCCGTGTGTCATCTAGATTCTGCAATAAGACAAAAGTGGCTGTGATGATTATCCACTAGTTTCAGGGTGTTTATTTACTCACTGAGGTCGAGAAGAATGTGGCTGTAATTGACGTGCATTCAGGCTTAAGATGGCAATCCTCGGGCTCTGTATGGGAGTGTCTGACAACAGTAAAGAGGGCTCATTATCTCACAAACCTGTGTTCTCGGTAGAATGATTGCTTCCCATCGAGCAGGTTTTTTCTCAGAGCCGGTGCATGAACCCAGCGGAACCAGTGGAACATTTCAGACCCAGAGAGTAAGTGTTAACCGCTTAGCAGTGACCAACAGCATCAAAATTCAGCTTCCTGGAAACTTTTGGAACCTCGCAGCAAATCCAAACTGTAGAAATATCTCAGTCTTAACAGTTCATTGAGTCCATTTGTTTCCATGTTTTTTTTTCTAGTAAGGTCTGAAGCCAAAGCCGTGCCCTTTACACAGTACTTGTGGTCATTTCTCACAGGTTGCATGTCTCCAGGTTGAAATAAAGCTGCAATAACTAATATTTCAGTATAAACTAATGACTATGCTTAATGTGAGGGGTCAGTAAATACATACATACTCATCGCCTGACTGCAGTTCCCTTCAACTCTATGGAGCACTTTAGCATCTTTCAGCTCATTGTTTTGGTTTTAGGGCTCACAACTCATTTTAGTCTCATCAACCTCATCGCCAGCTGCAGCTAGCAGCTGTTAACGATGAAAGTTCAGGTAAGACCGCATGCCCAGAACCAAATGACAGACACAGAACGGTGGCAACTAGCTATCTACAACATTTAGCTGCTAAAAAGTCAGATGGAGGAGACCAAAAGAGAGCTAAAAGTGTCCAACACGACGGTTGTTCTGAGTCTACTGGACGTTAATATAGGCGATGGTTTAGTAACATGGTTTCCATACAAAGTTTATATTGTGGTAATATGTCAGTGTGATATTAAAGCTGCCCCCAAGTGGTTAAAAAAATAATAAAGCAAACTACTTTTTCTTCTTGTTTGCTTCCATGCTAATTGTGACCCCTGGTGGAAACCACACATTCAGTCCATACATTCCTTTAAATGAGTGAGACTGTGCTAACGGGGTGAAATTATGTTACCAGTTTTCAAGGAAAACAAAAGGAGTTTCACAAGTATTCAAGATTTCTGATTTTCTTGATCCCTCTGATCTGTCTTCGTCCAAGACATCAACACTAGTGACAACACTAAAGGTCCTAAACTCTTTCTAAAACAGGAGAAACTGCACACACAGTTCTGATTTTCCAAATAAAGACGAATCTGAGGCTAAGTCTGCAGCACGCACACAAAAGAACAACCTCTCCTCTCTTTGTCTGCTCTCTGACACTCCTCATCAACCATTGGCCCACCAGTGACGATAACTGCGGCCCCATCCCTCACATCTCCGCTCCTCCAGCACATGGACAATTAAGCACGAAGGGGTGACAATGTGGCTGCTGTCCATCTCCTGAGAGCCTCCAGCGGCTGCCACGCTCCATTTCAGCTCCACAAACACACAGCGATGTTTTGCTGATTAAAGGCCCGATAGCGCGGCTGCGGATGAACAGAGGCCGCTCGGCAGTCAAACAGGGTCACTGATACTGCGGGAGACGAGGCCAAGATTACTTCGACTAGATAACTCCCAATTTAATTGTCACAATCAAAAATATTAAAAGACGCTTCACTGCTTGCACTTTATTAGACTTTAAAGCCGCGATTTTCTTTGAGGAGGCAGGCCTGTCAGACAGATTAGACACCGGCTAGTCGTAATTTGTAATGAGTGCTTTTGGCGTGCACTCAGTTTGGATCATTTGGGCTCAGGGCTCATATAAAGTACACAAGTAAAAGTCACACACCACAATCTAATAATTTCCAGTTTCAAGTCAGCGGGTTCACGCAAAACCCTTCTTTAAAAATCATTTGAATATTTTATCACTGATGATTTGGATTACCATCATGTGCAGAGGTTGCATGGTAAATACCTCTTCCACCATGGTGGCCTTTAAACTCCACTCTGTCTTGTATTAAAGCCCAATGTCTGCAAGATAACTGCACAACATTCGTCTTCATAATGGAGCCTGGCTGGTTTTGTCCCCCCGTAAAGAGCCCAACTTAGCTGGGCTAAAGGAAAGCATTACAGCCAGCAGGCATGTGACCGCATAATTTCAGCCAGTGAGGCCTACGTTTCCTCTGTTTGCTGTCATTATGCCCTCAGTAAGCCACATAAAGGCCCAGCCATCCTGTGGAGATCACTGCACTCCTCGCCGCTCCGCCTGATTGGCTATTATCTAAATGAACCAATGTTCTATATCAGGGCTTTTGACTACATAACTACCCTGTTAATATTCAGAGGAAGTGCTGGAGGTCAGGGGGCTCTCAGCCGCTTGACCTCGGGGTTGCAGGAACCTGAGCCGCAGAGTGGCACATGGCAATGAATGAGCCCTAATGATTTAGATGGTATCTGTTACACAGCCCGGAGAAAGCCAATCTCTCCGGGCAATCTGGCCGTGGAGAAAAAGCAGAGGTTCAAAAATAAACCCCACTTGTTTCAGAGAGGGGTAACGCTGCCTCTCCAGCGCAGCACGTCATTGGAATTCCCATGTAGAATGATGAATAATTACACACAGATGACCACACAGCAGCTTTAGATGCATCGTGCGTGCAGTTGTTTAGGGAACCGAGTCCAGGAAATGCAGCGAATGATTTGGAATGTTTGTTTGTTTACTCGGTGCTTAAGTGACTTCAGCACCTTGTTAAAGAGGGCTTTGATGGCGGGGGGGCCGTCACAGGAGCCTCTCCAGAGGATTAGGTGAGCGTTTGCTTCAGTTGGGTTAAAAACAGGCCCCTTTGTGCAGCCGTTTAAGACACTTGTTGATGCGTGGCGCAGCTTTGAGTTTCCTTAAAATACTCTGGTAAACATTGGGCTTATGCACAGCAACAAAACCATGACCTTAAAGAGCGCTTTCAAAAGCAATTTCCCTCCCCTACTACGGCATGTAAACAGAGTAATTGTACTTGGGAGACTCCCAGTGCCAGCTGAGTGTAATTTATTTCCACGTCATCCACAATGAAATCAGAGCCACTATGATAACTGTTATGACAGCAATGCAAGTAACATTTGTCTCTTTATTATGACTGCTAATACCACGGCTAAGTCTATTATCATTACAGCCAGGCTTCTTTTTAAGGCTCATACTGATATTTGAAAACTTAGATAATGAATTACAATTTCAATAAGAATCGCTTAAATTTGTTTTTTTTAGAGTTTTGACCCATGATGTGCAGGACATTTTACATTTCAAATAAAAAATTCAAAAAATATATCACAACAGTAAACACAAGAGTAAATGTTGAACAGTTAATTACACTGAAAATCTGTTCAAAAGAAGTGTAAATAACAACACAAATACAACAAAAACATTCAATTTGAGAGTAGACAAACGTGACTCAAATGTATTCAAATGCAGCCCGTCAAATATATTTGAAATTAAATCAGCGCTAAACTACTGAAGTCAACATTAAATGAATTTTTCAGCCTGTTAGGGATGACGAAGAACTCATTAAGAGGTACTCACTTTCTGTTTATGTGACGCAAACTGCAGAAAAACCAGTCAGAAGATATGCCTTTTAAAAATCATATCTTCAGCATGTCTGTGCTTCACTTGTTACTTATTGTCTGACAGTATGCAGATCAAGACGTATCAGTGACAAGATACAATTAGCTCGTCCAGTGTATTGGTCAGGTCTTAATTATCGTCACTGCCACTTCTTCCATCTACTCACACTGCAATAACAAATATGATTTTTATGTCACAGTAATCCTATTAGCACTATCACTGTTACTTCTGCTACCATTGAGGATCATAATAACGTCAGTGCTAACAGATTTACTGTTACCAATCTACTGTATGCTGCTTGACTTGGTTCCTATAAACAAGAATCCTCTAAAAATAACTGCTAAACTATGCTAACAGATGTTTGCATTTGTGTGTTGCAGAGTTAAATATGTTGCATCTGCTGTTTGGCTTCTCTGTTTACAGAGATCTATCACAAAGTGCAGATCATAGATGTTTATGCGAGGAGGCCTTGGTGCAATGACAGTGTAAAACACTTCACTCACTCATTTTCTTTCCCCCCTGAGTAATATACGCTCTCTAAAAACTGTTCAGCTCCGAAATGATCACATTTATTTACCGCCTGCAGCTACATGTGGCCTGAGGTCGAGCCAGCGGCTGGAGTTTGATACTAAAATACAAATAATGTGAAATGAAAAAGACGCAGGAGGTCCGTTAATTAGAAAAGGACAGGAAATGAAAGAGTCATTTACTCTCAAGGTTCTGTGGAAAGATGTTAATGTGCTGCAGCTATAAAAATATGTGTTAGAAAACACATGGTGAAAAGAATGAACGTGTTCTTCCTGCTGTGTTGTCCTTTTGAACAAGTTTGTTTTAGAGAGTTCACATGGATAAATTCTGTCTGTTTGTAATACTTGAAGTATTCTGAAATAGATACGATCAATTAAACTAAGAGTAATAAGTAAGTTCATATATTTAAATATGCATTTTAAATTTCACAGACGTCAAAGGATGATAATGCAGTCACTGCCACTCTGCTAAGCTAGAAACATACATTAAATTATAATAGCCAACCCTAGATGTAGCTTTCTTAAAGGCCATCCTGCTAAATAGTTGGCTGTCTCTTGGCAGGGATTATGCCATGTTCAATATTCATGTCATATTTACAAGAAACTGACTGGGGGAAAAAACATTTGTGTCCACCTGCTACCAGAACTTTTTTCAGACTCGGTGAAAAGAACTACAGAAGTGTCAACAAACTGGCTGCAAAGCAAATATGGCTGACAGTTACGTCGAAATAAAACATTAAATGAATTTTCATTTACTAAATTAAGCTACTCCAGTTAAACACTATTTATTTGTATGCTTTTTAATGTGTTAACAATCTGCTACAAATATGTAACATCATAAAATAGCTGATGTAAGCCATTCACATGGAGGAAGTTCAAGGATAACAGTGGATGTAACCAGTTAATGTGTGAATTTAAAGAGACAGTTCACCCCGAAATCAGAAATACACATTTCCCTCTTACCTCTGGTGCATCTACATAGTTTTGCTGTCAGTTGCAGGGGTTTGAAGATAGTCTTCTCTCGAATATGATCAAGCTCGACTTCATTCAGCTCGTGGTGCTCAAAAGTTACCAAAAAATACATTTACAGTAATGTTTCTTTTTCCAAGAAATCATGACCATGTTACTACGCAGGATATTTTTGTGAGCAGTTTTTATGTAGGGACTATTTTCCTTCTACTAAACTATCACTGCTCGGTCTACTCACGGCTGAGCTGTAACGTTAGCTAGCTTCATGCACGCTTCCTCCTGCAGGGTGACACTTCAGTAGAAAGAAAATAGTTCCTACATGAAACTGCCAAATATAGACAGATACAGGCAGGTAAGAGGAAAATATGTATTTTTGATTTAGGGGTGAACTGTGCCTTTAAGTAGGGTTTTCCCATTCTGTCAACATCACATGAACGCAGCATCACAAAGCCATCATGCAGTAACTGTGGTTCAAGGCTTGGTTTTTCACAAATTTGACATGTTATTCATGGAAATGATACATGTCTATGGTTTAATATTTTAATATGGTAAAAGAAATGTCAAATTTGATCCTGACCATGCAGCCCATTAGAACATAACATATTTGTAGAGGTAGGTAATATGTTTTAGCATTGTGGAGCAGAACAGTCTATACTCTTTATGATGGTGTACGTCTCAACTTTTAATAAACACATAACTAAACTTTGGTGTGCTGTTGGT
Source organism: Argyrosomus regius (assembly GCA_946959425.1). Taxonomy (NCBI): domain Eukaryota; kingdom Metazoa; phylum Chordata; class Actinopteri; family Sciaenidae; genus Argyrosomus; species Argyrosomus regius. The sequence goes on from OX336885.1 coordinate 340,252, forward strand.
GTATAATGCCGCTAAAGTCATGTCTGCTCCGCTGTGACTGCCGTTGCTACTGCAGCCGTCCCCCCGTGAGCAGTCAGTGAATGAAACAAGCTTTCCAGCGAGGCCTTGATCACGCTCACATTAATAATACTCTCATTTGGGTGGGCTCTCGCTTCACTCGTGACAGTCGTTTCCTTGATGGGCGTCAAAAATTAACGATGAAGTGTTGTTTTCCAGTTCCAAAATTTCAGGCCTGCCAAAGGTTAAGGAAACACGCCACCATAAAACAGAGCCTCTGTGTTTGTCTTGAAACCAGGCAGCGTTTACTTGCACTTCTCAAGCTGTCGGACGTTCGGTTTTGTGCTGAGGCAACACTGTGTTTTGTTTGACAACGGTTTTTAAATTTTAGCTTTCTCTTGCTTCATTACTGAAGGAGCTTTAAGCCCTCAAGTAGAAAACTTTCCAAAGATTAACCCTTTATACTCTTCTTCTTGGAGCAGCAGTATGCCTTGGAAGTTAAACAGGCCAACCTTTGGCAAGTGTGATCCCAGTACAAGTCACCTGTCTGGGAAAAAGTGACAGTAAAATCCTACCTGCTGGTTCAAATACAAATATGCACCATGATAATAACCTGTCAGAAAATATTAGAAATCCTTTTACGGGTAATTTCATTGATACTTTTTGGGAAGCGAACCAAAACACACAGGAAAAAGTGTGTCTATGTGTGTGTCTGCAGAAGCCAAACGTCTCTCCGCACTTTTGAGTTCCCAGTGAAACGCCAGCAGAGGAGTTCCTGTTGGCTGACAGAGCAGTTAATCCACGCAGAGGGGAGCAGCTCTAAACAACTGCAGAGAAACACAAGCCTCGAGTCTGCCACTTTTCATCACCGCCACGAAAACAGGCAACCTAAGACTCTTTGTGAAGAGATCGCTCCAGGGGCCCGTACACAGTTGCAGATCTCTGTAGCTTTACCAATCTGTTGGCAGAGGAATCACCGCGCATTATTACTAATGACAGCCCTGAACTCGGAAGAATGGGATGAATAAAAGGCAGAGCGTTGGGGGTGGGCTGAGGGGGGGGGGTTCTTTTAGCAACTTGCATCATTGCATGGCCACACAAAGGCAAAGCTTAACCTGACATTCCTGTGTAATTAAGACATCTCTCACATGGCACGTTTCTCTTGACCACTGGGGACTCTCATACAGGACCGGAGGGTTTTCAAAGCGGCCGAGGGCAGCCCATTCACATCTGTGATCACTAAGGAGTGCAGCATGGCCATGAATGCAGTTAGACTGTAACACTCTGCAGGCATTGTTTTTAATACACTGACATTTAAATTGTGATCCCACTTGCCCTTTCCAGGGGACCGACTGCACCGGTGGAGCTGACAAAGGAACAAGGAAGGAGGGTAGAAAGTGCTCAGGGACCAGAACTTTGATGTATTAGATATGTGCTGCATTTTTGATTATATATTTTATCAATTTTTATGCAACTACACTGCAAAAAAATGACTTTTTTTCTTCTCAGAAGTGAAAAAAAGTTGCCAAATTTACCTGTTTTTAACGTAGTATAATTCCAATCAACTGGTTTCAGGTACTTTCTAAAAATGTTACTTCATTTGAGCGCCGCAGCGTCATTTCTAGAAATATACATAACTATATATATGTACTATATATACTGTATATACTATAAATACAATACAATTCATTTGGATTAAAATAGATTGATAATTGAGGCCATTTTGTTTAAATTTGAATATTGTTTTTTAGGCCTCAGAATTGCTGGATGAGACAGAGATTTTTTTTTTGCACTAAATTGATTTTTGCATGTTACATATTATAATATTAGCAATATGTATTAGCTATTAGCAATATATTAGTTTATTATTATTAATTATCCTGAAAAAAACTATTTTATACATGAATTCAACTTTTACTTTGGCTACAGTCTATTTCATGCAAAATGAAAATTTTGTACAACTTAATTTAATGAAGTTATTTTTGCCTGTAGTTTTGCTTCCTGCCAACTTCAGATTTTAATTCCACTGAACACAGTCTCAGTAAATGAACTCAGTAATTCAGTTTGCAGTGGTTCGGTCCCACCTTCATCCCAGCGTGAGCTTTGTTTCATGTCAGTGTGTGAAAATGATCCTGAGAGGACAAATTATGTGATTGTTTCATTTGCTGATGTCGGAGCACTTCGCGTTCTCGTGTTAACAATTAGCTAACAATAACAACTCACTTTGATGCTAACCAGGGTGGAAACGGGGTCGCGACCTTTAACAGCCGCGCGGCTTCAACGCACCCCCACATTTCATTCACACTCACACTCACACTCACACACACTCACACAGGTCTGATTGAGAAATTAAATAAAACATCAACGTGGGGAAATGCAGATTCCCATGAAGATCACTGCGCGCGTTTTATTTTTTGTGAAATCAATTGTGTCCAGATGTGTTATCAGGCCAGCATTAAAACAAGCCACATAACATACGAAGGCCTCACATAACTTCCCTATTTATGTAATCAGTCTTTAATTACACAAAGTAAGAGTTAATTGACTTATTTGTGTTGGAGACACTCATTTGAAATGTGCTGTAACAAATGTTCTTCTAACATCCTCATTGATGTTGACTCACATCCTTTCCTCCAAACTCGTTTTCCTTTCTGCTTTTGTAATTCTGCTGATAAAATCTGGATGTAATTCAGATAAGAAAAAAGAGCAGAGTCAAAATGTGTGTTAAAAGCTTACTGAACAGTCAAACCTTTGAGGAAAACACTCTAAATACGCAGATCATGCAGCTGAGTCCTGCATCTGTGGTCTGCGTGAACATTATTGCATTAAGCCGATTTAAAAACATGCATCAGTTGTTAGGTTCATACATTTTTTGACTCCATCTAGTGGCGCTTAAGAGTTTGACACTAACACTGGCTGTCCGACCAAAGATTTAAGAACAAAATCAAATCTTGTGAGATACGGAGAGTAAACATGAGGAAATGTTTCTTCTTGACGGTGCAGATCCTGTATGAATTTTTACATTTAAGCATTGCAACACCTGCTCAGGATGGTGAAAGGGCATCCTCGAGTAAAAAGAGTACTTGAGAGCACTTTTACGTTAATACACTTTTAATGGTGTTGACTTTGGCTTGGTTTTAATTAATGACTCGGCTAAAGCAGCTGCTAAAGCTCCGGGAGGTGAGATCTCTAAACTGAGTCCAGGAGCTGAAAGCTTGGCCTGATTCTTTTTTTTTGTATTTTTTTTTGTTCCATAAAAAAAACAAAAAAACAAACAAAAAAAAAGCAGAGCCAGATCAGTTTGTGATCAGTGTGGGTTTGATGCAACTACAAAGCATGACAATGTGAAGCAGGAAAAAACATGTTTAGTCGTCACCACAGAAGCCGTCACATTGCAAAGTGGGAGAGGAACACATTACAAAGTAGGTTTTCCACAGTAACTGTATTGCAAAAGTAAACAAGGCTGACAATCATATCATTCAACAACAATATGTTTGTTCCTCGGAATTTGCCATTTCTCCATGTCTTAAAAAAGTGAGCCATGATCTCAAACAGAATCGTCTAAATACAGAAAAATATAGATTCAGGTCAAAAAGGATTGTAAATACTTACTAGTACTGCAAATAACAGTAAGGGAAGACAGCTACAACAGGTATCATTCACTGTCCTGGCACAGTGGATGCATTTAATAGGTCGGACATACAAAAATAAACCACAACAAAGCAACACACATATTGTACAAATAAAAACCTGAAAATATGTCCCACTGACAGAGTTTGATCGGAGCGCATCGCATACTGTGTCTGAAGAAGTGTACGCATGGTTTACATCTGTGACTAAAAAACACTGCCGCTATGGAGCACAGCACGTTAAAGTGTGTTCAAAATGTCCTGACCAAAACAAAGAAGAACGGGTGTGATGGAGGCGTGGACGCAGTTGCTTATAATTTTAATATTAACAATAAGAATAATCGTAACATGTCACACTGGAAATGTTGACCATGATATCATGATGACATTGAGTGAAGACAGGATGGAGATGAAAAAAAAAGAAAAAAGTTTGCTAACATAGATCCTAATGTGTAAAATGTCCGTGAGCCCCCCCCAAACACACACACACGCACACACACACACACACGCACACACACACACACACACACACACACACACACACACACACACACACACACACACACACACACACACACACACACACACACACACACACACACACACACACACACACACACACACACACACACACACACACACACACACACGCACACACACACACACGCACACATATCCGAAACAAAACAAAAAAAATATGTAACAGAAAAACAAATTGTCGGCTAAGGGTAATTTCACAAGTGGATGAAATATTCAAAAACAAACAAACAAACAAAAAAACTCTTAAGAATTGTACAAGTATAAAAAGCTACAAACATTAATAAATTACATCACTGACACATAAACACTTCACAAGGTGCTAGTAAAATAATTCCGAAACCCTTCAGGATACTAGAACTCGAACAAGAGGCTGGTCAGAGAAACTTTAAGTGTTTTTTTTTTCTTTTTCCTTTTATATTTAATTTTTCCTCAAAGCTTCGTCTCTTGTTCAAACAGAATCACAATACAATTAGCTTTGTGTATGTAAGGCCATATGACAATAAAATGTATTATTTCTTCAGTTGTTTTCCAGGCAACACCTTTAAATCTAACAACAGAAACAAATTTTAAAAAAAAATGAATCTCTGCTATTAAAAAAAACAAACAAAAGTTCAAAAATGAAGACTATACTGTATATCCATATATATATTTTTATTCATTTATTCATAATTAGCAAAACCGGTAAAAATGTAGAATTAAGCCTTAAGGGGAAAGCATACAAAAAGTAGTAATTTAAAAGGCTATGTACAAGCTACATTCTATATACTGTACTGTGTGAAGCCGTAAAAATGCAGAGATGAGTCTAGGTTGTCGGTGCTGCCTGTGAAAGCAAAAGAAGAGAGAAAGTATCCCCATGTAACTGCAGACCTGACATGGATGAGGCTTATCATTAGGTCCCACGTAGTGTCAGAAATCCTATGATTTTCATGTCCAAACACTCCAAATCATGTTCAGCAGGCCTCCCGTTACCATTTTAGTCCTATGTTAGCCTATGTTTAACCGCGACAAACGTCCTGACACCGCTGCTGTTTGATACACTTTGTGCTTTACGGTTGTTCCATGTATTCCCGCTTCCTATCTACGACTCGACACAAATAAATAAATATCACGGCTGATAGTGCTCTGCAAAACTTAAGTGTTAACATAAAGAGATAAATGCTCGAGTTGACTCCAATCAAAACCGTGCGCTGCAAAACACGGAGAAAGGGATGAAAAGCGTTTTTTTTATTTTCTTTTTCCGTTTCAATCCGTCGATCATCAGTGTGGCAATGATAAGCTGCATCCATATAGTAGGAATTAATGTGTAAAATCCCCAAACCCTGACCCAAGCGCACATGCAACTCAATACATGCAAGGGATACTTTCAGAAATCTTGGAATGACTGCAATGTACTTCTACTTCATGTTTTAGCAACCCCTGATAAACTGACAGCTGTAGTAAAATGAGACATGTTCTCTTAAAAAATATTTATAGTAGGTTCTGTACACTTTAATATCTGAAAGTTATAAAGTATAAGTAGAGGCAAAAACCTATTTGAGTGATGTTCTTCTTAGAAATTGAAAAAATGCATGATTTTCTTTTTTTTCTCCATTGTTGGCTTTAATCAGTGAACGGGGGGAGGGGGTGAATTCCCAGTCCTACAGCGGTGTGCTGCATGCTACAGGAGGAGCTTTCCATTTCGATGGATCTTTAAAATCTTTCCGAGTCTCTGTTTTGCTGTCGCCATGCCTTTCTTTAGCCGCTTCGCTGTGAAAAGAATAAGAAAAGACAGGAGATAAGAGAGGGCCGGTGTTAGCGCTCCTGCTGCATGATCTCTTTTTTATGCACGAAATATTGAATTGTTTATCAAACAAACTAATATATCCTGAAATTGGCCTGCATGTTTGCTAGCTAGGAGTGTTCATTTAGTAACATTGATATGTTTCTTGTCCCAGTGCTGCCACCTATTGTCCATCAGTGGAATAACATAAAAATATTGGTGTGACTGTGTATAACTTATGTGTATATAAAACGTTATATGTTAAACGTAATATAATGTTATGGCTTGTTTCATACTTCTAGCGTTGTGCACAATGTTGACAGTATTTACTGTTTTTAGCATTTTGATTTGGTAATTTGGTAGTTTGGTAATCATCCCAGTGGTTTAAATTAGCAATGTTAGCTAGTCAGCTGGCTAGCTGGCAGCTGAAATGAAGAAAAGCACTGTCACATTTATCAGAAGGGAGGTTAGCTTATCCTCTGTGAGCGTTCACTCATCTATAAGCTGGACACAAACAATTTAAACCAATTATCCAGGAACGGGGTCAGAGCTTCACTGCTCACTGTCAGCATAACCTGTACGTCAGTATACATATCTGTGCTATCTGTTAGCTAAGCTGTGAGAATCAGGCTAACGACTAGCTAACATTGCTAACAGTTATCATAAGACAAAGGGATAATTATCAAAATGATCAAAAACACTAGCATACATACACAACAAATGGTAAAAACGATTAACAATATGTACAAAGCAACTAAGTAACTAAGATAAAAAAGTAAGGTGATGAGTTGGAGGTGAAGGTAACATGACTGTAGAGTTGACAGGATGTACGTCATATATATACTTCACAGGGGACATTTACACTGAAACATAATAACTCATTCTTTGAACAGAACACTCAAAATGAAATGTTGACTTTATTTTGTCAACAGGTTCCATGTAATTGTATTAAGTTATTTCAACTCAAAAATGTGATGTAATTGAACCCCTAACAACATTTTTGAGTTGAAATAACTTAATACAATTACCTGGAACCTGTTGACAAAATAAATGTAATTAAAGTCAACAGTCACTTTAGATCATTTCATTTTTCATTATAAGAACTGATCATCACATGTAATATGAAATGTATTCATTCAAAATAAGTTGCATACATTACAGTGAACCCAACCTGGTGTGTCCACACACACTTCACTTAGTTCAGGTTTTAAATCCCTATCAGAGGCTTTCTGAGTGTACCTTGAAAACCTTGAAAACAAGGTACGTTTATCTGAAGAGTTGCCTTGTCTGCATTCATCTGCAGAACCAAGCATTTAGACACGACAACACAGACCTACACCTCATACAACTGTCTATGATCAATACACTTCACAAGAGTTTATTGCTAATAATGACTAATAACTCATTCCACTCCAGTACGAGCGAGCTGTGCTTAGTGATTCCCTAAAATCTCCTACAAGCTTCCTGAGAAGAACTAGGCTATTATAATATATATTATATTGATCATATGAACTTCCTATAAAGAACTGCTCCAGTTAAAGCCAGCTAAATATTAATGCTGTTTAGCGTGAAGCAAACAGGTCTCGGGCTGATTGGTGGTACTGGTCTGAATACTCTTCCGCCCGGTCTAACCAGTCGACCTTTGCTCTCATTACGACTCACCTTTGGCGTCTGCTGACCCCGTGCGATCCCCCTTCGCCATGCTGCTGCTGTTGGTGCTCGTGGAGTTGGTGCTGTTGTTGGGAGAAGACATGGACGGTCGCCTCTGGCTGAGAAAAACCCCCGGCGCCATGGGCTGCGGCCCTCCCGGCGACTTCACTGTCCCAGTGTTGAACTCGTGGTCTGTCAGGCTGCCATCTTGGGAGTCCAGATTGTGCTCTGGCGAGCTACTGTCCTGAGAGATTTTCGGGGGCTCCTCAATTACTATTGCCTTCTTTTTGGTGCTTTTCTTCTTCTTCTTGGTTTTCTGCTGCTCCTCCTATTGACACATATGTTTTTTGTTTAGCATACTTGCAGGAATAGTTACTATCATTATGTAGAAATATTGTCTTGGCATACCTGATGAGAAAGCTTTGCTGCAGCTGCAGCCAGTCCCGTTTCTATGGAAGCCACTCGGGCTCCGTCTCTCGCCGGCCGCTCCTGTCGAGGAACCGAGGGTCCTACACGGGCTGTGAGGACATCGATGGAAGGGTTTACAACACACTCACTTCATAAAACTGTAAAGTGCAGAACTCATTAGTAATGCAGGTACTTACCTGTCGGGCTGTATGGAGTGTCGTCACTGCTTTTCCGTTTTTTCGATCTGGATTTGAAGACAGGATTATCCTCTTCGGACTCCAACGAGGGGTAAACTAAAATCAGAAGACGTAACAGATTACTAACATGCCATGCATGTGAGAGAGGATGTCAGCCAATTACTGTCACATATGTAAAGCATAGGATGTGACTTAAGTGCTCTCATTTCGACTTTCCGTGCGTCTAAAATGGTCGAAGTTTCCAGTGACAGAATGCAGGACAGCTGTGAGACAGCTGTTTGACTGCCCCCCCCCCTTCTCTGCCCGCTCACGGCACAATCATTCCAATCTAGACCTTTTAATATCTGATAATTGGCTGATCAAGATAACAAAGTGGATGGTTTACAAAAGGAGAAAATAGTGCCCGTGTGTGAGGAAAGCTTCACGCAAGCCTGAAGATTTCAGAGCGAGAGCGTTCGTGCTACGAACAACTAATTAGACACTAATTAGAAGTTCAAAAAGCATGTAAAATAGCAATTCGGAACTCGTGTTAATGACTTATTAACAAGCTGGGAGGGTCCAAACAGCTGTGTTTGGATGGAGTTTCAGAGGGGGGAAAAAAAAGAATCACAAATTGGAGCAACACGAAAGGGCGGATTTGGAAAGGACGCATGAAAAGCAAACATAAACCCTATCATCTACTCCTAATGAAAAGTTCCAGACCAAATTTAGATTTAAAGACCAACATGTTGATCCATCACGGGTCAGTCTGTTTTAAGCACCTGTTAGCAGCAGTGAGAATGGAGCGTGGCAGATAATTATTTTCTCATTCGTTTGCTCAAAAAATAACCTCTGTGACACCGGCCTGACCTCGGTGTGTGTTCAGATAAAACAGGACGAGTGGGAGCGAGTCGGCTTTCGGCACTCACCGTAATCCGAGTCCTTGAAACACGCGTCCATGTGATCCTGGTCGTCGTCGAAGTCCAGACTCTCGATGCTGCTGCTTTTCCTCGGCTTCTTCGGGAGCCGCTTGTTGGGCCGCTTGCCATTGCTGCCGCCGCCACCTCCGCCGGCCTTCTTTCCGGCCTGCGCACCGTGAGAGTTGCTCTTCGACTGGCTATTGTTTTTGGACTGGCTGTTGCTCCACGGCTGCTGCAAGCTGTCTGAAGACGACAGGTTGGCCATGGACAGCATGCCCTGAATGGCCTCCTGTGTGCTGGGAGATGCAGGTGGCTGACTGTAAGTACGTCAATAAAAAATACACAACAACAACAGCCATTACACAGCAGTCCACACACTGGCAGAGGTGAAGAGTGACTGAGAGAAATCATTGAAAAAGGCTTTGAAGTGGATGTAAATGTCACCAGTTGAGCTATTAAGCATCATTATCGTTTGACACCTGCAAAATATTAAAAAACTGAGCAAACTGTCAAATCCAAATATTCTCTGCGGACTGACGATTATTTTAAGAAGCTGCTATGAAAATACATTCACACACCTATTAAGCTATTAGCTGCTGAGCTGCAACAATGAGCAGCGACTATCAAACGCCGCCATAATGAACCGCGGTCACTTCGCAGAGTTCCCTCTTCAAAGCACCAAAACAATTTGAGAAATTAACGTATTTCAGCCGATGTTTTCCTTCTTTCTTTCATTGCTCATTTGTAGCTTTCAATGTGGTGGAAACAGACCATCAAGAGCTGAGCAGAACTGCAAACGGCTACAGGCCTGAGAAGGGAAGGGCCCGGAGCCACGCAGGCTTTGATAGATGAAGCCGGGATGAAACAAACACTGACTTAACACAAACTGCTGACAGAATCTGCGTAAATTGTTGCTCCAGTTGCTAGTTGATTTTTCAGCTCTAAACGAAGTTATAAAATTCTGCTTTTTCATCCAATTATATAGTCGTTGAGCAGACCATTCTGTTTGTCAGTAGGTCGCCCTATTAAGGAGTGCAAGCCCTAAAATGAATTTACTGAAAGGAGAGAAGGGTCCAGTGGGAGCCATTTACAGAGTAATGCTGTGCATGTACTGTAACCCAAGTGTGTTTAGATGTAGAAGTTTGTCTGGTGTTGAAGGAAAAAAGAGTGAAGAAGCAGAAAATAACGACGTCGGAGAGGGGTGGGTGGGGCAGTCTACCTGTTGGCGCTGTAGTCGATCCCACCCACTTGCTTGCTTGCCTGCAGCAGGTCCAGAATCCCCGCGGCGCTGCCGCCCTTTTTCTTGACCTTAGAGTTGCGGCTTTTGACCTCAGGCTTGGCCTCCGTGTCTATGTGCAGCGTCTCCTCGTCTGAGGAGTCGACACTCTGATTTAGGAGAGAGAGAGAGAGAGAACATGAGAGACAGCTACAGATGGATATGGTGTTGCTTCAAAGCCAGAACAACCTTGGGGACCTTGGAACCTTGAACCTTGGGGAAAAAAGCTCCTGACCCTCTTTGTGGTTATTTAGTTAACACAAATTTGTTTAGAAATATGCATGATGTGAATATTAACATGTGTAGACAACAGGTGATAATACAGAGCTGACGATGGTTTCATTTGATATTTTCAAACTAGTTTGCATTTAATAAAATTACGTTAATTAATTAATTATGAGACGACGTGATGAGATGGTTTCTCATCAGTAAACAGCATCTGGTAAAAGTCTTTCTTCCTCTTCCTCTGTTCATGCCACAGTTGTTTCCCTCATCAGTGTGTGGTGGTCCACAGCTCAGATTTACCCACGATGCATTTTTTTTTTTTTTACATCTGAGCTTTAAAGGAGCATCACAGCATGTTCATGTGCATGAAATACATAGGTCATTGGTCAGAGGTGATGTCATGTGATACGTACCTTGGTCACCAAGGGTTGGAACTTTGGTTTCTTGGCTGGCTGAATGGGTTCTCTGATGTCTGACAAAACTGAGGAGACATGAATTCATCACTGAGCAGCAGCTAAAACACATGAACATTTATCTGTCATTAGAAAGACTGAAGGGCCGGGTGTCTGATCATCAGACTGAGGCATTAGTTTCAATCTCTCTCTGCCATTTTCAAATGATACTGAAGCTGTGGTAGCTAATGCTAATGCTAATGCTAGGAGCAATTTTTCATGATCAAAGACAAAGAGTTATTATTTCTGTAAGTAAGAAAATAATAAACTTTATTTTGAGATTTAAAAAAAAAAGCTGCTAAACAAACAGATGAAATACAATAAAACACTAATAATAAAATATAAATAAATAAAATGAAATCAAATAAAATTCACACAGACAAACTTAAGAAGAGAATTTAAAAGTCTAATCTCATCAGGCCATTCCACAGTTTGAGGGGCCCGGACTGTTAAAGTCCAATTAAGTTTAGCCAACAGTCAAGCTCTGGAAACGACCAGAGAGTCACCAACAGCTGATCTGAGAGGGCGCCCAGGCTCACGAGGGGTTAATAGATCTTTTATATAAGCAGGGGCCTGGTCATGTAAAGCTTTCAAATTGTGAAAATGAACGTGAAGCCGGTGCAGGGAGACCAGGATCGGGTTTGATCTTGTTTTCTCCTAGCAGCAGAACTTTGGACCAGTTGAGGGAGGGAAGCCTGAGTAATACCTGTGTTGAGGATAAGAAAAATCTATTTTTTGAGTTAAAAAACATGACTGAACAATCTTCTCTACTCAGTCATTAAACTAAATGCTGGGCAGTGTTACGTGAGAGGGCTCCAAGATCGCAGAGCATCTGAAGAGAACTGGATATAAACCAAGCACTTTTCGTTACTCAATACAACAGACACATTTAAGCTGACACTCACAAAGTGTTTGGGTTTGATAACCAGCTCTTGTTGATAGTTTAAATAAACTGAAACACGACACGAAATAAGTCCCAAATACTCACAGGACTGATCTCTCTTAACGGTGTTCTTTTTCCGCCTGATGGGGAATTCGTCAATCTTCAGCTCCCCCTCATCTGAGACGTACTCGTACTCGTCTCTCACTGGCTTGGTTTTGTCCTCTTTTAGGTTTTGTAATGATCCAAAAACACTTGAGTTGGTCTGAGGTTTCAGCGTCTTGGAGCTGAAAAGGAAACCACAGGACAATAAGGGAGTGATACGAGGCTCAGCCAGGCACTCACAGTGAGAAGTCCTTGAATTAGCTCTAATGGATCTGGTGCTGATAGCCACATAGCTCTATAATCATCATAATACACCACATGAGAAGGTTAACATGCTCTCCTCTCCAAAGACCTTTCATGAAACGTTTATATGGCAATCACGGCCATTCCGTACATACCCGAGCATTTTCTTGTGAGACATAGTAAAGCTGAATTTGTCTTTATTGCCTGACAGCGGTGTTCTGTCAAATTTGCACTCCTCCTCCATTTTCAGCAGGGAATCTGGTTTACTGTTCTGTGGAGGGAAAAAGGAAATCATGTCACGAGAACACGAGCAAAAGAACTCACCATCATGTTCAAAAACACTTGAAATGATTAAGTTTAAAAATACATTTAAAGGTGCAATATTTTTATATTAAAAATGTCTTAAATGACTAAGTGTAATGTTGAAGGGCCTCCTCAGCTCTGCCGAGCCCTAAATGCTCTTTCAGCTCTTTGTTTTGGTTTTCCAGCTGTCAGACTCGGCCATCATCGGCCTCATTTCCAGCCGCAGAGAGAGAAAGCTGATTCAAACTTCTAATAAACTCACTCAAAGCACCAACAGACAAAGTTAGAGAGTAGCTGGTGATCACAGAGAGACACGTTCCGCAGCTGAAAAGGCAGATTTCTTTTTTTCTCAAGGGTTGGTGGAGACCAAAACAAAGCTAAAAGGAGAGTGAGTAATGAACTTTTATTTGGCAAACAGGACTCCAGATAAGTGCTGATGTTGCCCTGCCTCTGCTTCAGCTGTATACAGGCAGTTGGACTACAGGAATTTTATATGGTGTTGATATGTCACAGTTGTGGCAGTAAATAAATAAATAAATAAATTATTGCAGCTTTAATGTTAACACTGCAGGCTGCCCACAGCACACATTCATTTATGTTCATTTAATAGTTTATAGTTCTTTTTTTTTTCAAAGATTAACAGGCTGATATTTCATGTATCTGACATATGTTGTATTTTTATGTCTTTTACTATACTACATTTTCATACTAATTCAGTTTCCAGTGAAATAACACTGTACAAAGTACTGTCTGTGACAATACAGAACTGTGAAGTCATTATCTATCACAACTCATCTGTCTCTGAATCTCCAATTTTATTACCTTTTGCAAACCAGGCGAGTTTAACCAACAGCAGCTTGAGAATCTGCTTGAATTACATCATAATAAATAATGATACAATTCTTCACATTTCCTTCTTGTTTGACAGTGTTGGTTTCTTGCAATGAACACAGAAAAACACTAAGGCTGTCATCAAAGGGCTTCTGCAATTAACTGAAATCTAAGCATGCACATTTTCAGATGTTCCGTATCGAGTTAGCAGATCCAGTTTGGATTTTAACGTCTGTTGTTTGACTGAAAATCAAATGACTGTAAATTAAAAATGTATTATCACCACTTGTCTAATTACAACTTTTTTAAAAACACATTTGCTCATCTGTACAATGGTGGAACGGAGTTCATTGGATCGGAGCAAATCAAAACACAGTTAAAAAGACTGAAATCATCATGATGTTAATCGAAGCAGATCTTATTCACTTAAACCAAATCTACTAAGAGGAATGCAAAACGGCTGCCATAAAAATCACCACTCGAGCAGACTGTGTAATTAACTGAAATCCAAGAATATACATTTTCAAATATTCACTCCTCCTCAACAATTTGGACTCCTAAATTAAAGGCATGTGACGACGCGGCGTAACCTGAAACTGACATCTCGCGTTTGTCTAAAGCGCGTTATTTTGAATTGACAGCGTGGACCTAATTGGCGTGCGCACGACACAGAGGAGCTGTGAACTTTTAACGTGAATCGGCCGTGATCACAAGTGAAGATGTGGTCTCCGGTGACCTTGGGAAACATCTATCAGGGTCTCTGCTCCATCTGCAAATGTTTGGCCTGATGTGAAGGAGCAGTTGGATGGAGATCCTTGGAGGGACTGCAAACATTCCACAGCAGTTTGGCATTGAATTTTCCATGAAACTAAAGCCCTCCAATGTCTTCCGCTCAACAAAATTACACTTTTTCTCCGTGGAAGCCTCCCCCCTGTTGTTCAGCAGTAATGATACAACAAACTTTTTTATTTTTTCTAAAAGATGAGGGCATATGTAAATACTTAGATGGAACGCAGTGGATATGAACGTGGCGGCATTCCATTAGGTAAACTGTGGGAGGGTGGATGTTTCTGGAGCAGCTCTGATGAGCTGCAGGCCTCAAATGTGCGACTTAGGCCACATCATTATTTTTGCTGATTGCTTTGAAGTGAAGTGTGCAAATCACTTTTTGGACGATGCCGCATTTTCGGCTCGGCTCTTCACGACCTTCACAACTGCTCGAGTCTTCTTCTCTAAAAGACGCAGAGCCTTCAGTTTATTTGAATTCTGAGAGGATCGTGATATTATTTGCTTTGGCCTTGAACAAACAGGCATTAGTTTAAAATTTCCAAACTTGTCAGCTGACATATTCTTACCTTATACTTCCATTTCGCCTCAGTCTTGTTTTTGTTCTGCTCTCGGATTTCAAACTTCTCCACGTTGTTCTGTTTTGATATTTCCTTCTCTGACATACTCAGGACGTTCTTGACAGCCTGTAAAATTTGAACAATAATTAAATGACACAATTATAAACAAAATAAATCATCCAAGAGTAATTGTGCGTTGCTTTTGCCATTCTGCGTATACAGTTTAATTTGACAGCAGGGATGCAAAAAACTAAGCATACAAATAATCAGCTCACAACAAAAACACTTTCTGCTCACCTTCGTCTTTTTCGGCTGGTCCATTTTACTCAAGATGTCTTTTGCATGGGACTCGAGAGCTGCGAAGCTGGAGGGTTTAGGAGGCGGCGACGACTCTTTAGCTTTCTTTGCTTTCTTCTTCCCTCCTTCCTTGACCTTCGGGACCTTTGGAGGTTTGGGGGCCTTGGGCATCTTTGGGGGTTTCGGAGGCTTGGGAGGCTTGGGAGGCTTGGGAGCTTTCTTTCTGGCTTTCTCTCTGCTGGGCGAGGGGACATGGGCCGGGGAGACGGGCTCTTCAGGCTCGGAGTGGGTGGATGGTGGCTCCTCCACTGGTATCTTAATGCTGGGCTCACTCTTGATGGCTTTTGTTGCATTCTAGAAATAAAAGCAGAGGATTGTGAAGTGAGCAGTGAAGTGTTGGATTTATGTGTATTTTTTTGGATGCTGTTAGTTAATGTTAGCCCAGTTTGTTAGCCAGGCTGTCCAGACTGTGAGCTCAGAGCACCGGGGAGTGTTAGTGTCCCACAGGTGCTTTGGACCACCGGGAAGAAGAAGAGGAGGTTTTCAGGCCTGGGGCACGGGCTAATGCTGACAGGGAGCCGAGCCAGTGTTATGCCAGAACAGGAGCCTCTATGTACATAATGGCAGAGGCGAACAGACGTAAGGGACGTGGACAGAAGAAGCTAAGAAGACAAGTGGAGAGAGTGATCGAGCAAGAAGCCACTGGACAAGAGTAAATCTGGGACTGATTGCTGTTGTCACTACTGTTGGACTAGTAAGTAATATTAGCTGGCTGCTATGTCTGCTGTTGTTGACCTTGTTGATGTTTGGCTGTTTGCAAAGTTGAACTTTTATGGCTGCCCGACAATTTCTTTGCAATGTTTCTTGAACCGATATCAAGAAAAGGCTTTGACTTGACTTTGGTGCTACAACAAAAGTCATCTGGGGATCCTGAGAATCCAAAGTGGATTTTATTGCAGTGTAACCAGCAGTGATTGAGACATCTTTGGACAGAGACTCTCAGATCACACCCAAACATCTTCATGTAAACCGTCATCGCTTACCAAAGTGTAAAACAGAACATATCATCATCATATCATGTTTATGGCGAAATAAAATCAACACACCTCTGACAGTCTGATCTCTTTTGCAAGATCCTTAATGAGCTGCGATGGTTTCATGTTCTCTGGAAGCTCATCTTCATGTTCCAAGAGGGCCTGATGAGAAAAAACCAACATGTCATTCCTCTTCACATCTTAGATGGACGACTGGTTCACCTCCACTGATGTGTCCATACCTGTTTTTTAGTCCAAGTTCTGAAGGCTCCATTGATGATTTTGGCACCATGAATCAGGTATGGGGCTGGTTGCTTATTTGCTTTATGTAAACCTGCAGAAAAAAAAATGCAAATGTTATCATTAAATGAATTGTGACTTTTAAACAAGCGTTCGCAGCAGAGATTTACACGATGTAACTGCGTAAGCCTCTCACAAACACAAGAACAGATGAGCTGACACTTCAGTCTGTAATCTTATAAAAGAGACACAACGTCAAGTTATCGCACTCATCAGTGAGCGGGACAGGGATTCTGTCAACAGGGTGACTGTGTGTTTATTCAAACTGTCCTGTTAGCAACATAAACCAGAGCTGAGCCCCAAAACAACCCAACAGATTATGAGTATATAAAAAGAGGATTGACGTAGAGACAGCTATTTCACTTCTGAAAGTTATTCATGTTGTTTTTTTTACGTATGAATAACATTTTTAATGTTTGAAATCAAATCTACTCTCACATTCACATTATAAACTATATATGTCAGTATACTCTGTATATATAAGTGTCAAACTTACAATATGTTCATGAGGTAAAGCAGCGGAGACGTCTTATCTCAACCTGCTCTTAGTCTGCCTAACAACACGATGAAGAGTCTACTGTACAAAATAAATGGAAACCAACGGCTGCCTGAAAGTGTGGAAAACACACGTCTGACATCCTGACCTCTTTCTTTACTGTCCTCAGTTTCTGTATTATGTTGTGTGGTATATGTTGGTATATGTTATGTAAATATTTATATGTTCAAACTAGCTAAATAAAATACATCTATACATAAACAAGTTACATTAATATATTTGTTGAGTATTTATTTTTTATTTTTTAAGAACTGTGATAAACATACACTGAGCAGGTGTCAATGTGGGACAAACTTTGTACTGGTGTTTCTACATGACCTATAACATATCTTTATGTACTGTCAGCATATTAGCATATCATCGCTGTTTTTGATGAGGATGAAAAAAACTCACAAAATCAACCTAAAACACTGTAATGAGACACATTTAGCACCAGAAATGAATATCTATGTGGATTGTGAGTAAAAGTGGAGATGCACGTTTTTATAAACGGTTCTAATGACATGCAGATTGTTCCGAGCCTGGACTCTTCTGTTTATCATCTACTATCAACATCGAGGCTGTCCTACATGTTTCCGCGGAGCACGTTGGCCTAATCGAAGCTATTTCACTGTTTAAGATTGAGCAATGATAAATTCGGCATAATCCAGGTTAATGTCCAGCTGACACTGACGCACGCGTGTGCATCAGTCTGACTTTGTTCAGAGAGATCACAGAGCTCGTCGTCTATCCTTGAATCCAAACTCAAAATGTGATTTATCCAAAGCTCTCCTCCTTCTGTCTGTCCTACATATATGATGGAACAAAACATCTTTTCAATGATGGTCAATGAGATGCTAAATGCTGACTGTAGATATAAGACAATATTCACATTCTATATGTAGAAAAAAGTCAAACAGTGGAGGGTTAGGGTCAGTCACTCATGTACTGTCAGACACTTGACTGTTTAGTTCTAACTCTTGGCAAAGACTCTGCAGACCAGATGAAACTGCGGCCCTGATTTATGTGAAATTATGCAAATTCAGTCTTAATGTGGACGTCCTCTTTAATTTCACTTTAATGGCAGAAAAGCTCCGTCGGAACATCTAAGTAGCTCTATCAACTGAAGTGAATTTACAACCAAAACAGGAAATTATTAATAACATCAAGGCAAAATACCAGCAGCAGTGAAGTGAGTCTTTTTCCTGCACTGAAAGAGCTGACCTTGAAGTTAAAAAGAATAATGGTATATTAATGGAGAGGCCTTGTGGGTTAGAAGTAGTGTGCACCACACACACACACACACACACACACACATAGAAAATGGTGGAAACATAAACAATTGGCCCAAGCCAGCTGAGGGGAGTTTAAACACAGGCTTGTAATGGAGCAAGTGATTCTAGCTGGGCCAAACCTTTTGAAGCTAATCATCTGTGAACTCGGCGATTCACTGATTTAATGACTGAAATAATATTAGAGCATCCAGCTCCTCATCTGTGCAGCAGACACGCAGCCATACGGCGGGACGAGCGGCTTGGAAAAAAAAAAGCCTTCTCTGACAGTGTTTGTGTTTTCTCTGCCTTCGTGCATTCTTCCGGAGAAATGGCGAGTAAAATGAGGATGTAAGTTTACATTCAAATACCACACATTAGAGCAAAAAAAATCTATAAATACATCAAACTGATTTAGGAGTTTACCTTTGAACCGCTCGAGGAGATGTCGTCCCACATACCAGCACGCCGTCTCGAAGTTGGGGAAGGGGGTGAGAGTTTTCACCTTTAGCCGCTTCTCGATTTCATACGCTCTGAGAGAGAGAGAGATGTTTGAGCTGAACATCGTCCTGCATCACCAACAGGTTTACTGCAACAAACTGTGCAAGTCACAAGATCTTTCCAAATGTGGAGAATTCATAAACACATTGATGGAATTTGGAGCTAAGTCCTAAATGAGGACCCAGTGGAAACTACTGTGTGAGATCAGCCAAGGTCCAAAGTCTTCAAGTCACAGTAAATCCCCCCAAATTAGGACGTGACTGTCTGCAGGAGGCACGGAGGATCACAGCAATTAAAACCAAACAAAAGCTGTCAAACACAATGACGAGCAGGCAGCACAGAGGCTGTAAGAAGACAGGTGTCCGAACCTCATCTGCATCTCCACACTCAGGTTGTGGACAAAGTGTCCAGAGAACGCCAGGCAGTCGACCGGAGTCAGTATTGCATTGATCCAACCTGAGGAAACAAATACAACAAACATATTCATTCATTTATTGTTTCTTATTATAAATTATATTAATAATTTTATACTGGTATTCACCATTTGCCTCCTTTTTTTTTTTTTTTTTTTTACACTTTATTAACATTATTTTAAGTTTCTGTGACTCAATGAGCAGTACTTTTTAAAAAGCTTTTTTATGGCAATATTCGCACCAACCTAATGTAGTACTTTTACTGGGTTAACAAAAAAAAGTTATTTGATCCATAAACAATTTCTCAATTCATTTTCCAGATAAAATGTGTCTCACTACATACTGAATGTATAACAAATATAAAATGATGTGAGAAAAGATTTGATCCATTTCTCTAAATCTAAAATAAAAAAGAAATTAACCTTTATTTACATTTTGTTCAGTGGAAAAATTCAAATACAGCACCTACAAAAAAATGTGTTTTTGTTACTGTTGGAGTATTTTAATTTCTTAATTTCTCTCGAGTTTAGTAAAAAATTAAACATTTTAAATTAGTCAATACTTTTTCTATTAAAAATTGTTTGGGAGCGCTTCCCATAGTCAGTCAGAGTGTGTTTGAGGTGTTCTTTGAGGAGACATATGGACACAGAAATCTCTCTCTCTTTTGAACAGTTAAAATGTCTTCATTGTCACAGCACGGACAATGAATTTAGTTAGATCTAAAAAGTCATTTGTTTCAGCATCAAACCTTCGTCAGACAGTTACAAACCAAAACGAGCCACTTTAATGTGCTTTAGTGTTTTCTTCTGGCTTTTTTCAATGAATTAATTTTTCTTGAAAAGTCCACAGTGTCGTCTTTAAATTCACTGTCCTGCCCAACAAACCCAAAGAAATTCATTTTATAGAGCCTCAAACAGAGAATCATTTTTCAGTTATCAAAACTGAAGAATGAGCTCATTCTTTCAGCACTAAACATTATATAAAATGAATTGGAAATATTTGAGATGTGTTCTCCATCTCATGTGGTGTCTCTGGACTCTAACACAACATGTTGTTAGAACTCCAGTCCGGCAGGTAGCAGAGGTTTGAAGACAGAATGCGACGATGTTATCCCTCAGTATCAGGATCATTTATGTTATTACGTGTTCCTTCTAAATCACAGTCAGCTGTATTCATGCCCTGAGCGCAGCTCTGACCTGATGGGATGAATAGAGTCTGCCCTTGCTTCAGAGTACACTTGTAACACTTGTCCACCTGGTCGGCAAAGAACATTTCGCTGTGATTGGACGATGATCTCCAGCGCTCGTACAGCGACAGGTTGGCAGAGGTGGGTTTGATGAGGAAGAAGATCTTTTCTCCCTGCAAACACAAACACAAATCACATTTTCTGCCGTTCAGATTGAATGTGTTCCACATTTCCTCTGGAGGAATCATTTCAAAATAAAAGAAGAGCGCATCAGAGGCAGACACCGACCGTCTCGTACCTATTTTTGTTACAAAATTCAATTCAACAAACGTACTGCTCTAACCATGAGTGTGACAGACCTTTAGGACGTGGTACCAGACGGAGGCGCCACCGCACTCGATGTGGAAGTCTGTGTAGCTGTCTTTGACACAGATGAGACAGTATTTGGTGACTTTTGGCTTCCCGAGCAGAGCGTCATCAGGCCAGTAGTTTTCTACCCAAGACAACCGCCGCACAATCTGTGGACTCTCCACTATACTGTTCATCCTGTCCCAGAAAAACAGACAGAAATGAGTACCAGCAGTTTTCCAGACTGGCATCTTTTATGAGCCACATCTCATTTTTAAAGTTCACCGCGTACCTCGTGTCAGAGAACTCCAGGTTGATGACGTTTAACACTTTCTTTCTGTTTGTGCTGTAGTAGTAATCGACAAACTCTTTGAGCTTCATCTTGCTGTCAGTCTGTTTGGTGACGTCGACGACGTCCACGCCGACGTCGGGGCCTGAGACAATAACAGAGGACACAGAAGACACGATAAAACAAGCTGCAGGAAAAAACTAACCGCCTACAAGCTAAACATTTTCTTTAAACAGGAAACTGGTTTACACAATATGTCTGGAGCAGTATGCTGTTGATATGTAACAAGTGATCTCATCAGTGAGCACCAGTGCACACGGGAAACACAGGAGAGGGGCGCCCCCTGTTGAAACAGTATCGTACATGTTTTATCTTGTGATTGTTTTAAAGGGGGGAAGTGAGCTGCACCAGCTTTAACACAGTATTAATTAACAGGACACTTTATATGGGGATATGTTATGACTTTAGTTGTCCCCTCTTCTATCGCTCATGCTTTTATTTTGAAGCTTTGATCTGCTTTGTAAATGAAGATACTCTTATTTTGATAATCATATTAGTACAGTAACATTAGAAGCAGTAGTATTTATAGCAGTAGTAGTTGTACTGAAGTTAAGTATTATACTGTACTAATTGTACCAATAATACTTTGAGTACAGCAGTGATGATATTAATAATAATGTAATAATAATAATAATAATAATAATAATAAAGTGTTGTATGTTGCTGCACTTAAGTAATTAAATGTACATATATACGTATATTATTCATTGATTTTGCAGGACCGCTGGACAATCTCACATTCACGCCTATGGGCAAGCTAATGAATTGGACTGTGGGAGGAGTGAAGGCCCATATAAATATGTATAATTATATCATTTTAATAGTAGCAGTAGTAGAAGTAATTATAGTAGTAATAGTAGAATAAGAGACAGTATTAGTAATTAGTAACAACAGTGGTAGTATTGTTAGAACTGGCATGTTATTATTGAAAGCAGTACTACATTTATTATTAATATCAGTGTTATGAGCAGCAGCTGATCTCAGAGTCTTACAGTAGTTATAGTTGTTAGAGTAGCTGTAGTAATACAGTAATAATCACCACAGTATTGCAGTAACAGTAGTTCTGTTCTTGAAGTAGGAACAGTGGTAATATTAACAGCAGCAGCATCAGTAGTGGCATCTTACCGACGTAGTTCTCCACATCACTGATGTAGAAGGTGGGGGCGGGCATGGTCACGCCCAGGCCTTCTTTCTTCAGAACCAGGATTGGCTCGTTGAAGCCGTTCTCCTCCAGGTAATCCATGGACAGCTGACTGCCGCCCAGCTTCACCACCACATCGTCAGCGCTGGAAGCCACACACACATGCAGAGTGAGCGGAGTGTGTGTGAAGCGTTTCAAAAGCTTTTCACAAATTGGACTGATTAAATAAGATGTGAGGAGTGTGGCAGCAACAAGGATAGACATGATGGAAAGTAACAAGACACTGCCCCCTAGTGGCATTATTGACACATTGACAGGATGATACTGACCTAATCAATACGAGGAATCACTTCAATTCATTCTGATTAAAGTCATTAAATGTGATCCTAATTAGAGTGTTGAGTCTGACTGTTTCCATTCTGCACAAGTCTGAATTGTCACTTCATCTCACATTATTCCATCTGTGCTGTAGACGTACAGTTCAGTAATGAGGACGACGTGTCTGAACTGTCTTTACCTGGGAAACGTCCTGCTGCGGAGCTCCTTTATGAAAACCTGACTGC
Source organism: Argyrosomus regius (assembly GCA_946959425.1). Taxonomy (NCBI): domain Eukaryota; kingdom Metazoa; phylum Chordata; class Actinopteri; family Sciaenidae; genus Argyrosomus; species Argyrosomus regius. Next base: position 362,930 of record OX336885.1, read on the forward strand.
CGTTCTGAACAGCTTTGATATCTGTGCTTTGCCCCGTGTCATGCTTGCTCCAGTTCTTTTTCTTTTTCACTGGAGAAGAGAAACAGAAAAAAACACTGTCATCATGAAGAATGCAGCAGAAAATGATCCATACGATGGAGTTTTCATTAAAACACTGTTCTGCTCTGTTTTTACATCTTGTGACAGAGCGCTGAGAAGAAGTGAGAAGCTCGCATCACAAACACAGTTCCACTTTTTCTTTGTTAAGAGAAGTAACATTTCAGTCAGCAGCAGTGCGCACACCCCCCCCCCGAGTACTGGGTGGGTGGTACTCACATGTGGATTTGCCGTGGGTCTTCTCGCAGTTCGGACAGTGATATATGTCGATATCTGGAGCGTCATCTTCATCCACCTCCACACAGCTGAAATGACACGAGAAACACCTTTAATGTTTCAGAGCATGGAGACGTGCGATAGGCTTTTTTCTGTACGTGGTGACATCATCATGGATGCTTTTATTTTGGTCAAAGGTACCCACACATACATATATGTTGTTCTATGACACTGACCCTGACTATGGGTCGTAAGTTTCAAGGAGGGTTACAAGGCCTTCTTGATTTTTCTACAGTTGTTCTAGAGTTATATCTCAGCATTTCATCCAGTTTTGTGAAGATAACTAAATGCAATAGTTATTTATTATGTTTACGTTTATATAATTATTAAAAATATAAACCTAAATAAATCTGACAGGGTGAAGACCTGAACACAGGAATACAACAATGGTCAAGTGTCGGGGAGAAGAAAACGCTGATCATTAGCAATGTATGATTGTTCAAAAACAAATCATAATATAGACAGAACTGTATGAAAAGTTCCAGGAAAACTTCCTCTGATGAAACATTCACAGGAAATAATCTGCTCAAAATTCAAAAGGTTCATTGTTCAGTTCATCAGTTGTTCTGTTCTGTTGCTGTTATGCACTAAATATAATATGAAATATCCATAAAATCTGTCACTGGTTGGGTATCACTGTTCTATGATATTCTAACATGCAGGCACAGCTGTTATTATGTCTGAATTAAAAGTGACTGATCTCACGACGTTAACGAAGGTGAGATTTGGAGCCACTCCAAACTTTAGCGGATTCTTCCTGGGCTCACTCATGAGAACGGAGCCTGCAGTTTTTCTCAAATCCTTCAGACAGACAGACAAACAGAACCAAAGACAGAGCCAGAGAATTCCTCGTCAGAACAGCTTATTTATCAACTGTTTCAGCTGTGATTGTAAATGTATGTGAAAAGTCTGACCTGAACTGTTACTGAAAGGTTCTTTTTTTATACTGCAGTGACGTGAACAGGAACCAGCAGTCGTCACAAAGAAGAAGCGACTTTCAGTGTTTGTAATTTGTAGTAAAAAAACAGTGAAACAGTCCTTTACAAAGAGGACACCGGGCTCTGACATACAGCACAGCACAGCGCAGGACAAAGGGACAGGACAGTGGAGAACAGCGCGATACGTACATCAGACTGCAGGCTATAAATACCTCTCTACACACTGTATATGCAGAGAAGCGTTCTATATTTCAGCTCTGTGGTTTACAGCGCGGCAGCTGTGAAAGGAAGTGTTGGTTGAATTAGCACCAGGAGCTTTGTGTCTTTCATGTAATGACCCTGTCAACACGTGACAGCGTACACGTTTGTTTGTGTCACTGGAAAGAGAAAGTATTTTGTTGTAATAACCAGGATTCCAATACCTTCAACAACAAATTCAAGGACTTTTCAAGGGCTTTCCAGGCCCGATTCCATCAGATTCAAGAACCCAACATGGCACAGTTTGAGACACAGAACAAAGTTAATTACCATTCTTACACAAAACATAGAAATTCAAGCACTTTCAATGACCCGTGTCTATTTGGAAAACATTCAAGGCCATTATTCTTATTTCCCCCCTCAAATTCACAAACTTTCAAGGATTTTAAGGACCCGCGGGAGGCATGAATAACACAGAAAGGCTCGAGCGGCGATGACAGCAGCGTTGTAGATAGCAGATAAAAACACAAACAGCTCTTCTCTGTGTCAAACAGCAGCTGTCACGCTCTTTTGCACAGGCGGATTCCTCCCGTTTGGAGCCGCTGCTCCCAAACTCAAATCGACTGGGAGTTTCCCCAGAAGCTTTCCGCTTTTTTTTCCCTCCCTGTGAACTCCACAGCTTTACTACACCGCCTACTCGCTTTCACTGAAGGCAAATACAAGAGTGGGTGGGTGCGCGGACGTAGTGGAAATGCCCGTTCACGACATCCTTAACTCGGCGGCTTGGAGGGAAACAGATGTTCAGACGCTTTGGCTGGCAGCTTGTTGTGCTAGCAAAGAATTCATTAAGACTGTGCTCAGTATCACGGTGTGTTTGACTTTTAGTAGAACAACTTCACAAGTGTTAAACTGAGATGACACATGGTTGGTTGCACACGGCTCAGACACGTTTTTACCAGCTTTAGAGCAGGTCTGAGGTCAGTTCTGAGCGTCTCCTCCTGACTCCCGTGACACCGTGGCACAGCAGGTTTGAACACACGTCACAGAATCAGGTTACCCCGACTCTCACTCCTCTGCATTGTTGCTCTGTTGGTTTCACAATTGATTTTATGAGTGTAGGATTATAGGATTTATTTTTAAACCTGGACCAGGTCTAAACCACATCTGAGGTCTTTCATCACTTTACGAGCTGCAGTGCAGCGTCGTCCTTGAACACTTCTCAAACTGCCTTTGACCTTTTACCTTCCCCTGTGCGGAGCGAGCACGACTGCAGAGAGAGTATCATACTATGAGTGTCTGTACTTCCACATTATGTCATAATATATAAAAATGTATGTTTGTCACTGTTATGTCACTGATGTTTTTAAAGATTTACATTTACAGGGTCTGTCACACACTCTGAACCTCCTCAAATGTGAATAGTTCTGCTTTCTTCCATCCTCTATGACAGTAAACAAACACCATTTAACACTTTTTCACTAATTAATTCACGGAGAAAATGATCAGCAGATGTATAGATAATGTAAATAATCATTGGTTGCAGCCCTAGTGTAAATAGAATTCACTGTAGAGCTGTCACTTTTTCAAAAAAAAAAGAGTCAAGTTTGAACAAATTGGAAGTAAAAACACAGTTTGTGAATGAATTCCAACGTGCACGCGTAGCTGACACAGTCCAAACTAGACCACTGCAGTGATCAAGCTAACCTTACTGTAAGACAAGAGCAACACTGCAAAAAGTTATTCACCATGTTTCCATGTATCTCACATTAGTTCTCAGATGTTTTGGCGTCACTGTTATCCATTCTGTAGTTTTCTCCTTCCTGCGTCAGTGATGTCAGATGATGGTCAGTGTATTCTGTGGACGCCTCTTGCCTGCGCACCTTGTTGAATATGACAGACGGACAGATCTCCATTCTACAGACGTGCAGCGACGCAGTGACACTCTTGACTTTCTCTGCCTAAGCTGGACAAAGTTGAAAAGTTACGTTGTTACATTGCAATGTTGAATTGTGGTTGAACGTTAGGCTGACTAATCTTTGGCTAACCAACATTAGATTTAAACGTTGGCTCTTATGGTGAGAGGCAGAGATCAGCAGAGAGTGATAAAGAAACACACCCTGTATTCTGAAAGTTGACATCTGAGCACAGTTTGAATTGATCTGACTGTGTTAACTGATGTCAAAGTACGCATGCAGTAAGACAGGAAACTGAGGGTCGACACACTGAGAGGCAGTGGTTGTTACAGAACATCTTGTATCTGGTGTCATTTAAACTAAAACTATTCTAGTTAAGAAAAGTCAACACTTTTATTTAAGTTTAAAGTGTCATGTGAATGCTGTTTGCAGGACTTATTTTAAAATGTCTAAACACCTACACCTGTTAGTGCTGCTCCATCAGACATACCATGTCCATCTTGAATTTCCTTCGGGATCAATAAAGTATCTATCTATCTATCTATCTATCTATCTATCTATACATCACATCATACATAAAGAGAGCCAGACAGTGTGGTCTCTTGAACTCTGAAAAAATACTGGTGAGATGCATTATGGGAAGTGTAGGATCCTCACAACATGACTTCACTTTCTCATTCTTTTAAAAAGTCTGTCTCTCTCAAGTCCTCCAACTTCATCAATGGCAGAAGAGCCCTTTGACACATTTACTGACTTATGTGCTGCTCAGTAATGACTAAAGGTCAGGCTACATTTGATCATAACATGGTGCAGTTACTAGTGAATACTTAGCTGGATTAAGCAAAGAAAAGGCAGCTTTGTGGAATTTCTGGACTCTTCAAGCAGTTCCTCCCTGTTTTATGTCCTGATCCAACAACACATTCCATTTGCTGATGAAGACAGTGAGATGCAGTTGAAAGATAGTATGTGAAATGATCACATGTGTTGTTCCCCAAAATCAAGACTGAGCTTCTGAGCTCTTTTTTTGGCCTTTATTTGACAGAGACAGCTTGAAGAGTGACAGGAAATGTGGGGAGAGAGAGCTACAGGTCGGATTCGAACCCTGGGCAAGGACTGAGCCTTTGTACATGGGGCGGATGCTCTACCGACTGAGCTAAACGACACCCCTCCAAACATATATTTTAAAGTGAAACTATTCCCTACATTGTGGTGTCAGAGTGAAAAACAGCACTTCTCTGAAACAGCATCTGGACTGGAAAACAATACAATGTGACACTGTAGCCGAGGATACTACTACTACTATTACTGTCTACTGGGCCTTCATTACCAGCACCTCTTTCTCTGTCTATACGTGCTGCCAACGAATCACAGATACCAAATCAAATAACAATAAAGGATAATTTAACACATGAGCATCTCATTGAACTCTTGATTTAGAGTAAAGCACATAGAAACGGGGTTACAGCACAATGTTTTTGGATTTGCAGAGCTTGCATTACTCAAAGCTACAACCACATACGTGTGCACACCGCAGCATGGTCACTATAATAACACTCACACAAGCCCAAACAATGACTGTGTCCCACATGCACACACTACACACTAGTTCAGTGTGTATAAACACACCGAGCATGCAGCGTGTTTACGCTCACCCAGCGTGTGAACTCAAATGAAATGGATGCTCACAGCTGATAACAATTAAAACATAATGTGGCCTCGACTCATGTTGTGAGGTCTCTACAGTGTGATCATGGCTCCGGCAGCCGAACGTGGCAAGCACAGTTAGCACGGGTGCTCCTAGCTTTTCTGGCACTAGCGCTTAGCTTCTGGAAGTTTGTTTGCTGATGTTAGAGAAATTTTTTTTAAAAAGACATGGTTCATGGGTGTGAAGCATTACATGTTCAGTCATGCTATTTTAGAGTGAATGACCTCATGCTGTTTATAAAATTTGTCATCTAGCCTCTTTAGAGGGTAGTCAGCTAGTAGCGCTAGCTGGTAGCTAGCTGGTTAGTTCGTTAGCAAGCGAATGCCCTTCATGTATAAACTGTCCTCAGGTAATGTCAACTATTATGCATGCTAACACACACACATAGTGGTTAACATGGAACAAAGAAACATAAAATCAATCAGATATGTCAGAAATGACTTAAAACAACACAGAGACACGTCTGTCTGTCAATACGAGGATAGGATCAATAATATTCAGACAATACTCAGCTGTTCTTAATCGACCTGTGATGTCTGACATGGCTAATAGAGCATGTAAACATCCCCCCAATCACTACAACTGAAGCTTGTTACTTACTAAGCTAAAAGAATGAACAGAGGTAGTTATAGTCTGTACATCCTATGGGAATCGACACAACAATGTGAGTACAACCAATGAAATCTGATTCACCTCGATTGTATCGGTGTGCCAGAAACAGAAAACCAAAGCCAATAGAACTACCATTGGACCATGACTGTTAACACCATTTTAATACAGCCAGAACAGTGTGAATGTTAGCGTGGTGAAAGCTAAGAGCTTATCCGCTGACAGTCAGGCTTTTCGGACTTCAAGTCAAGTCAAGACAAATTCATAAGTACTTCTGCAACCAGGCAAAGGTACAGAGAGTCTCTGCCCTCATGTTTATACAAGTAATGAATTGGTGCTATAACTCTGCATTACATGCAGCACTGCAAACAATTTATACGCTTTTTAGCTCAGTGTTTGAGCCAAATGTTCCCTTATAAGTACTGTGTGTATGTATGTAAATATGCATCTGTGCGTCTCCAGCATCTAGTCATCAGGAAAGTCCATAGAGGTGAGTCACAGACTGCAGTGAGGTAGAGAAATGACAAAGAATGGCTGGTACAGTGGGAGAAGGTAGATATCAGGCCTCACTGAATATATTTGTATTACATCTGGAATGAAATAGGACAAGGCCCAAGTGGGGCCTGCAGTGCAAAGATGTACCATGATAATCTTTGATATAATCAATCAAGTTATAATAAGATTAAATGAACACGCGTCTCTGTTTATAGGGGGTTTCAGATGCAGTGTGTCCAGTCAAAGGTGTTACATCATTGTCAACAGGTGAAAAGTCAAGTTCCTGTTTTCTCTCCCTGCCTGAGGACAGCTCTGACACCAATCTGCTTCTACAGGAGGCATGTTTATGTTAACAGTTCATGATTCTTACTGTTATTGACTGAAGCTTAATATTATAGAAGTGATGATGTGATTATGGCTCATTACTTTAATTTCAGTTGTTTTTTATATAAATCTGGGAGTTTATTGGTCTTGTTTGTATTAAAAACAGGTTCAAACTTGTATTAGAAACTTATTATTAGAAACCTTTGGATGCGTGGAGACAAAAACTTTAAATCAATCTTCTTTTAAAATGATGGCTATTATCATAAAAGTGAAAATTGGACTAAACCCACTGCTCTTCATGTGCAGACTGCTGTGGTTTACATGTTCATATAAGGTTGTGTGTCAATCTAGAAGAAACATTTTTTGAATGTGTTAATATTGTTAGGAAGTCCCCGCCGAGGCCAAACTGTGACAGCGTTACCTGAACACAGTCGACATCAAGCTGGACTGATTGGTTCTGATTGGAGATGATGTGAGTAACTACAGACGGTGCAAATGTTGAGCTTTCAGCAGTGTTGTAGCTCCTGTGTAAATGAGCAGTTAATGTTGGTCGTCTGATCAGCTCTGCACTATCAGAGCTGCATTGAAGTCTTAATGTCCTGCTATCGCACACTCAGCACTTCCTGAAGTTTCTCTCTCCAGTAAAACACCAGAAGGCTTTTATTGTGAAGCAGCTGCAGGAAGCGTTAACTTAGGCTTATTTTATGCCTGGTGGCTCAACACCCTGACAACACACCTGTCTACTGTGCACATTACTGTTCATCTAACTCTGCAGTTCTACAGAAACTACCTCTTTAGCCTCTTTTAGCTCATTGTTTTGATTGTATTGACTGTTTGGCTCAATGTTACTGCTCTCATCAATCTTCTGCCCTGATAAACTCACTGTGCACTACCTGTCCAGCACCAAGTGTGGTCAGAATGGGCTTCCCCCTGTGGCAACTGTGCGACTGCGTTTCTAGGGCCAGTACAGAGCCAACCATGGCTGCAGTTGGTGTTTTCCTCGATCAGCCACAGGGGGCAGTAATCACACAAAGAAGATGCTGCACTACAAAAGATAACATACATAACTTTTAACAAAGATAAACAGTGATTCATTTGTTAGAATTAAAACCACACAGCTACAATTCTTTTTTTCTGTGCAGTTAAATAATTGTCATTAATTGTATGGACTGTTGTTTCATGACTTGGTATGAGGCCTATATAAGACGCTCATATGTTTACTTAATACACATACTGTATGCACAGCAGGTAAAGCAGAACAAAGTTCTGGAGATAAACATTTACCAGTAAACACCATCAAAGTATATTATATATGAAGTATAAAAGTATACTTTCAGACTTGAATGTAATGCCAACTAATTGACTAACTGTTTCTAAACAGAAAGTTGCTGCAGGGCAAGTTCAATATTGAAGTAAGACAAAGCTGTAAGTCAGAGGTAAGACCTCCTTTGACTCCTTTGTTACCTCCCCGACAACAACTACAGCCATCTAAAGAAAGAGTGACTGATCTGAAGCAGATTGCTGACCTGTGAAAAATCAGGTTTGTGATGGTGATGGTTGCTGGCAATTAGTTTGCCAAATTCTAAAGAGCTACCAGATAATTATATTTATTATGTAGTTTCAATATCAAGCTGCAATACGTACTGGCATCAGTGGAGGTGCAGTGTAATGAATACTGCATACTAGTGTTGGCAACTACAGCTTCTTACTTTAAGAGGGAACATAAGGCGAGGTGTGACACACACCTGTGTGTAACTCACAAACAAGACACCACTCAAAACAATCCTGAATTTTAAGGGGCATAGATGCAACATAATGACGTTAAGGTTGTGATATCAAGCAATGACACATTATTTCACGCATTATAGTCTGATGAGAGGAAATATTGTAGCGTAATTGTTAGCCTAGTTCCAGTGTTGGAAGCTTTAGGCCGTTGATGGTCGCTAGCACTACAATGTGTCACCATTGTGTTTTATAGTCATAGTTACTGTTACAGGCGTCAGAGGAACAATGTCAAAATTTGGAGAAAGATGCCAAGACAGATGACGAGACCTAGACAGATAGATACTTTAGATCCCGAAGGAAATTCAAGCATCCAGTAGCAGCATGAGCATACATTAAACATACATTAGAATTAGCCTATAACACAGTATCCATATGTTAAAATTAACCTGGGATAGATCTAAATTTAAATATGTACAGAGAAATTAAACATTTGCATAGGATTTAAATATGTACAGAGGAATTAAAAATGTGCAGCTGCAATGTTCATTTTTTCACCACTACAGGACCTGAGACACATGTCTTGGCATACAATAATAGCATTAAGTTGTTATGGCTAATGATAATAATCTCTTATTTGTTTTGCTAATTAAAGAACTCTTACCAAAATGTACAGAGTGGAACATTTTAGAGGACAGAGCAAAATGAACTATGTAACCACGTTACTGTGATGTTTCTGAGTGAGACTGAACCCTGCAGTAAATTTAGAGGCATTAAAGCAAATTAATTTGATAAAATAATTCAAAAAGCTCAGTGGAGCTACAGAACGGGGAGGAAACCACAATATATTTGATTGACCTAATAGTTACTGTTTGATAACTGCTAACGTTAGCATTCAACCACTTCCTGGATAATATTACTGTTTGATAGAGGACACAATACGATAAATCACTCACCGCTAACGTGTTTGGAACACACTTTCATGCTGGATGTAATCTGTATGAGCATTACAGAGGAAAATGTTTTCCTGTGAGCGAGATGTCACGTAACGTTACGGGGTGAAGACAGTTATCATTCACATCTCTATCATGTAACACTATGAAACAGTTCTAGGAAATGATTGAAGGCTAACGTTAGCTGTTGTCTAACAGTAGCTATCACATGTGTTTTAACTTGAAATATGGCCCTCCAGGTTTATCCACTGTCTATGAAATGGTAACAATTGTTCAGATTAAGTATGTTCATACAATTTGCAACGTAGAACAACGCAGTACATACGAGGGAGCTTCCCACCCTGAGTGTGACATCAGACGAAAATGTCCACCACGTGAATATGGTGAATTAGGAGTGATTTTTTTGTGAAATATTGACGAAAGTAGCTTTAGAAATTCAAGAACTTCATTACTGACTTAAATGCACGTTGGACAACATGGCATGAAACAGAACTGTACAGTAAAAACAAGACATTGTGGTTTTGGGAGCAGTTCGTGTTTGAACTATTTCCTGATCAACAACAGCTGGGCACAATAACTGAAAAGCCCTCGCCTCCTGAACACTGTTGTGACTCAAAGGCGGATGAAAACAAGATGACTCTTGGATCTAAGTAAGCCTACAAGTTATAGGAGAGTGTTGTTTTTCAGTTTTGATGGAGTTAAACACACTGCAGACCAGTACTGGACACAAAGACAAACTGGTTCCAGTCCCAATACTGTCATTGAATTAACAGAGCTACATGCTAACTGCTACATACCTGTGCTGTCACCAGTGTTATAACACATCGTTACGACTAGCATAATCATATATCACCACAAACTATCCACTTGGTATTTCTTATAGCTTGACAATATAATTACTAATTATTACCTTCTCTTCCCACTTGAATGTGTACTACATACTAGATATCAGTGTAAAGTGTGAGCCTCTTCCACCTCCAAGGCAGACGTACTGCATCTCATTACAACAGAGCATTAATATATGTGAAGATAACTGAGCTGAGGAGCATCACACTGGATTCAATTATTGGTTCACCGCTTTACAGTTTGTTCATGTTGCCATCATACAGTGACACTGTTTATCATTATTACTTTTCAAGGCCCTGGAGGGGTTTTCCAGGCATTTCTCCTCCACATTCCCTTCCAATCTGTATATTGTCTTTTTTTAATATGTGCAAATAAAGAAGCAAAACACACCATAACGTCCTCTGCATCACAGATCCAGCTCCTCTAAGAACATCATGTCATATAGGTGCATAAAATAAAAGATATTTATTAACCAGCTCTCTATGTAGATTATTAAATATCACGTTTCCTACCACGCCACACCTTTACCTTGCGATCTGTTAAAACTATGGGTTTGAGATGTGTAATTTGATTTAAATGACCTTATTTATCCTCTAATGGAGGTCCAGCTCCAGCCCTGAACAATTGGTTATAACAATAAGCATGGGAAATCCATTGTAACACACTTAGTGTTAACAAAATACAGTTTCAGGGCCATAAACCTTTAACTCAGAGAATTTCATACTGTGTATATATGAGATAGTAAGCAGCATCAGGCTGCTGTGAGCCATGTAAATATGACGAGGTGTGTGTTTTATGTGTTTCTGGAGGGGAAAAAAGGCATTTTGTCATTATACTGCTTGTTTGGCTTTAAGCTGATGCGTGGCTGGAGGTCATGGCTTATCCCCAGCATTTAATTCACCGCTATATCCATGATGTGACAACAGCTACATACAGCAGCAGCAGCGGGCAGCCACGGGGGAGCATTAAAGGGTTAACGTTCAGGCGCGTAAATACTGTTCATCGCTCTCTGAAGGGCTTGTTCACCAAAACGAAACACGATTAACAAACGATGTGTTATCACCCCCCAAAAAAAGCATCCAGAGTGCAGCCGAACAGTGTGAAACACGCCAAACACAAAGGCGAGTGCGAGGACCGACTCGTGCGGCAACAACTACAACAACAGAGGGAAATATAGCATGATGATAACAGGGATTTGGCCGAGATCATTACAGCTTATGTACGGCGGGGAAAGTGATGAGGAGCGGCGGCGGACGATACGTCTCCCGTTTTTAATCGCAGACAGACAGAATAGCCATTAGCTACAGCTCACGGTACCGACAAAGCAGCTCGGTGAACGCTGATAATGTTATTATATCCCCCCGCTGAAGCTTTAAGGGCATCCAGTACGGGCTATTGTCAGCCATAGCTGCTGCCTGCTGGCAGGAAGGCTGTGCGGGGCTGAGCTCAGACTCGGGTCGTGATTTTCAACCGTGCTCTGTAATAAAAGCAGTCGGTGAAAGCTAGCAGAACGGTAACGTAATGTAAGAACATTTACAGACATTACAGGCGAAATATCGACCCGAGAGCGGCTACGAAGGCAGGCAAACAGCAGGGAGAAATGAGCAGCGAGTCTGCCGAGGCTTCCCCCGCTGCCTCAGTCTGCCGCCCGCTCATTACAACGGTTTAGTTTGGGGCTATGCGGGGATGTTAAACAGCCATTTAAGTGCAATTAATAGACGAAGCCCGCACCGAAATCACTCGATAAAGCCACGGAACTTTTTATAAGGGAAATCTGTTTAGTGTTATTCGCGAAAAAATGTCACAACCCCGGTCTGCTATATTTAACTCCGCCTTCTTCTTCTTCTCCAAGCGGCCTCTCTTCAGATGTAGACGGGCGACCGAGAGCCACAAAGCTGTCAAACGCACCGAGACCTCGCCATTTTTGTTTGTTTCCCACAAATGCAAACCGCCACAAAAACACCACGGTGAACAAATGTGCTCTTACCTGCCGTGGAACCAGTCCTTGCAAGCATCGCACTCGATCATAAACTGGGTCACGTCGTAAGGTAATCTGCAGATGCAATATACTGGTACAGTCGCCATGTTCAATTCACAACTACGTCGGGATAGACTGGGGGGGCTGCAGGAGGAACAACGTCCTGCAAACAATATGATCCAATATGATCTTCCCCAGAAAAAAAGCCAGGGGCAGACCCGCCGGACACATGAACCTAAGCGCACATCTCCATCACACCACGGCCGTGTGGTGGAACAAACGGTGGAGGCTCGTCGTAGCAGGCTTTCCTCAAATGCATTATTATTATTATTACTATGTGCATGCCCCCTGGTGACTGTACGGCACCGAGGCGGTCATATTAGGAGCCAGAAGAAAATGTAGCCTCGATGTCGTTGCGAAACAAACAAATAAATAAATAAATGTGAAAGTTACGTCAGGGAGCTGCTTTAAATCAGCGGAGCTCAAATCAGATGAATGAGACGTCCGGATCAATCACCGGAGCAGACACCACGAAGGGTTTATTATTTTTATTTTTATTTTTATTTTCTGTTTTATAGGCGCCATCAACACGTTCAGCAAAATAAAAGCCTTTATTAGCGCTATGACACGGCTTATTGTTAGATCATAGATACAAATGTAAGAACAAAAAATACAGAGGAGACACATTTAATTATTTTATTTTTATTTAGCTATTATATGATTACTAAACATTTAGAAATATATTATGTATAAATATAAAATACATATACGTAATAAATATATAAGAAATTCAAAAATAGCAAAATAATGCAAATAAAATAATATATAATATATATTATATATTATATAAATAATCACACTATCACACACACACACACACACACACACATATATATGCTTATTATATAACAATATATGTGTAACAATGTATATATAACAATATACACATACTTACGTGTGTGTGCGTGTGTTAAGCATAATATATATATATGTATTACTAAATATCATTTAATATTTGGATATTAATGTCTCACCCTACACGTTTTAAATGTTGTATTAAAGCTGATTTTAGGCAAAATATTAAAAAAATTATATAATGGCACTGTGAATAAAAAAAATATTTACATGAACCTACAGAAAATATGATTTCATAAATAAAAGTGTGGTGTTTGGACACAGATCATTCGGGGTCCAGTCCAACATTTCTCTGGTTCTGCTGAGGGAATCTGGACTCGGTATTTCTGATCCTGGCAGCTGTGTTTAAGAATGACACTGTATGGAAAATGATCATCACATCTCTGGTTTCACAGTCATATTCAGAAATGTTTTCATCATTACTAAGAACTAAGAAGAGTCCAATGATGGATTCTTTTGCACGACTGCACTCTTTTCTTTCTAGAGGCACAACAATAAAGAAGAAATAATCTGACAGATTTTTACAATTACAGATTGATTAGTCACAAACTCTGTGAGCACTTTGAGGATTTTGGGCAGTATTAAAGCTGCGTGTCAGAATGTGTTTTCACAAAAGCACAATTTTCATCAAAGTGTTTAAACTGTTCTGATCGTTGTATTGATGACAGGTGAGGTTTTGTCTTTTTTTGGTAACTCAGCTGTAACACTGACAACCAGCATTACCACATCCTACTACGCTGGAGCGTGAACCACAAAGCCAGAACAGAAAGATATGAAAATGATTCAAGAGGAGCTGAATTAATTACACAATATTATCATATGTATAACATATAAGTATTTTAATATCAGTGTATTGCAACACAGCCAATTTCTTACAGTGCATCCCCACCAACTGATCTGACCACAACAGATCAAACTCCATCATCTGATGAAGACGAGATGAAAGCTCTGGAATAAGACAGTAGATGGGACTGTTGAAGGTCTAAACAATGTAACTATGATAAATGTGTAGGTTAAACAGGGTCATCTCTTCTGTCTTTATTAGCCTTTATGATCAGAAGATGAGCTTTAGAAACAGTTTCCACGTCTAGACATCAAAACTTTACAAGCTCTAATTTGTCACGTTGCCTGTTCACATTTACAACATTTTATTTTCTCACTTGGCTGCTTTTAAAAAATGAATGCATGAATTTAAAATATGCAGAAAGTCAGCGAGCAGGGATGAGGTGAAATATTAATGCCTACATGCTGTTACAGTCTGACGAGGGAGAAATGAACACACAAACAAACAGCTCGTACTAAAAGAATATAGTTTTATTAAGCATTGTAGCTAAGTTGCCTTCAAATACACCACGCCACAATCCACCAACATTCAATCAAACTCGACAGCAGTTCATTCTTTTACAATCCATGAGTTAGGAAGAAACTCTGATCAACTTACAGAAGGTAACCTATTTAGCTCTTGCAGGGTGGGGCGGGGAGGGGAGGGGTGGGGGGTTATACACCATTTCTCTGATCACTAATGAAAGATGAGAAGGAGAATCCAGGAGAATTAAGTCAAGATGGTGAAATGATGACTCTGGTGCAGAAGTAGTACGACTGTAAAAATCAACACTAAAGTGAATCTCGAAACTGATTACTGTCTGACGACTAAGAGTCCTAATTTGAAGGTCGAGCTTCAGCTTCCAGCTACAAAAGAGGGGTGATTTGGATCAGAAGCTTTTTATGGGATTTTATATTTTCAGATATTTGACTAATGCAGAAAACAGCAACAGAGAACAAGATAGTGTGAGTACACTATTTCAAAAGTGGCTAGATAACTTGTTTTTTTTTTTTCTTAATTAAATGCAACAGAGGTCAATATCACAAACAAATCAAGGTCAGAACAGATTGTTACTAACAGTTAACACCTTTTATGAGATATCACTGATATTAGCCATTTCTTTCATTTGCAAATGGACACATTTACGTGGAAAGATGGAAGAAAAAGGACAACATGCATAATAACTACACACCTCTTAAACTGTGAACCATGCAGGGTTTGTTTTTTTTCTCATTGAAGCAGTAATACTACAGCTCTACGTTTGATTCAAGAAACCAAGTTGAGTATCAGAGTTTGGCAAAGATCTTGCGTCTGATTCTTAGAGCCATGTCTTGAAATGTTACTTTACAGCTAAGTGAGTGAAATCATAGAGCTCGTCTGAACTAAAGGACACAGCGACTTCAATATGAACCAAACCCAAAGTGGTGACCGAGGCGGGCGTGTTTGCGTTTAGCTCTCTCATTTATATGTTTGGTTTTCATGAAGCAGTTACCGTGACAACACAAAACTGATAACTGTACTATGGCGAACAACCTATAAAGAAATAAAAGATTTCAGAATTAAAGCTTCAGGGAGCTTTAATGTTCTGATGAAAATGAAAAGTATCTCAGTAAAGTATTCTCATAAACGTTGGTGATGAGGGAGTGAACGACTCCTCAAACTCGCAGTGTGTCATACACCTTGTGTGTTCACTGAGAGGGATCCGAATTTCATCTCTTTTCTTTGTCTGACAGGAGAAACGCATGCTGACTGAAGGCTTTCCACATTTCCACATATCCTAACCCTGTTCCACCTTTCATCCTTCACCCTCTCTAGAAAAATAAGCTTACTCTTCTTTTTTGAAGACGGCGGCCTCCAGACCTTCATCTCTATGGCAGCCGCTGTCTACATTTAGTGCATTTAAGTGAGGATTAGCATTGCACGTCTTGGAGTCACTGCTAAAGGCACTTTCAGGTTGGATGAGAGCACTGCATTCCTCTTCATCTCCGTTCAGCTGGTCCGGCTCTTTGTCGTCCACGCCGTTCTCCGCGGTCGAGCCGTCGCATGGCACAGGGGAGGATTTCCTCTCCTCCGGCTTGGGCTTCTTGCTCTCCTTCGCTGCGTCGTGTCCGCACGTGTGAGCGGGCTTATGAGCAGGCTTACTCTGGTACAAAGGACGGACAAAAAAAAAAAAAGGATTTTAAAACGGAGGCAGTGCAACAGTGACTGTGAGGCTTCTTCTTTAAAATCGTGTGCAACATGAAGAAAATACAGATGTGGGCTGGTAACAAACAAAAAGACTGGAGAGCAATTTAGAAGCTAATTAGCGGTAAAATAAAAGGGTTTTAAGCAGCACAAAGACCTGCTGAGGGGCTGTTTAGTTCCCACTCATCGCATGCTGAAAGCTCAAACAATGATGCTGTCTTCTGTTGTTGCACTGTAATTACACAGTGAATAGAGCAACAGCTGTATTTTGATCTGTGTGAAGTACATAACAACAACTGATCTGATTATCTCCCACGTTCCACGCTACCAGAGGTTGTTTTTCCAGCTTTTGAGGAATTTAGATTTTTCCTATAGCGGTCTGGTCCAGAGGTCAAAGTGTGGAACGCAGGCCTGCCAGATGTTTCCAACCAAAAACATTTATAAGTTATCATTTAAATTGTCGTTTTATTTTGTAAAATTAAAATGCTCTTTAACATGATCCCTAATTTTTAGCATACAGCAGGAAGTCAGTCACCTCAACAACACGATACAATGTGTTTGCTTTTGGTCCGTGGTGCACCATTACAGCAAGTTTCAGGTAAAAAGTTTTGACTAGTTCCATTTAATTTCTAACTACATTAAGGAAGTGTTCCAACACTGTAGGGTTTTTTTTGTGTTGTGAACACAACAGGGCAGCAGGGTCTCAACATGTGCCCTTCAGAACAACCATCAGTCAGACTGCCATCACATTTGAAATGGACTAATTCCTGATTTCTGATCCGAATACGCATCCCAGAATTCCATGAAATTTGGCACAGACATTCCCGGTCTGACGTGTTTTTCGTGACACCATCCCAAGAGAATTTCCACTTTTACACAAACTGTAAATTGAACATATTAACCACGTGACACATCCGTGCTTCTCAGAAAATAGATCCACTTGAACATTTTCATGAGCTTTTGACACGTTAACAAACACTGCAGTGTCTACACAGTGACTGATACATTATATTACAGAGTGAGATTTTGGATTGATGTCTTGTTCAGGTCTAATAATGAGCCCTCTTCAGACTTGTATCGTCTCTGTATGTGCTGAACAGTGAATAAAGCAGACGTGTTCTGTCACTGACAGGCTGCATCAGTGATGGACTGTAAAATTTATTTTGTCATTGGATCCTTCAAGCAACATGAACAACATTAATCTATACATTCATGTTGCTGTATCATTCTTTCATGTGTCTTGAACTCAGAGCACCGGGGGAGTGTTGGTGTTTGCACCACGGGCGTTTTGGACCACCGGGAAGAAGAAGAGGAGGATTTCAGGTTTGCGACGCGAGCAAATGCTGATGGGCAGCGAGTGCCAGAACTGGAGCCGGGCAAGCAGGCAATGTAACCAGCATCAGCAGCCTCTATGGATGTAATGGCAGAGGAGAAAGGACCAACGAGGACGTTGATGGTAGAGACTAAGCCGCCGGACAAGAGTAAATGTGGGACTGACTTTTAGTGGTTGGTGAGAGCTTGGTGAAATAAAAGGCTGAAAGACAGACGCCGAGCTGGACTGACTGCTGTTGGACTAGTCAGTAATATTAGCTGGCTGCTATGTCTGTGTTGGTGACCTAGCAGAACTTCCAGGGCGGAGCAGAGAGTCAGTGAAGTGATGAGTTACTGAAACAAAGTTACTTTAACAGAATAAGTAAAACTGAGAGACAGTTGGAGACACTGAGGAAAAAAAAGTTCATTTTTCTTACCAGGTACATTCCCTGACTCTTGAAGGCTCGAGGGTGGTACCTGCCTCCTCGACCAAACGTCCTGATGACGGGCGTGGAGATCACACCTCTGGGACGACTGCAGAAGACAGAAACCAGTTCACAAATAAATAATAATAGATAAAATACATAAGACGTCTCATCTTCTTTCTGCACTTACCCCCTGTTTGGTCCACCAACAGATACCACCTGGACAGGGAAGCCTCCTCTTCCTCGGCTGCGTCGAGCTCCGGCCCACTGACCCACCACAGTGCCGGCTATCTCCAGCTTCCCGCCCTGTGACGCGATCCCTTGAAGTCCTCACACAGGGAGAAAAAACACACAGTGTTAATCTGAGCGTCTGCAATGCTGCATCATCATTCTCCTGATTTAATTCACATCGTGGCAGAGTTGTGATCCGGCCCAAACCCGGGGGGGGGGTCTGCTCGGGTTCAGACAGAGACAATTAAAGCTTGAGATCAGGAAACGTATCAAATGACTTTAAGACTAAAACTTACCCGTCGTTCATGTTACTGTTAGTGACGGTTAGTGGTTGTACTCACCGGGCATCCCTCTGCCCCTCCCCTGAGGAGGAGGCATCATAGGAGGTGGTGGAGGGTAGAAGGAGCCAGAGGGAGGGTAGAAAGGCATCCCGTGAGGAGGTGGAAGTGGCGGCGGGGGGAATGGAGGAGGATGAGGCGGCCGAGTGAAGTTGAGACCTTCCAGGATGCTCTGACGCATCTTCTCCACTTTGGCAACGAGCTCAGCCTGAAGAGAGAGAGAGACACTGAAGACATCTGGAACAAACTGACGACTCTCTCATTTCTTTCTCTTGTTGTTTTATTTGTTCACTGACCTGCAGTGTTCGTCTTTAGGGCAGCAGGTTTCATTTATACTGACAGGTATGTTCATTAAAATCTCTTGTTCAGTGACGCAGTAACAATTTCCACCTCATCTGTAGAAGACCTGGCTGTGGATCTCACTCCTCTGTACCACTCGCGCTTATTTGTTTTATTGTGAGTGGAAAATGATTGTCGTTCACTTTAATATTGATCTGAATTGTCTGGTGCAAAGTACAAAGCATCTAATCAATATGAGTCTGCTGTCAGTGTTTAAGTGTCTCCCTCATTTAAAGACACAGGAGGAGCTGAGTGGATCTGTGGATACTAGATTATTAAATAATTTTTTGGGGGCCTCTAAAAATTTTTGGGGGGTTTATAATATTGGGGTTTTTTTTTTTTTAAAAAAAAAAAAAAAAAATTTTTTATAATTTGGAGCATCTGACGCTGAGAGGAAAATCATAATCAGGTGTTTATTTTGTTGTTTGCAGACACTTCACATCACATGTGTTCCTACACACACAAAGAGAGGACAGATCAGGCTGACTGGAACTTTACTGTGACGCGTTACGTTAGCTCAGTGCTGTGTTTGGACTGTGGGAGAGGCCTCTGACGGACGAGGAAATGTTCCCGCACAATAATAGATGTTTGATATTTGCAGATTAGGAATTATGTCCGTCAGTGTGTGCCTAACTTTGAGTCTCTCCCGGAAGATAAAATGATTTATAAGCTTTTGTTGGGTCCACCTGAATCTAAAAAATTGGTCTCTGGCTTTATAAATATATTTTCTGAACCAATGGTTTATGCTACACACTCTTTGAAAAACTCCCAGGAGGAGGAGCTGGGAGTGCAGATTGGGGATGATGTTTGGAAGGAGGGCCTTGGCAGGACCCGATCTTGCTCTTTTAACACCAGGCACCAGTTAATCCAATTTAAGGTGATGCACAGGCTTCATTATTCAAAAACCAAACTGCACAGACTCTTTCCCACCATTTCCTCTCTATGTGACCGATGTCAATCTGCAGGCTCTCTGATCACCTCTTCTGAACATGTCCCAAACTGTATCATTTTTGGTGTAACATATTTAAGTGGTTTTCTGACATGTGCAGCTGTGTGTTTGAACCTGACCCAATGATTGCATTATTTGGGGTTTCTCCTTCTCTGCTTAAACACAAAGTTTAAGTGCAGAGCACAATTATGTATGGAATGGTAATTGCAAAGAAAATGATTGTAAAACTCTGGAAGTCAGATACTGTGCCTCAGTTTAAGGTCTGATTAAGTGAGCTCATTGGGATATTGCATATGGAAAAAGTTCAATACGCCATGATGGACAATCTTAATACATTTTCAGATATATGGCAGCCATTTCTGGTTCACGTTGATAAATATAACACTGATCTTTGACCAGCAAGGGAGTGCCATCCACTTTTACCACCACTGTTTAGTACTTGTGCTAAGATTCTAGTGATAGTGATGCAGCAGTGTACTTCATTATTCTTTTTAAATACTTTTTTTTTGTTTCTACTCTGTCTCTTTTCTGTGTAACTTGTCTTCTACAAAATTCTAATAAAAATATTGAAAAAAATAATAAATAAATAGACGTTTGGTCGAATCGCTGTGGAATTTAACCATCGTTTACCTCGTGATGCTTCTACTTGTTGACTTTTGTACTGATGTAAAGAGGATTCATGAGCTGAGACAGCAGGAGATCGACAAAGACTGCACGGCAGAGAGAGTTTAAGAACGAGGGGAAACCGTGTGCTTCTGAAGGTGCTCTGTGGAGTGTGTGTGTGTGTGTGTGTGTGTGTGTGTGTGGTGTGTGTGTGTGTGTGTGTGTGTGTGTGTGTGTGTGTGTGTGTGTGTGTGTGTGTGTGTGTGTGTGTGTGTGTGGTGTGTATCGTCGAGCTGTTGAATGCATTTCCTCACACACACATTTACAAAGCTGATTTTTGGATCATTAACCTGAATTTTTCTTTTAGTTTCTGTTTGTTAGTCCGACACTATCAGATAAAGATCTGCAGGAATGTGTGTGACGTCATCTACATGCCCATGAGAAGAAAACATGAGCAGTGGTGTTGTTACTCCACGTGGTGCCTTTTAAAGTTAAACTCAGCTCTACCTTCATATTCATGTTAAATGAAATGGGGGGCTGTGGGCACCCTGATGGTTCAGACAGAGAGCGTTTGCTGTGATCGCTGTCTTCATCGCTGTCGCTCAGGTTTGTTGCCTGTTCTTTCCTCTCTCTCTTTCCCCTTGTTCCCCGTCTGCTCTCAACCAATGACTGAAGGCAAATAGAGTGAAACAACAATCTTCCAGATTAGTTCTGTCTGACAAAACAGCCTAATTCACCTAACAAAGACTTTAACCTATATTGAAAATCAACACGAGTGGGACGATTCTCTCAGTACTCAGTTTTTGCAGGTGAGTTGTAACTATTCTTCTCACATGTTTTTTTGGGCTTTTGAACCCCACCGCGGCGAGGATTGATTGTTTGTACATGAAGCGCCCGCTCTACAAGGTGAGCCACCCCATTCTTCTGTCATACTGTAACTCAAGTTATTGGTATTCAGATAGATTACTCACATTGGACCACATGGCCATAGTGTGGTAAAAATAAATGCCGTCATATCACACTTTGTCCCAGGTATCTTATCTTTTTAAAGAAGACAGCTGTCAGGGAATTAAACAGAGAAGAGCAGTGAATACACATGCTGTTAATACTGCAGGTTTAAATCAGCCCTAAAGTCTCCGTCTGCTTCAACATGGTATTGTAAAGTGTGTGCACCTGTCTCCATCACTTTGAGACTACAGACCAAAGAAGTGTCGGCAGGCTGTGAACCGACTTCTATCGACTGTAGCAGCAACGACCGGAGGTTAAGAGAGGAGACAGGAAATGGACAAAATGGAGATGCAGAGGGGCATGAGGTCAAAGACACACAAAAGGAGACAGAACTCTTGGAGAGAATGTTCAGGGAGGCAGCGGCTCTGACAGCAGCCTTTTGTGTGTAAGTGTGTGTTGTGGATGAAGCTACCTGACCGTCACAGAGGTCAATGAGCTGGGCCTTCTCTCTGTTGGCCCTGATGAGTTTACTCTGCAGCAGCTTGCCGTCAAAGTACATCCAGGGACAGCAGTGCTCCCAGGGAATAGGCTGTCCACACGCGTCATTGGCAAACAGAGCCATGTCCACCCCGCTCATGAACAGAGCGGCCAGCTGGACTCCTCGGGGGTCCAGGTTGTCGATCTGCGGAGGAGAAACAAACAGACTTAGAAAACGTCCAAGTGAAAAAGAAAACAGGTAATCCTCTAACAGCCCCACCGAGCATTCAGATTAATGATGTGCGAAGCAAAAAGCACAGAGCAAGCGTGAGCGGCCCATTCACCCGCGGCCCGCCAAAGTAACGGCGGCACAACAACCTAATCCAGCCAACACACAAAGAAGCCAGCAGACACAACCTGGATGTTCTGGCACAGCGGAGAGCAGACAGTGCTGACAGAGCTACACACAGGACAAGACCACAAAGCGCACAGCTCGTGTGGATGGTTTACGTGAACAGAGGCCGAATGAGAACAGAGCTCCAGCTTTTTTTTTTTTTCTTTTTTTTTTTTTTTATAGGACGAGCTGATAAACCATCCACACTGGACACGACAACCGCTCCGCGACACTCTACAAAAATACATTACATACACTTTTAGTGCAAAGCTATGGCTTCAGGAACAACGTGCTCGTACAAATCAGCGTTTGTCGAGCAGGTTGCTTTATCTGCAGAATATGAGGAGTGTCCAGAGAAACGTGAATCAGACAGTCAATCAAGGCCAAACTTAGAGCAGTTAGAGCGATCGACAGGATGGCAGATTACGGCCTGGATACTTGTGTGTGTGCGATTCTCCGACACTCCTCATACAATAAACACTACAAAGTCACCTTCAGTTCCTGCAGCTGGTCAGGATCATAAAGTTTAGGAGAAAGTGCTTGGGCTAGGAAAGCGTCAAGTTCGTTACGACGCAAAATTCTTAATCCTGGCCAATGTAACATAAACCTGAAGCAAAACACAGAAGGTCAACAGTGTTACAAACACCAGGCACTGATCATCTGTCTTATTCATCCTCACCCTCTCTCTCACCTCTCACCTACACATTGACATGTTCACATGTTATCTGTAAGGCGTAGGGCTACAGTCCGTCCTGGCTGTCAGCAGTCTACTCACCGCAGCACACAACAGAGCACCAAGAGGGGCGTTGGGACGTTGGCAGGGTTCAGCATGGCCGGAGTGTCGGAGCGCATGCAGGCCAGGAACGCTCTCATCCTGCGGTTCTTGTCCTCCACGGCCTTCCCCAGCCACAGCTTCTTCAGGTTGGGACAGGTCCACTCCCTGAAGGGCAGAGCCTCCACCAGCTCTGGGGTGTGGGGAGACTTGCCTTTGTAGGCGGCCCACTCTTTAACCATGACATGTGTGTCTGTGGAACAACATTTGGAAGAGATCAGGGGGTTTGTGTTCATGAAGCGTCCCAGGTTCTGTCCTGGAAACTGGGCTGAAGCAGACTTCCTACATTTGCTCATGGAGACCGTGTGATGCTGTTTGGAGACACTCAGCTGTAAACTGAAGTGGCAGTGACATGGTGCATTTCTGACAGCTGTGTTGTATATTATTATAACTAATAAACAGTGGAAACATTTGAGCTGCAACAATAAATTCATTCTGATTAATAAATGGATTATTTGATTAACATGAAGTCAACCAGAAACTATTTTAACAAACGACTGATCGTCATTTTTTAAACTAAAATATCAAATCAGAGTGTCTGCTGCTTGTTGTTGGTATATATATCACTGTGAACTGATTTATTACTATAAACAGATATCTGCATATCAATCTGTAGACAAGCCATCAAGATTACAGAACAGAACAGTCTGTGTGTGGAGAGAAAAACTGCCCAAATACAATGTCAGAACCCATCAGCTGACTCTGACCATGATTTAGCTTTTTATTGAAGTTATCTTCATTCATATGCAGAGATCAGTTTATGAAGAGGCAGAGGAAGTCGTCACCCGGATATTCATCATCGGTATCCTGCATAGAAACTTTGGCCGTCACCCTCAAATCATTGTCCGATGGGTTCTGAGATTGTGACTAATGGTCGGACACTTGAAGAGATCATTTCTGGTTCTGGGAAATTATGGGACAGTTTTCTCTGTTATGTGGCATTTTGCAGACAAAATGAGTGATTCATTGAGGCAATGATTAAACAGAAGAATACATTTGCAGCCCAAAAGAAAATTTAATTTTTATACGTGTAGCCTTCACGTGTATACTGAGGCAATCCAGATTATACATGAAACAATATGAGGCCAAAATTAAGAGAGTTAAATGTCATGTTATTTATCCACAGGCTGCTGTGTGACACATCACACATGTTTTACATGTCTAATGTACAACCCCAATTCAAAAAAAGTTGGGATGTTGTGTAAAATGTAAATAAAAACAGAATGCAATGATTTGCAAATCTCACAAACCCATATTTTATTCCCAATAGAACATAAACAACATATCACGTGTTAAAACTGAGACATTTTATCATTTCATGGAAAATATTAGCTCATTTTGAAATTGATGGCAGCAACACATCTCAAAAAAGTTGGGACAGAGCGATGTTCACCATTGTGTAGCATCCCCTCGTCTTTTGTCGGTACATGTCCGTGAAGTGAGAAGATCACTTCCTGGAGTTTTGGGAGAAGAATGTTGTCCCTTTCTTGTCTAATGCAGCATTCTAACTGCTCAACAGTCCTGGGCCTTTGTTGCTGGATTTTTTGTTTTATGATACACCAAATGTTTTCAATTGGTGAAAGGTCTGGACTGCAGGCAGGCCAGTTCAGCACCCATACTCTTCTCCTGCAAGATGTTGTGAAGGATGCAGTGTGTGGTTTAGCATTGTCTTGCTGAAATATGCAAGGCCTTCCCTGAAAGATACATTGTCTGGATGCGAGCATATGTTGCTCTAAAACCTCTATGTACTTTTCACCCAGAGACTCCTCCTGATTCTCTGAATGTTTGATGATATTTTACACTGTAGATGGTGGGATCTTCAAAGTCTTTGCAATTACATTGAGGAACATTTTTCTGAAATTGTTACACCATTTTTAGACGTAGTTTGTCGCAGATTGGTGAACCTCTGCCCATCTTTACATCTGAGAGGCTCTGCCTCTCTGAAATGCTCCTTTTATACCCAGTCATGTTCCTGACCTGTTGCCAGTTAACCTAATTAACTGTCAAATGCTCCTCCAGTTGTTTTTGATTTGTGCTGTATACTTTTCCAGCCTTTTGTTGCCCGTCCCAACTTTTCTAAGATGTGTTGCTGCCATCAATTTCAAAATGAGCTAATATTTTCCATGAAATGATAAAATGTCTCAGTTTTAACACGTGATATGTTGTTTATGATCTATTGGGAATAAAATATGGGTTTGTGAGATTTGCAAATCATTGCATTCTGTTTTTATCTACATTTTACACAATGTCTTACTTTTTTGGAATTGGGGTTGTACATTAGTGCCACATTTACATGTATTGTGCAATATTGCTTCTTTTAACTAAACATATCTCTGCCATCCATAATAAGACTGAATTAATAATTACATTAACAATAGTAACGCAGCTTGTTTTTTTCAGAACCTCAGTGCTGAAATCTGTGTCTTCCCTTCTACAGAATTATTTGTGTTTGTTTCAGATCGATCTGACTTTGTTAATTATTTTAATACGACATTGCGTCGCTCTGTTTGGTTATTGCTCCTTTCACCTCCTCCATGTGCTGTCACAGCGGAGTCTTACTGGAGGAAGCTGACTGTACTTGGAGCTTGAGCTCATGTAAACGCACTGACAGCCTTGATGAACCTCTCTCTCCTCCCTTCTGCCTGAACACCATCTCCTGGTGACAGGTAGGGACACCTCTGGAGCTCTCCAGATATCAGCAGAGATGATGATTGATTTCTTAAGTTAAGAAAGCTGCTACAACACTTTAAGTCACAAAGGTACTTGATAAAAACCTGAGTAACACAGTGCCATGAAGAGAGCAGGACTCACATTCAGGGAGGCAGTTCTTCCTCATGGCGAGTCTCTCAGCCTTCTTCCTGGCCTCGGCCAGGCTGAAGAGCACTCCGTAAACATATTGACGGATAGGCCGAAACAGCTGCACCGCTGAAGGCAGGTCTTTGTTTGCTTCATCTTCAATGGTGACAGATAGCTTAATCTCTCCCTGCAAAGACACACTGTTACCTAAAAGCTTCACCGTGCCACAAACAAGTCACTGTAGATACTTCAGATTCCACACATCAACATGGTGCCTGTGTACACCTGGCATCACTTCTGACAACACGTATGAACATGATTCAAATAAAGCCTGTTTACAGCTCGTATTAATGTGTGGGGGTGATCGGATCACAAGTGGACGGCTCTAAATACAAGGGTAAAAGACGCACTGGGTTCAAACCACTCAAACCAAGGTGCCATGGTGGTTTAGTGGCACAGTTGACCACATATCATTCAAAGTGGAAATGCTAATGCATCGTGGACCACATAGAAGAACCGCCTACACAAAACACGCTGTCTGATCTCCATTTGGTTCACTGATGCTGATTATGTTTGAGGCCTCTTAACCTGCCAATCTAAGCAGCAGATGTTTGTGAACACATAGTAAACGTAATATCACCAGACTGCCTTAAAAAATTGTGCTATTTTGACAGTTTAGTGCTGAGTGAGGAGCAACTTAACAGATGCAAAACGGCTGCAACAAAAGAGCTTTTTCACAGCAGCCATTTTGACATGAAATCGTAGAGTAAACACAGGTGTATCCAATGATACTGATTAAGGTTCCATTCCATTTATTGTAGCAGCACCCTGACTCTGTTTTACCTGAATGGAACTGACCCTTAAAGTCTGTGTAAAGGAATAAAGTAAAGTAAAGTAAATATGTGTTCTGAGTTTGTCAGACCAAAGAAGAAAGTATTATTAACCACCCAGCAAATTTGAATAATTAAAAATATCGACAAGTTTATGAAATTAGGTGTTAAAATCAGGTAAAAATGAATTCTCAGCTCCAGGACTGTGGGGGTGTGTCCTCTGAATGTGCTGAAGCCACGCCCACTCATGGGAGGAGTCAAGCAGCCATTTTAAAATGACTGAAACATGTCAGATGAGTTCAGAAAATGACATGACTAACTTTGAAACACTCTGAGCGAGATGAATTCATCTCTATCTCTCTGCTCAGGGTGGCCTCAGCGTGTCATCGAGCCACCCTTTAAGGACCGCCCACAAAAATCCTGGACTGAAAACTGGTGAAAAACTGTTTGAACCTATAACTCCACATTTCAGTAATATATCGTTCAAAGTCTTTTCACGTGTTTTCAGCAACTATTTTCCAACATATTTAATGTATTTTGAAAGAAATCTCAGAATTGCCTTTACACGGATTAGAATTATTTTAATTGGTAACACTTGTGTTTACTATTTCATGTCAAAATGGCTGCTATGAAAAAGCTCTATTTGGCATTAAATGCAATACATTACTGTTTCTTCTAAAAATATTGTTGGTCTTTCCTGCCAGCATTTAGCAGCTAGGTGTTTGAACACACTGTTTCAAATCTATGTAACTTCTTTGTCACCGGTTGAAATCGTCACCAGACTCCCTTAAAAGAAAACGAACAATTTTGTGAGGTGTTATTTTTTTGTGCATTCTTGCAAATTAACGTTAAATATTGTGTCTGTTCGTCCCAGCGTGTTGGTGACTACTGTTGAGGCACCATTTGAAAACAAAAAAGCTTTTGGTCCTTTAAAACTGAAATGATGGACGTGTTCATGTGCATGTAGAGCGGTGAAAAGACGCACGTGGAGACGCATTCTAATGCGGCTGTGATCGGATCACCCATGATGCCTGTTGATGTCAGGTGTAACCAGGCTCAAAGAGACACTGACTGTCCTAACAAAATAACAGCTATCAGTCTGGACGACGCCACCCCCTGACCTTGGTGAGAGCATGGTAGATGTAGGGGTACATAAGGCCCTTCTTGTGTCTGTGCTCGGCCACCCGCAGGACCTCGGGGGCCACGTCAGGGAGGGGTGGGATGGTGATGTCCATGTGGTTCCTGGTGGGCATGGAGAGCAGGGAGGGGATCTGGGCATTCAGGCTGTGGAGACCTCCGACCTGTGACCCCGGGCTCACAGTCAAGGTCACGCAGAGGTCAGCCTGAGGACAGACGGACGTTTCACTTTAGTTACTTGGCGACATGTCTGATCAGGTGTAACGCGTTACTTATGTTTGCACTCACTTTTGTTTGGTCCCCCAGGTCTCCCTCTGATGTGTTTTCAGAATGTGGAGTGTGTCCGTTTTTCTCCCAGCCTCCCTTATGGTCACTGACATGACTGAAGAAGAAACAGAAGCAGACACGTGACTCAGTTTCAGAGTAAAGATAAACTGGAGGTGGACCAGAAATCAACACACACACACCAGTGTGACGGCCACTCAGAGTACACCACAGTCTGTTTCATCTGATAATTAGTGCCGGCTTAAAGCAGCATTCAGACAGGTTTGCTGTATAAATCAACACTGAACCACAAGATCACGTTAGAATCCATCTTTCCAGGCTTCAAGCAATGTGCTTGTGTAAAACAACAATGGCGGCTGCTAAAGAGGTTAGCATAGCTGCTGCTAGCATCAGTATGTCTTCAAAAGAAGAGCAAAGAATGACACTGGAGAATGTTCTGGATGGAAAAGATGTTCCCGCTCTTCTTCTGACTCACTTTGTTCAGAGTTTGACTGTTATACGGTTCATTATACAACAAGTAGTTCTGACCAAGAAATCTGATTGGTCAGCTAGACATTTAGAATGTGCTCAAATCAGCATGACCGCACACCTGACTCATCACTATAAATATTACTCCGCCATCTCCATGGCAACGTTGTAACTACCGAAACTGAAGAAGAAAACGGGCTACAATAGTATATAATAATATTATATAATATATATAATAAATAAATTGTTTCGTTGTTAATTCTGATTTGTATGGTGGACGTAGTTTCGATGAATGGTTGGAAGAGGATGAAAAGAACTCAAAACCAAAGAGAGATATGTGCCGATGTCAAGAGAGGAGCTTAATCAGTCGGAGTTGTCAAGGAATGAAGTCAGTACGTCCCGTCTTAATATGTACACTTGAGATCAACATTTAATAAAGTAATACATCTGAATTTCAAATTTCAGCTTTCTTTAATGAATATTCTGTGTGTTATGGAGCTGTTAGACCACCTTGTTAATACAGGTGTGTACCTCGTTGATACAGGTGTGTACCTCGTTAATACAGGTGTGTAGCCTACCTCATTTGTGTGCGGCACGTTGGAGATCAAACAGTTCAGTGAGCGCAGAGAAAATGTTGTTTTTGAAGACTAAAGGTGGACTAATGTGGACTGAAGAGGAATATCTGGTTAGATAAAAACATGTTGTTCATTTTGGAAATGATTCCATCGATCTTTGTTCAATACATTTTGACTTTTGGACTTTACAACGCTGTGGAGTTACTGGAAATGTTTGGATCATCCTCCATCAGCTGTGCCGGTGAGTCGCTGATACGCTGCTAGCTTCAAAATAAATGTGAAGTTCACGGACCGAGGAGCCAAATCTGTCCATGGAAAAATCTCTTTTTCAGCAGATATCTTAGTCACTACAAGACTGAACTAGCAAAGCAGTTTAGTGTTTATATGTGCGCTATTTATTCAGTTTGGGAAACTCCACAATCTCCAAAAGCTCTGACGGGACTAGAAAGCGTCTCCGTTGCTAGGTCGTCACTAAGGCTAAGAGTCTACTGCTGTGACTGATTGTTTCTCCGTCTATCTCCATAGAAACTGAGATCAGAACAGAAACGGTGAGCAAAGAAATGTTTATTCTGAGAACAAATTGCCCCAAAACATGAATATCTTTTGATTTGATATTTGACTTAAGTTGGTAATTGTATAATCGCAATATTACACTCGAGGGTGTGCTTTAATGTCATTATTGGCACGACAGTGATGCTAACGGACCTCAGTGCAAACGCCTCAGTCCACACCGCATCACTGTCGTGCCAATAATGACATTAAAGCACACCCTCGAGTGTAATATTGCTTAATTGATCTGATTGGTTGAAGCTTGCCTGTGATAGACAGATTGTTCATCCAATCACCTGTCTCTATTCTTTTTTTTTAAGTGCCTGCAGTTTCCAATGACAACTTTCCAGATAGTTCTGTGTAACAAACCACCTGTTGCAGTCAGGTTCTGCACTGACCCCGTTTGCCCCAAATTAAATTCTAGTGCTCATATCTTCTTCGATAGGAGGCGGGAGTGGGAAACAGCTGGCCAGTTGTGAATAAAGATTTCCATTTTTCTGGTGACTCAGTAAAACATTTTGCAGACAGAGCTTCAGTGTCTGGAGGAGTCATGTGTTCATTCAACTAAACGAGACATGAACTCTTCATGACCTCAGAGGCATTTCTGTTGTTAGCTCAAAATTCTTCTCTCCAGCAAAGCTTCATGTCTACACAGAGACATCACAACATCATAATGACTCTTAGTACAAGGTGTCTCAATCTCCACAAGGTTTGATTTAAATGAAGCATTTATGTCAACGTATGTTGCGAATAAACACTGAGCAGAAATAACACAAGCCAAAGATCTGCTGCAGGTAGAAGGTCCCCACACCTTTTTAAACATTAAATTCAAGGACTTTAAGGACTTTCCAGGCCGAATTCCCTCAAATTCAAGGACTCCACACAGCGACACAGATCAGACATTAGTAACAACACTGAGAAGCTCACAGATAATTAAAAACAGAGAGGTCCAAATGTGTGAACACTGCTCCACCTTCTCTGACAAAGCGACACAATATACCATGTACACTGAGCAATACTCATTATTTATTTAGTTCAAGCACTTTCAATGGCACTACATTAGCGAGTACCATAGTTTCTCCTTCAGGTTCTGAAGAGGAGGGTGAGACGAGGGGTATTCATTTGGTTGCAATCTGCGACCGCACAACTAAGTCGCTACTAAATCCTACACACTGGACCTTCAAATGTTTTCTTTGCTCCATCAGTGGCACCCAGTCAGTCTTGGAAAAATGTTTCATACAGTCATATTAACTGGAGAAGAGCATGGAATAAGAGTTTCTCCTACACAGGAGGTATTCAGTTGTTTTTTTTATCAGCAACCTCACCACTAGATGCTGCTAAACCCAACACACTGGACCTTTAATGCCTGTTACTAAAGTGCCAGTTTTACTGGAAACAATGGCCGCAGTCGAATAGTCAATTTTGCTCATGAAGGTTGCTCACTGAGTGAAATGACCCGGAAGTATTAGCGTAGCCGCCATGATAAGAGCTGTTCGAATTCTGTTAAGGAAAGGAGCTTCAATGCTTCCGGACCATCCTTTACCATCCTTGACCACAATTCCTTGCGGCAGCGACCAAAAAAAAAAAAGAATTGACGCACCATTCAGTCATTCACAACCAGACATAAAAAAATATATATATCAATTTTAACAACAAAAAACTGTGTGATGTAGCCTGCAGCACTTCTGTGACAGGTGGACAATATTCATTTATTATTTGAATTCTGACGTTGATAATGAAGTCATATTTTTCACCGGGTTGTCCATGTTTATATTTCCCGCATGACACAACACGGTCAGAGCGCACGGGGAGAAGTATCTCGCGTTTTGTAGTCCATCTTCTGAACTTTGTAGTTTTACCACAGGTCACGTCAATAACATTCGCCGTCGCATAATGACGTAGTCTAGTGTAAGTGCGGTCGGATTCTCTGAACACCACGGTCGTCTTCGCCTAACTCCCTATGAATTCTCCTTCACATCTTTCCTTGACCTCGTGACGTTTTCCATCAAGGTCAAGGAAAAGTGGTTAGGAAAGGACTTAGGACTGTACCCAATGTCAGGACAAAATACTGACAGGAAATGAAAGGAGAAAATTATTTTCTTGGAAACAAGTAACAACGTGTAGTCATCTGCTAATACACTTCAACTGTAAACTAACTTCCCGTCAACATGACAGACTGGTGCCCTCTAACAGCTGATGAGTTTCTCCATGAATGCAGACAGTAGCAGAGAGTAAAGCGTCGCGCTGAACTCACTTGGCAGTTGTGCCTGAGCTCTCTTCATTCTCCGAGGAGGAGGAAGTGGACGAGGCGTTGAAGAAAGCGCTCTCTGTGTGGTTGGGGCTGTCGGCCTGGCCCGGGTTGATGGGAGAGGACCTCTCGTACAGCGGTGTGTGCTTCCCTTCCTGTGGAATGTTGAAGGTGTTCTGCTCCACGGGGGCCCTCTCCACAGAGTCCAGAGTCAGGCTGCGATCCACCAGAGGCTCTGGGTATGAGTGCTGGACCTCAGAGAGGGAAAAAAACAAACATGTGTCATTCTCATGGAGCTGAACCACCTGCAGTGTTTCACTGAGTCTCTCAGTCTTACCCCAGATTTTACAGGCAGCGGCACCTGTGGAATGTTGAGCATTTTTGGAGATGGCACTGCAGCAGGCACTCCCATGTGTTTTGGTCTGACTGTGGAACGAACAGAAAACATGTCAGCGTGTGGACCGAGGAGAGGCTGGAGCTGCTGCACAGAGCTGCAGGGATCAGTGAGGACAACAAGGACGTGTCGGTGTTTGTTTCTGGGAATTTGGAGGTTAATTTAAAGAAGACAGGTGAGGAGACTTATTTTAGACGTTCAGGTGGAGCTGAAACACCAACTTTGATATTCTGATCTTGATACAGCTCCTTCAGATTTGTTTTAGAACGTTCAGAACGTTCATAGTATGTATATGTATCAGCCTGAGGTGTTTTCTGGCAGAGAGAGGAGAGGAGCAGGCTCTGGACTCAAAGCGAGCACTTTGCATTCACACAGCCCTGCAGGTCTGTAACGTCATTGCTTATTCAAATACGATTTCCCACAGACCTTATGACATCTACCCACCTAAGTGTGGAGGGAAGTGAGGGGGGATGCTGGCCACTGAGTAGTACTCCACTGCCTTCTTGAAGCGGATGACTTTGTCATCAGTGCACGACTAAAAGAAAACACATTGAGTGAGATTAGAACACACACACACACACACACACACACACACACACACACACACACACAGCACACACACAACACACACACACTACACACAGGTTTACAGTGAACTGCAGGTTTGTCTGCTTATATTCAGCACCTTGCTGCAGCCTTTTAAGACTCTGCTGAACAGTTTGCTTTTTAGTTAGATTACCTCGTACATGCCGGTTTATGTCTGACGGTAATTACACAATGATTGTAAATACAGGATGTGTTATTGTTCAGACTGTTGTTGGCATACAGTCTGCTCTGACAGAGAAAAACTCATCTATTGACTTTAAAGTGGTTAAAATACAAATGAGGACAGGAAACAGTGATCAAGTCACGTTAGCAGTTTTTCCTCTTCAGCAGCACATTTATCACTCAGAGTGTGTGACAGAGTACCACTTCCACACCAAAATGACTGACACCCACTGACAACACACAGCTGTAAACAGTACCAAACTGTACCAAACATATTATGAACTGAGGCTGACACTTTGACGTGTGTCCACAGTGGAAAATGATTAGAAAAACAATTTGAATGCTTACATCTATCTACTGAGATGAGATGTTCACCTTCACTACAGTCCAGGAGCAACCAGCTAAATCTTAAAATGTGCAACCTGACTTTGTTTTAGCAAATCAGCTCCTCCGCAGCGCCTCCTCATGCTACATATGTGATCAGTCTGTCAGGCTCCAGACAAGAAGAGCACAACTTCTTTCCAGCCAAAGACGTCTGACAAGATAAAGAACATACCAGGGACCCCCCTCATGTGTGTCCTTTGGAATAATCTAGACCATTTGTTACACTTGTTCACTAAATGTATCACCATTTATGGAAATGTAAGTACCAGAAAGCCTGTTTGAACAATAGTTCTCACTTTAGAAAGAATCCACTCTGTGACTAATTCATTCAAAAAGTGACACTGTGTCATCAACTCTCAGGTGGACTGTGAATGTCCAGTTTTCAGTGGCAGCTCGACACATCATCGAATTCCACTTTTCATACCTGTGAATGCTTGAAGATGTCTTTAGCGATGGCCTCCAGGTCGGTGACGTCTGGGATGTTACGGACGTAGTCCGCCACAGCCTTGATTACAACGTCACAAGGTGGGAGCACAAGCTGGTGGGCACGCACCTGAGGAATGATACACACACACACCACTTAACTTTACTTTCTGCATTTTATCTAGAGCAGTGGTTCCCGACCCGGGGCTCAGGATCCACCTGAAGGGTTCCTCAAGGTTTCCTTATTAATTCATTACTATTCAGACCGTTTCACTGTTGCGTTTGAGAACATAAAAAATCTCCATGGTTACTCAAATAATCGATCCAGAATTCAAAAGGTGCATTCATCGGCTGCAGATTCTGAATTTCTTTCTGAAATGCACCCTGGGAGTTGCAGTGAACATCTCCCCTTAAGTTTTTATGTACAGTACTGTCCACTTCTTAATTAAAGAGGCAGATATTTTCTAATGTCTCATGGTTTTCATCTTTAATGCTGCTGATTCAACTGGAGAATTTCATGTCCAGCAGAGTGCAGTCCATGTTATTGCAGTTATTACTAAGTATCCTAACCAGCGAGTATCCAGGGTTACACGTGGCTTGGCAGACGTGGTTGGCTAACTGATAAAAAACAAACAGCAATAAATTTATTGCCTCAGCCCACAATGAGGAAATAAACAACAGCAGCTGCAGGACCAGACAGTTTGTCTCCAAAGCAAATATACGATTTTATAGGTTCTGTCTGAACACAACTTTATGATCTCATCAGAATGAACATGAACATAATGCACTTTGAATAATATCTGCAGCATCCATGCGACTCATTATTTTGTTGATAAGTTTTTAAGTCTCAGGTTAGATATAGACTACAGCTGCCAACACAGTGAGACTTATGTGATGTAAAGACACAATGTGTGGTCATCTTTTGAAAGACTGTTACACATTTATAACCATACCACCTTCTCCAACTATTCCATTTTTAGGATAATAAGGCTGTTTCAAATATGGTAATTTGGGAAAATTATGAGCTCAATTTTCTATATTTATGACCTATGAAAGATTTATTGGGTGCCGCTGAGGGTTTAGTGATATCTTGCGGCGACTGATGAATACCCCTTGCCTCACCCACCTCTTCCGAGCGTAAAAAAGAGTCCCCAGAGTCCCCATCTATGCTGGTGGAATTGGTGGAAGAGGACAGCAGCGTCTGTCGATATAAAAGTCTCATTCTAAGATAAAACACACTTTCTTATTTCAAGTGATTTACTTCCTCCTAAATCCTACACACTGGACCTTTAAGGGGCAGCGGCAGAAACCAGTCAACACGTGCGAGTGCTCTATGAAGTCCTGTTGAGTGTCACTTTGCAGTGGAATGTAATGTGTCAGTGTGGTGGGTAGTTCAGCCCCAGTCGAGCTCTACATGTAAACCAGATGGCTTTGTGTTTAATCACAGCTAGTCATTTAAAAAGTAACAGCTGAAACACTTACATGGAGCCCTCGAACTGTCTGCTGCTGCTGTCACGCAACTGTTTGACTCAGCCGTGCACCCATCTACAAATATCCTGTTTGTGTGAGCTGTGCTGTGCTGTGCTGCACACTGGACCTGCATGAACATTCAGCCACATCTCAGCGTCCAGCTCGGTGGCAGCTGCTGGTAAAGCTCCAGAGAGATGCATCAACAGATTCAGAGTCATTTTGTTGTCATCAATTATCACCAAACAAGCCGCGATGTCCTCAGTCCTTCTTTCAACTGCATGAAAGACACTGACATGACCATGGACCTTCCTTTCAATAAAACCGGTACAAGCACGTTGACTTCTAGTCTTTGTGTTCAAAGCTCGGTAAGAATGAGCAAAGAAACCTCACTACGAGTACCGGAGTCCTTCATGAACACACAGGTTGAGAGAGTTTTGGTTGTTGTTTGTTTCTGTTTTTTTTGTTTTTGTCTGTGCTGGTATGAAAAGGGCAGAGCAAGGTTGGAAAAAAAGGTGACGTCACAAACACACCTATTGGGATTTAGCAAGATTTGAAACAGGATGTGATGAAAGCTGTGGAGTTCAGGTCAGGCCACTGTCAATCAAACATTACAGGGTCACAAAGAATACCGATGAAGCAGATTAGCCGAGTTTTGAAGTGCTGAACTCGTCATGATTCAAGTTATCTGAGGAGCTTTAATGCTGTACATGTCACTGCAGACTGGATATTATGCTCTGATCTATGAACTAGCTGCCGTGTTCCTGCAATTTAAGCTTCATTAAAGGGGACTCGGGTGATTTAGTGTTGCACTTCCATAAACTTGGAGGACCGAGAGACAATTAAAAAAGAAAAAAGGATGGACAAAAGCAGAGATATTCTGACTTTTAGCCCACATTCAGACAGGAACGCCGCAGGGTTGTGCGGGTGTGGGGGGTAGAGGGGGGCTGAGGTGGGGTGCTGGGGGTGTGCTGAACCTAACCACTGTGAAACAATCAGAAAATAACTTTTAATTTCACTTAACCGGCTTTCTCAAGGCCAGCACTCGCTCACTCTTGCCCCTGTAATGGTCCTACATTTCCCACCATGCAACCTAGCGTCACCAGAGATTACTGAAGTGGAGATTTTCTGAAAGCTCACAGTTCATGTACATGATTTCTTGTATCATACTCACAACTTCATGGCAGCACAACATCACACAACTGTTTCCACAGAGTCAATCATTTCTCCTTGTGTGTATAAAACTGGTGGAGTTTAACTTTAAAGATGCTTTTGTACTTTCTGTTGAGAAAAGTCAAAGACAGTGGTGATTTTACTGAGAAATGCTTTCATTGAGGCACACTGCAGGAGCAACGCACTCACCTGAATAAAGTATAAATAAATATCTACCGGTCCTGTGATTTTCGTATTCATACACTGTGCCTTTAAATGAGCCGTCACGACTAAGACAGGTTGTGATGTCATAACTACACAGTCACACCCCCCTCAGCCACGCCCCCAGCACAGCCCACATGGACACACCATCCAGATAGGCTACAATCAGTTACCTGTGGTTGACCCGACCCTGTATCTCTGTCTGTCTGTCCAATCAGAAGAGAGGCTCGTTAATATTAACGAGACAAAACGCAACACAAAACGCCCTGTTCTAGCTAGAGCTGATGGAACCATGAGAGAGGAGATGTAAGACTTTACTGAGATGGTTTTAGTACCATAAAACTAAACAGCGGAAAACTCCAGAATACCTCTGAAGTCTTTACCTTCAAAGATGCTAATGGATGCTCTGGACCAAGTAAGCTCCAGTGAAAGGCAGCCAAGTCTTCATCAGGCAGTATGTGATTTCCTTTCAAACAAAACAGGACAGTTGTGTTAGTCATCTAGACCATCAGTTATTCTGTGCGGCACTGTACCATCACACCAACCAACCTAAAAGTGATGCAAAAATGACAAAACGATTTGGGTTGAGGTCAAGCTGCCGTGCCACTTCGTGCATCAGGTACTGGCTGGTGGTGAGGCTTTTGCCGTTGCGGCTCAGTTTGAGGGCGTGTGCGCTAAAGTAGTACGGGATGTTGCACAGGGCGTAGTCCGAGTCGTAGGCCACCAGGCCGTGGAAGCCGTTCTCCCTGCATAAGGCTATCACTTCCAGGTGGTGGTCCTCGATGCTCTGGACAACCTGAAGAGCAGGAAAGACAAGAATTAGACTTTAGATGCTAAAAGCCTCAAAATAAACCTCTTACACAGACATGGTGTATTAGGCACTCGAGAGGAGGCCGCAGAAACAGGATTACAAACCAGGTGCTGTTTCATTTGAGCCGCTCTGAGTGAATAAGCCCTGCACAGCTGATTGGATACTCGAAGAAAGGGAGACAAATAATTGGCTATATGTTTAAAATGTTACCCAGGGTCAAAATAATACTGACACCATACACAGAATTGAACACATAATGCATCACCGTGTTGTCTGAATGAAATCTTGTTAAATCCTGTTGGACCCTGATTGGTTATTGGTTTCTCCCCCCCCCCCATACCTCAAGTTTCAACATCTAATCCTGATTCAGCTTCACATTTAAAATCTGCAAACCACACTTCATGGAACTCGCTGGGAAACTTGATAAGGTGTCGGCCTGCCATGACCAATTGAATGTTACAGACAGCAGAAACTGGATATTTAGGGATTCCCCTTTAAAATGGATTGAATGTGGATCAGTCCATACCTATTTGGAGATCAGGCGTCTGCCCAACACTCAAATCCATCTTTTTTTTTATCTACCTGCCCGGAGATAACGGATGCAAATGAGCTGTTGGCTGACTACAGAACAAATAAAACAAACTTAATAAGGTCACTATCGCCCCTGATACCAACACAGCTGATCTGTCGTTTTGATGCGCAGCTTGTGCAAAAATGTGAAGAAATGGTTAAGCCAGCTCAAATGTGACTGAACGAAACCTGCATGCTGAATCAGATGCAGCTGGACTGTTACAGTGCGCTTTAGTTCATTCAATACTCGGCTAACATATGTGGGAAATTCTGTTTTCCTGCAGAAGTATTAATTCTCTTAATATGCCAATCAGTGAAAGATAACCACCACAGTGTCAGAGAGTCAATTCACTATCATAGCAACCAACAAATATTCACAGCTGACAGGAAGCAGGGACTTTTGATTGATGAGTAATTAATATTGTGTCAGCACTCAGTGTTTGTCTCAGACTGGGGCAGTCTAAACAAACAGCTGGCCTGTTATTAATGATCAAACCTTGTTCCAGTGTTGATCACATGCATTCATAGTCATAACATCAGAATGAGTCCAGTATTAAACAGCAGGCCACTGACTCCACTGCTAACACTCCCAGAGGCTCACTGCTTAACTTGGCCGGTGGACACAGCTTTTATCATGGGTGAAGTTGGCAGTGGTGACATGGTGGGCAGCTAGCAGGCTAACCAGAGAGCAGCCTGCTAATGTGTGTAGGTCCAGAGTGGCTCGGCTCAACAGGCACCGCCAGGCCGAGTTTTCACTCACCCCGACGCGAAACCTGAGAAGTGCCAGTCGGATGCAGTGGGCCATGCACACGGGAGGAAGGAACCAGACTTTGGGCGGCGGGGTGCCCTTGTTCTGGATGTGGCTGATGATCTGCTGGGCGGTCTGCCTCTCGTTCACCTGTCGCTTGACCCACTCGTGAAGACGGCCTTTCTCCAGGGCGCCATTGAAGCACACCAGGAGCTCAATGTTGCCGTTGAAGCAGGCCTTGGAGAGGGCGGCCAGGTAGCCCAGCATGTGGTTCCACTGGCCGCCGCTGACCCAGTCGGTGTAGAAGCCTCCGTAGAGCCGGTGGAGGCAGTTCTCGGCGTCCACTAGTAGTCTCAACGGACTCTGAGGGGGTCTCTGCCGGCCACCTCCAACCATACTCCCCCGGGCCAGCTTCTGGAGCTCCACCGGCACCACAGCGGTGGGGCAATGCTTTTCAATGTACTCTTGGAAACCTTGAACACCCATGATGAGCGTCTGTCAGGAGAGACGGAAACTTAAAAGTGAGTGTTAAAAAAAGCGAAATATCGGAGGAAATCAAACCGAAGGGGGTAGCAGAGCCTCTCCCCCTGACAGTGACTGACAGCCGGTCGGTAGCTGTGGATATTGCAGGAGTTGGAATAATTTCGAAAGAAACGAAAGAAGGCTGCTACTCAGGCATCGTCACTTTTTGGTGAGTTGTTTTTTTTTTTGGTTCATGGCTGCTAGCTGCCATGTGTCGGTTCACGGAACCATGTCTGAGGCTGTAAGTCTGTCGGAGTGAGAGGGAGACAGGGGGAACACATGACGACACGACGCACCGGCACGTAGAGCGGCGCGCGAGGAAACCAAGAGAATTTACTGCTGCGTACTTCCGCTTTGCTTAATTTAGCTAAAGTTTTTGCTAAACGTTACGTTACTGCGTCAGTTCAGAAACATTACGTTAGTTTATTGACAGAAAGAATGGTGTCATTAAAGTCAGTGGAAGTAACTGTTTATACAACCGCACCGCGCAGACAACGTTAGCTAAATAGTTTGATGAGATGAGTAGCCTCCATTGTAAGTTCTGCTGTCCGTGGTTATGGCCAGCAGAACTGGAGTCCAAAGGCTGGAGGTGAACTGTCTTGACAAGATTGAATCTTTGTGTTTGAGGGTTTTGTTTCCTGATTTGCGGTGAGGTCACAGGTTTATCTCCAGTCTTTGGTGCAAAGCAGCCAATCAGCGCTCAGTGGTTTTCCCATCTGTTGTAGCAAAAGTTTGGAGTGAATTTACTGTCATCTAATGACAGGCCTAAAAATAACTGACATTTTGCATGTTCAAAAGTTCAGCATAGCAAGAACCATCTCAACAAAGAGCCGAGCACTGCAGTGGTTGCTGTGGTTCGTCAGATTTCAGAGAAGGCCAATGAGCAGACTGTGCTCTTTACAATAGTATAAATAAAGTACTGTCACCACAGAAAGTTTTATCATATAGAGTTTATGCAACAGGTTTTGCTTTAGACATTTTTGTTTTTAAATCTCACAAAGACCAGCTGTTCTGTTTTGACCCAAACGATTACTGGATTTCATTTAGTTTTCTATAACAACATTTTAATTAAAAAAAGAAAGAAAAAGAGAGTAGCAGAAACTTTGCATAATGTTAAATAATGTGACTATGATGTAAAATATATACATTTAAATTAGAGTCATGAAGTAAAAGCCAAATGTCGTGAGCAGATCATCTGAGTCCCTGTGCAGTAAACCTGTGTCTCAAACACTCATCGTACCTGTCAATGATTTATTATCATTGTATGCATTCACAAATTCATACACAATCTATCTCATGCTGTTCATACTGTACATGCTGTCATGTCCTCTAACCTCATGTACATAAAACTTACATATTAACCAACATATACAGTACCAATCAAAAGTTTGGACTCACCTTCTCGTTTAATGATTTTCTTTATTTCTGTTACTTTCTACATCATAGATGAACTCTGAGGACATCCAAACTCTGCTGCAGAGGAGAAGTTCATTACAGTTACCAGCTTCAGAAACCAACAATTAACAGCAGCTCAGATTAGAGCCCACATAAATGCTTCACGGAGTTCAAGCAGCAGACACGTCTCAACATCAACTGTTCAGAGGAGACTCCATGAATCAGGCCTTCATGGTCGAATTACTGCAAAGAAACCATGACTGAGGGAGAGGAACAAGAAGAAGAAGAGAACTGCGTGGACCAACAAACACAAGAAATAGATATAAGACTATTAGATATTAGAATATGACTTTGGTCTGATGAGTCAAATCTGAGATTTTTGTTCAGACTGCCGTGTCTTCATCAGACACAGAAAAGGTGAATGGATGGTATCTGCATGTGTGGAGGATGTGTGATGATGCTTTGCTGTGGACGCTGTTGATGATTTATTCAAAAATCAAGGCACAGAAACACACAAAGGCTCAGTCCTTGCTGCAGCGGTCCAGGATTCCCACTTGTGGCCCTTTTCTGCATGCCACCCCCCCCTCTCTCCCTCCCTCCTTTGCTGTCACTATCAAAAAAAGCTCAAAAATATCTTTAAAAAAGATGTTTTAGGATGAATACCTGGCAGATAAACGTGATTTCTGATTGTAAATTTCCTTCAGTCTAAACAAGCTGCAGAAAACATGTGGATGAAGTCATATCCCAACACTACTGGTAGAGGGCAGCATTCAGTTAGGAACTGTGTGAGTGCAGCAGTCATTGTATCGGCGATTTCCTAAGTAACACTCAACAATTAGGGTACAAATCATATTCTTATGTAATGCTTAACTGGAGCATGATTCATGATGATTTATTGCATTCATTAATGCAGGATGTATCACGGATTCCTGCTGCCAACCACAAACAAATGATAAAGTCATCATGATTTTATGTGATCAGTTCCACTTCATAAATGTGTGTTGTGTGTGTTAATTCACAGTTACTGTACTTACTGTACTGAACTCATTGACAGTTACTTTAAAGTTTATTTCAGACCTTTATGTACAGTATTTGCTCAGCCTGTGTGGAAGCAGAACAGTACCTGTTCTCACAGAAACATGAAGCCTTGTTTTGAGTCAAACTGGTCTTCAGACGCAAACATTTACATGCTGAACTTACATAATCATCGAGTCATGCATTAGTTAAGCATTGCTCAAGTATTACTCAAGTATATGTTTCTACCCTTACTGTAAAGCATTTCCACTTCTCCTTTATCTCTTGCAAACTTTGTTTTTCTTTAGTCAGTAAGTTGACACAGCCAACTACCATCAACCAAAGATCAGACTCAGCCCTGCTGAACTCAGCTGCTTATGAATGTATACTTTATACGATTTGCTGTTAAATAATTGAAAAACCTTTTCTGACTCGAAGACTCATACCATATAGTTTTCCATGCCTGCTCTTCAGAATGTATAATCACATGGCTGTGACTTTTAGAATGAGGTACTGAAATAGAGGCCGGACATCCACACATGAAGCAGAGCAATGTGAGTGCATCATGCTATGCTTCAAACACAGTGACTGACTGAGTCTCAGTTTAATTGAGTTTAATGACTGAAAAGTTATCCGCAACATTTCTGAAAAGAGAACTCTCACCACCTTTTGGGGGTTGTGTTTATAAATTGTAATACATTTTACAAGGAGTAACCATATATTCAGGTCTGTCATTGTACCCGGACTTCTTTTTTCACATCTTCATATTGTTGCAATGTTCCATCGTACTAGCAGTCTGATGGTGAAAAGTCCACATCGTGCTGGCATCCCGCATGCAGAAGTGGGTTGTAAGGGGTTAACTATTGACAAAATTGTTTGCATTAGACAGTTAAGCAAAACACCAAAGCGCCACCAACCCCAGGGTTCCTGTCCTGTAAAGACACACCTCTGATTTCCTTTTAGGCGTGTTGCAGTAGAGATCATTTACACTGCAGATTTTAGCGTCAGACAGATTTTTAGTCCTTAGTATGGGTAAAGCTCCAAAAACACTGGATCCTACATTTCCCATAATACAACTAACAGCATCTTAAACCCTCCCTGCCCGGTAACCCCACATCTTTCCAACTCAATAAGACTGGGGGCCAGTTTGTAATGTATTCTTTCTATTATACATTGCTATCATACATTCATAGACTCAAAGCTCAAGCTGAGATAGCCATGATAGATGACAGATGAAGTGTTTCATAAGTATTACTCTCTGTGACGAGTAATCTGACCTTTCTGTGTAGAATACACCAACTTTATATTATTTTGCGCAGACACCTAAGTAAATGTTCTTCTTACAGAGTTCAGTGCTGTTTTTTTTTATTATTATTTCTGTGTGTTTCCAGTAGACATTAACAAAACAACATAACAAGTTTTCAGTTTCTTATTTTAATATCAATAAAAATCCAACATGTGTACTCAGTCTTTTGGGAATGCATAACACATTTTTTTTAGAATATTTACATAGATATTCACAACAAGTAGACTGTATCAAACTACTACCCTGGAGAGTATACATCTTAAACAATCAAGTAATAAAATACATAAACGATAACAAACAATATTCAGAGAATATAAAACCATTGTAAATTATATATATAAAAAAATTATTTATACTTTATATTTAAAATTGCATTTTAAAATTGGCTTGAAT
This sequence comes from Argyrosomus regius, assembly GCA_946959425.1. Classification (NCBI taxonomy): domain Eukaryota; kingdom Metazoa; phylum Chordata; class Actinopteri; family Sciaenidae; genus Argyrosomus; species Argyrosomus regius. Next base: position 406,209 of record OX336885.1, read on the forward strand.
ACAGTATCCTAAATGTGCAATTTATTTCCTAACTCCACTGTGTTGAAGTGTTTTATTTTAATACAAGTACAACTCCATATTTAGATTGTTCTGCTCATCCCACTGGCTAGTTAAGCTTGAACAAAGTTGAATATGAAATGAATGAAAAAGAAAACTGATAAATGACTGAAGAATAAGCCAATGTCTTTTGCTGTACAAACAAATCAAAATGCACGATATTTGTGCTCTCAGAGGTCAAGCGATATCCGAAAGTGCTGTGCTCTTTGGGCCAGTTCTTTTGCAAACTCTTGAGCCTCATGCAGAGCTTGTCTGTCCGGGAAGTGCAGTGCCGCCTTCTTGGTGGCCACAGCCAGCTGCTTCAGGAGAGCACACAAATGGTTGCTCTTACACAGAAGGCTCTGGCTGGACCCTCCACGCTGGGCCTCCCTGCACATGGTGTCCACCAGTCTCTGGCCCACCATGATCACCAGCTTACTTTGCGAGATGAATTTTTCTGGTGGCTGGCCGTCTTGAAGACTGCCCACAAATCCCCCGATGGCCTTCTGGAGAGCACCAAAGTAGAGCTTGCAATGCTCTGACAGTGAGGATGATGAAGATTCTGTGCCGCTGCCGGACCCAGAGGAGTGGCGCTTGTTATCAGCCTGAGTAGTGGACAAATGGAATAGAGAAGGTGAAGCTAGCCACCTATGATGTGTTCTGGATTACAGTGTTTACTGTCTTTTTTGACTAAAAGGAAATAAATCCTGGATAACTACATTATAGATGGATATATAAAGCACTAATTTCAGAGACAAAGGTGTTTTTGTCATGCTTTGTATACAGTATAGATCAAATCCTTTGTGTTAATAGGAGATACTGACCTGTACCTTGTTAGAGACTGGTGTGGCTTTTTCTTTTGGTTCTTTCTGCACTTCCTTCTGCTGCTTTTCAAAGTCATTCTTAGTCTGAAGAAAGGTCAATATCAAAAATATTACATTAGTAAGTATGCTTAGGTTAAACAGCTTATCATTCAGTTACCATAGTAATGTATATGATTTATGATAGAAGCTTTCACCTGTAGCTCTACATAGTCGTTGTCATCCTCCACTAAGTCCTCCCTTAGTTCACTTCCATCAGGACTTTTCTTTGTCTCTGGCTGACCTATGGTGTTGGGAGACTCTGCATCTTTCTGAGGGGCCTTGAACAGAAGCTTTCCATTAGCATTAATGATAGACACCAGGCGCTTGACATCCTCTGGAACAGTGCGTGCCACCATAACAAAGCGCTCCAGTTGGTCAGGTGTTTGGACCTGACCTGGGTCCTGACACAGTGTGTTGAGGGGCCAGCCAGCCATGCTCAGAGCACTTATTGTTTGTTGTAGGATCACGCCAGAGTCTTCTACAATAGACAGCTGTTTATAGAGCCTTGTCTGAAGGTTGGCGTCTGTCAAACGGCGAGCATTACCCTTAACATCGAGGGCAAAGTTCAGGAAGGACGTCAGAGAACAGGCAATGCCCTCTGCTGCTTCTTTGATCTCCTTTAGGTGTTTCTCCAGATGTTCTTTGCTCCTCCAGTGACTGCTGACAAATTCCATGAGACGGGGCACAGCCCTGCAAATGGACTCCTGCAGGTCCAGAAGTTTGCGGCAGACCTCGTCCTGGCTGAGTGTTACTTCTCGCAGAGGCTCAGGAGAGGAGGAGCTCAGAGCCAAAGAGTCACAGGAGCTGGTGGAGGAGCTGGAGGCTGTGCTGATTCTTTGACTGTCTGCTGCAGAGAGGCGTAAGGCTCTACCACGCTCGTCATCGTCCTGCACCAGTGACTCTTCACTTACTGGAAGGTCACGGAAAGATGTACAGGCCAGGAAGTTCCTCATTCGCTGAAGACGCACCCTTGTGAATTCTTGAGAATTCTTTGGGTCGCCCCTGCACTCTAGGGGTATATGGTCACTGGGGGGATCACTGAGAACTCGGGGGAGGGTTTCCTCCTGGGGTGGAACCGCATAAACTAACTCCTCTGTGAGCCTCTGAGTTGGAGGCTTGTCATAAATAGGGGCCCTTGGCAGCACTTTTGGTGGACTGGGTTTTGGTATATCATAAAGCGAGGGAGTTGAACTGCCTCTTTGAATGGGCCAAGCATGTGCTGGAAGAGTATCATAGAGTTGCCTGCAAATGGCTTTGGAGGGCATGGTACCATAGGAGCTTTGGGTTGGACTTTGTTTCTCTGGACCCACTGGTACATCATAAATCCACTCAGGCTTGCAGAGGTTGGGAAGGGTGCTGTATCCACCAGTCATTTTCTGTTGGGCTTCTGTGGCTGAGGGAACAGGGATATCATAGTTTGGGTCCTGAGGCAAAGGTGGTGGGACAGCATACACCTGTGCACCAGAAAAAAGTTGTCAATATCACAGCTATGCAGAAAGAAAAGGTCTTTAGGAATGAAGTAGACATTTGAGTGAAAAATAAGTGCCTCACTATCCTTTGAACTAAGTACTTGATTGTCTACATGCAACTGAAACCCCTGCCCCACACCTGCCTAAAGTCAAAATTGGGGACCTGTCATGGTTTGAAGATTACAAGCTCTCTTTCTTGATTCTTCACACAACTACTTTTCAACACCATGAATGCCTTAGAGGAGAGACTGTCCAAAAGTGTCCACTCCATTTGTATGATTCTATGCATCAAGACTACAAAGCAAAGATAGGGCTGGAGGCTTTTCACTGCACCTTCGAGAGTGGCTATTTGGAACAGGTGTAAATGCTGTTGCCTTTAAACATAGTCAAGCAACATATTGCATGAACTAGTTAATTTCAAGGATACTGAAGCTTTAGCAGAGGTGAAGAATATGTAATAAATGTGAAATAAACACAGCATTTTAAAGTGAGTACATCATAGCCTCCTTGTGTCATTAAACCCTCCAAAGTCTGAAACTTACATAAGAGTCTCCTGGACTGCTACACCTTACACTCTCCGGAGAATCAAATCTTTTCTCCAGCTCAGAAATTGGAAGCAGTGAGTGTGCTCGTGGCATATGTCTTGGAGTTGTTGTCTGCAAATAGAACATCACAGTAAAAGTAAAGACATCAGACTAGTGGAAGAATATCAGTACTTTTGATGCATTTTTGGGTATATTTTCAGAGACTCACAGAGAAAAGAGAAGCTCTTCTTGCTTGGCTTGGGACATCATAAACCTCCCCTTTTGGACTGGACCCCATGCTGAAGAATGAAGGCTGCAGACAAGACAGACAGGCTGTAATATTGGAATTGACTGGCAACACTTCACTGCTTTGATCAGAGCTGCATATACCCCAATGACCTCTACCTCAACGCATTTATGGGGACAGTGTTTGCTCTGAAGCCCGTTGAGAACCTCATTATCTATGCACTTTGCCAATTAACGCAGCTCTATAATAGAAACCATGCTGCTCATTGAATATTAGGTGGCTACTGCAGAAGGGAACGGGACTCCCCTGGAGCAGGAGAGGAAATGGTGAACATGTGGGTATATTTCTCCCCACCTTCTACTGCACCGGCACCCGTACAGACACTTCTGTCTTTCTGGGGTCCCTGGCGGCATGGGCTGCTGTTTGCAGTTAAAAGTGTCTGAAGTCTGTGTCTGTTTGTCTTTTACAGGCCTATAAAGACCCTGGTGCTGCATGCCTGTCCCCATGGAGAGGCCCCTGGTCCCCATCTGTAAGCTCTTTTGCCAGCAGGGGTTTCACAGCGTTGCATTTCTGCAACAGTCTACCTCTCTAATCATGAGAGTGAACACTTCCCAAGGAAAAGAACCAACTTTGACCTCAGACCAATAGACAGAAAAAAACCTTACCTCAGGTCCTTCTGTGCTGTGCTTAAGTGCTGATGGGACTGGACCTTTTGAAGTTGATATAGGAGTGGATGGGACTTTGTAGATCATGTCCATGCGTTCATAAGCTGGGCTGCTGGAGGGTCGGGGTACACTCGGGATCTGGTATATATTTTGTACATTGTCATCAGTTTTAGCTTCAATTAATTTGTGTTTTTCTGAGACATGGCTTAAGGAGGCCGCAGTGGTTCCAGTTGGTGGTAAAAGCTGCAGTCTATTTGCCGGGGCCAGACCATGCCGTCCATAAAGAGAGCACATCCACCATCCACTGGTGCCGGCCACATTTTGATCCATCACCATGACAATGTCCCCTTTTCTGAAGGCCAGTTCATCTGCACACTCTGCGGTGTTGTCGTACAGGGCTTTCGCAAGTTTGTTCTAAAATAAACAGCAGAGGAAAAAGAAAAGATTAGAAGGTGAAGTATGTCTGTGGGCAGGTAGTGTGGAACACGTGTAAGATACAATCTCCAATCATTTTCACAAGCAACAGTTACCTGGTCACTTTTTTTGTAATTTGCACAATACAGATATATAATACCAACTACTCCACGGGTCCTGAATGTAATGCATTCCTTTTTTTGCTGCTGTAGGCCAATGACAACATTTCCTCTTGCAAAATGTTGCTACACATCTGAGTTGTCATCAGATTCACAAATAAAAAATGCACACAGCCATTTAAAAATCAAAATTGACAATATTTTCTTCACTGTTAGCATGATTGTGAAACTGCAAAAGTGAGCAGCGCTCTTTTTGTTTTCAATGACATCTATTTTTTTTGCTCTGTATTTTCACTTCCTATTTATGCTTCCTAAATGGATAACAAGTTTCTTTGACGCTTCCTCTTGCAGACATGCAGGCATCTTAGCACATTTCTCTAAAAAAGCGCTGTTTCGTGCATATGAAATCTCACATATTTCGGAACTGATTTGTACTCTGCTATTGAAGAATGGTCACCGCTTATTTTGCATGCATGCCCCTTTTTATGTTTCCCTGAGAAACACTGTCACTGTGCAGCTCACAAGTTGATAAGATGATGCACATGAACAATCTAGTCTAAATGTTGTGCAATGACCACAAGCCGTGGCAGGGCTTCCTGTGCTGCATCGTTGACCTTTTTAGGTGGTACATACTGCCAATGGGAGAGATGAAGTGTGAATAATGAAACATGCCTTTAAACCATAGTGGCTGCAGCTTGTGGTTTGACACTGTGTGACTACAAAAAAAACATTCACACTTATCTCATCAGTAATTCCTATGAGAAACATACACATATGAAAAGGCATATTTAGATGATTAACACATGAACATGGTGTGATGTTAATCTGCTATGGGTCAGACTACAAAATGGTGACTGACAGAGGTGTAGCCGATATGATACTCAACACAGGTTCCACCCTGCAAGATATTTGTAATAAAATTGTAATTCAAACAAACCATGAATGTATTTATTTATTGTTCCTAATAATAAATGTACAAAATGTGTGTTGTCATGTACACACATCTCACTGAGCTTCATTACAAACTGTGTTGCGTTGCATCATTAGTCTACATCCTGTTCTTGCCTGTCCATAGGTTCTCATTAAGCATACATTTCTTATATTACTGCACAACCTTTCTAAACTACATTCTATTTTATTATTCTGTAGGCATGGCCATGTCAGTCCAACTCTCTGGTCCACACTGAAATATCTGGACATTTACAAGGTGGACTGGCACGCTGTTCTTTACATTCATTGTTCTGTGATGACAAATCTTTATGACGTAACGAGTGTACAAACATCCATTTCTTCCATAAACCATAGTAACTTTCATTATCCTCAGATTTTCAGCTTATTTCTGGTGTATTAACATGGAAACATCATTTATTGTTGTTGCTGTACTGGAGCTAATTTTGACTACTTTATATACAGTTTGATAGCTTGAATATTATCTACATTTTATAAAATAATCCCATGTTTGTATGTTAAACCTTAACCTTAACCTACAAATCAATCACCAATAGTAACTATCAAATACATACGTGTAGTGGAGTAAAAACTACAATATTTATAGTGAAATACAAGTATTAAAACTTTACTTGAGTGTCTGAGTAATGGTACTTGGTAACATTCCACAGACAGATCCAAGATGTAAGACACTATAGAAGGAATGGTACGGACGGACACTCAACAAAACAAACACACCCTCACACACACCCACACACAGACACCACCCTCAGCTGATAAGCGTGTGTCAGGGGTGGCGGGTGGGGATGGGGGGTTGCTCTCTCTCTCTCTGAGGGTGAATCCTCTGCAACAAAGAGCCCATTCACCATCGGAGCCCAACACGCTCAGCACCTGTTGGGATGCGGGCCTGGTGGAGCACACTGGCCGCAGCAGACTGCACACACATGCACACACACACACACACACACAAAGCCTCAGCAAACTCCCTGCCTAATCTTCTGGGTCATGCTACAGACATGCAAGCAAAATACGTAGGGTCAGATGACAGTCGGTGAGCGTACCACCAAGATTTACGTTCTTGTTGTACTCATCAGTGTGCACTATGCCAACATGACATTAGCCAGCTCTGCTTGTGTTACACTCACACTGTATTTTGTGCATCCAGGTCATGATAAAATGAGTGTTAAACCACCATGTGGTTGACCAAACTTATATATATAATCTTTGTTTTCACACCACAACTTAACATGTGAAACGTCACTTGTCCTGAGCAGAAGCCCCCCAGCCTCGTGCTGTGTTTACTGGTGTCCCTCATTGCGTGTCCTGTGTGTTGATGGCTGAGTACAGTACCAAAGTCAGATTCAGCTGTGACTCTTTTGGATTCCTGCACACGCCTGCTTGTGCAGATCAGCCCCTCTGACAGCTGGCCTTCAGCACTTTAACTGCACAGCTGTCTCTGCCTCTCCCTCGCCTCTCCTGTCTCTCTCTCTCTCTGCTCCATCCTGTTCACAAATTAACATCGGCCCGTCAGACGCAACGCAAGAAATGCTTTCAAAAGTCCCAGATAGGAGCCAAAAAGCCACATCAAGCCAAATTTAAACTGCTTTATCTCAGCTATCTTAAATGAATTCATGGCCGGATGTGGAGTGGATTGTTGTTTTCATGACACACTCGGCTTTAAGTGACAATGCTATTTTTAACTACATGATGTCAAACTGTTACTCCTACACCAAACACGCAAATATATCTGGGACTGTTGATTTTCAATGTTGATTAATCTGTTGATTATTGTTTCAACCAGAAAATGACAATTCCAACTTTCCAGACCCCCAAACTGACATTTTATTTTCAATGTTACAAAGAAAACAAGCAGTAAGACTTAGCAGTATCAATGGCTTAAAGGAAGACTATGAAACGTTTGCTCAACAGCAACCATTGTGGCATCGAAGCCGGAACTGACTCACTGACATCCGTTACACAGTAACATTTACATAAAGATAGCTAACATTAATAGCATAAACTACTGGTCATACCAGACCAGGTAAGGCTGTAGCAGCAGGACTGAATGTATTAGAGTGAGCAAGAGTATGTTTCTCTTACAACTTTTCATTTGTAAGAGAAACATTACTACAACATTATTTCTAATTTAAACAAAAGTTACGCAGACGAGCTTCAAACGATTGGTTTGAATCAAAATGGTTGAAGTGACTCTGAAAGGCTGTGGTGGTGATTCATCCTCATATTCAACCTGATCATTGCTGAAGTTTTATCATCGCACTAATTCATCTAATTAGGGAACTATTCTGCAGTCAGTGACGTGCTTTGATTGAGTATTTCTCAGCTGTGGTTAAGACAAGAAGTCCACATTTTTGAAAGAGTCACATTGTTGGGAAGTTACAACCTTTTCCTATAAAAATGAAGAGAGCACCTGTAGACACTTTTTATTAAATCATCATAATAAGAGCAGCCAGTCCAAGACAGTCAACTGGAACAGGAACCAGTCCAGGAAGTGGTTCCCAGTGTGGGAACGACACCCTCTTGGTTCACTCTGACCTTTTGGCCCTTGACAGCCTGGGCACGACCCCGGGGGTCAGGTCAGCACCTCATCCATTATACGTTCAGACGCATGCCAGGCCCAGCACAACAGCCACGGTGGCAGTGAACAAATCTGTCACACACGACTAAAAGTTCACTAAAATTTAGAAAATGTTTGTTTTCCCAGACAGAGTGGCGGGAGTTCAGGATGAGGCAGAGTACATAGTTAAGATAATCTCTTTTCTTGAATTTGGACAGGAAGTCAGCCTGTAAATATGACATATTAGACTTTCCCACAGTATCTTAGATACAAAGATTGGGGGCAGGGGGGTAGATGAGCAGGAGAGACAGGGACAGACAGACAAACAGAGGGAAAAACACTGACAGAGAGATTTGGTATCCCTCTAAATTATTTTCTGACATGTTGGGAATTCGTTCCTGGTCGATCAATTTTATCATCTTTAAATGATCCTCAGATGTGCTCCATGGAAAATCACCTTTGTGAAGTCTCTCTCCAAGCCAAACAAATCCAAGAGGAGGCTGTGGAGACTAACTCAGGCTCTATGGCAGTGACACTGACTCGCTTACAGCTGCCCTGGTATTTCCTGTATGGGAACTGGTGAGAACTATGTCAAAATCTCATACAAAAATACAACACAACTGATGAATATGACCTAGGGCTTTCTATCAACATTCCACATAGACAGCTAATCTTCTTCCAACAATATGAGACCAAAGAAAAAGTAAATGGACTTAATATGCTTCAAAACAAAATAAAAAAGACAATTAAAGATGCAACCTCCAAGATCCTTTTGTACTTGTAGATGTAGATCTGAAGATTTGCTTTACTCTGATAAGATTATGAACAGTTAATGTTAACATAACTGAACTGGAAGTCATTGTTTTTTTTTAACATATAGCACAAAGGAGATGAGGTAAAGGACTTTTTATAGTGCAGGGGACAGATTCATTGTGTCTTCTACAGTAGCCCAGAATAGACAAACCCTGGCCCTAGTCAAGGCTTTTTAAGTTTGGGGCGGGTTTTGTGGTTCTCCTACACGCTTGGAAGGGTGGAGGGTGAGGTGAGGGGTATTCAGTTAGATGGAATCTGCAACCTCACTGCTAGATGCCACTGAATCACTGGAACTATTGTCATCATAGATGACATTGTCACTTGTCAAGTGGTTATTCTGCTACAGCTTCACTTGGTCAGCAGCTAATCATGGCTAAAGTTAGTGCAGTAGCTGATGACTGAATTTATGACTCTTTGCTAGAGTATTGCTACTTTTATGCTATGTTTGATGGAGTTGAACACGTTTATGTTCCTGCTTGTGACCCAGTTCCACTCACTCACAAGTACAATAAGACATTTACTGAATTCAATTTGCATAGTAGCAAGCTGATGGAAGTAAACTGTTTTTATTCATATTACACTTCTAAGTGATACAGTACAGTTCCCACAGTTCTGTGATGATGATTATTCATACGGTTTAGAGTGTGCAAACACTTTCTTGGCCTACAAATAACATCAACATTGCAGTTTGTTGTTTCTCAGAGGTGTAGCTGTAACAGTGGTTGACAGACAGGGCAATGTGAACAGCAGCAGATAACATGCCGATTGCAGGCTCCCTGCTCTGAGGCAGGAACTTATCTCACCCCTCACACTGGTTTTATTTATACTCACACTTCCTCAGTCTCATCTTCTGCCCTTTGTCACAGTGAATATATTCACATTGTTGCTTTGCACAGAGCTGTTACAGTTACAGTGTTTTATGAGCGTGCTGTGTGGTTGAGATTGAACCTGTTTTCATAAGGTCATAAGTTTATTTCATGCATTTCTATCTATTTGAGACAAATAGGGGAAGTTTGGCATTTCCTATGAGCTATGATCCTATGAGCCCATACACTGTGTAACATGGCCAGCTTTGCAGGAAATCTGATGGATCACTTAGAGGTACCCTGTGGAATTTTTTGACCACCACATGGAGCAAAGCTTTGGTAAGTGGATCCCTGCAAATCAGAGCAAAGTGACAGCAAAGGCAGTGAAAACCAGTCATGACACATAATGACCACTCAGCACACTCTGATGAAGACCATTAAAGGAAGACCAGGGAAGGCTAACAAGTGGACCTTGAGTTAAGGTCAAGAGTGAACTTTCACAGTCAAGCCAAGAAGAGGACTGTTAGCGAGCAAACATGGATGTGTTTAACAAGCATTCTCCACAGGGTATCTTTAAAATCACAAATAGAGACAAACTGGCTCTTTAGCTGCTGAATGTTTCACTTCTCTAACAGCTAGTTGCAAACTTTGTCTGCTGTTTGGTGTTGGGCAGGTAGGGTACAGCGAGTTTACTAGAGCTTCTGTTCACTGAAAGCAACTGCCTGCTGTGGCTGGAAACAATGCTGATGAGAGCTGCGAGGCTGAACCAAAACATTAAAGCTGCGGCTCGTAAAACCAAAAAAATTAGCTGAAGTGCTGTAAAAAAAAAAAAAAAAACTCTGAGCTGAGGGGAACTGCAGAGTGTGGTGATAATTCTCTGCGGGTTTTTCAAACTACAAGCACCACTTCCCATTACGCGTAGTCATTTTTATTGATCATTAATGTAAAAATATTGATTAGGGCAGCTTTAAAAATGCAGCCTGATAAGAGTCTCTGCTCTGCTTTGTAGCTAAACCTTCAACTCAAACCAAACCTGACACCCTCACCTTCTAAACGAGCCATTTCTCTGTAATATTGATTCATCCGTTTATGATCACATTACAGTCTCAGCTCTGACTGGATTCATTTGGTTTGTTTTGGTGAGTTGTTTCAGGACCCTATAGCCCAGTTGACACACGTCCTCCAAATCTTTGGCTGACAGGATGAACGATGGGGTATATTAATAATCCTCAGCGGTTAAACACATGGACAGTGGCTGGATAACATAAAGGACAGATGGTAAATTAGACCCCCCTCAACAGTTTTCATTTGGACTTCCTGAAGAGGGTGCTGCCACTTCTCCATGCCAGCCTCCTGCTGTGTGAGCCCTCATGACTGTCTACTGACTCCTGCTCTCAGATGATAAAAACAGGCAGCAGCAGCACAGCAGCACACAAGGAATCCCAAAAATAGCTCCCTGTGAACTAAAAAAGAAGTAAATTCCAATACGAAACAACCGTATAGAACGGAAATGAGATTGCTGAAACTGATGGTTAGTCATCAACTAAAAGCGTCTGTTTTTTTCGAAGAAGCAATGAATAAGATGAGCTCAGGAAAATGTCAGGGTGATGCATATCCTTTCCCTCGACTCTGAGCAGCAGATAGGACCCTGGGAAGATTATGTTTTGCTATTACATCAATCATGTCGAGGCTTTTTAAACATTTTCAGCCCCCCAGTTCTAAACAGTGACCGAGAGAGGAAAGTTCACAGTGCAGAGATATTCTGTACTTTGCACTTTTAATCATCAAGTAACAATTTGACAAAGGTGTGGAGAGACTGCAGAAGAAGAGTCAGACATTCTCAGATTCTCTTGTTTTGCCAAGTTGAATCTTTTCTCCATCTGCTGTCGGCTTCCCTGCGGTTCCATTTAGTTACTCTGGGGGTCCTTTAACAAACACTGACTTGCAGAGACAAAATGGTGCATCCATTCATCACTTAGTTACGCTGCAAACACATTCATGAAACTAAACTCACTAACTCTAAGCAATCAAAGTCAAAATTCAACACTGATTTTTGTTACGAACAGACCGGCTGCTAAGTTAAAGTGGCACCGAACCAGACAGAGAATGAGGTGAGTATGAGAACCAAACCCGCCACAAAAGGTTCACTCAGCAGAGGCCCCTCAAACTCCAAGTACACACAGAGCGCAGCAACAAATATGTGCACGGCTTTAAAGATCAGAAATGCAGGCAGTTTGATCAGCTGTTTGAATGCTGAGAGTTAAAGATGCACAAGTGACACATTTATTCCTTTTATTAACTCATAAATCAGCAGACAAACATTGGACACTGCTTCTCATGTCCAGAGTGCAACTTTTAAGAAATGAAACGTGTGCCTGACGTCCTCATTATCTGCTCCTGAGCAGCCTGAGTTGATAATCTCACTTCTAAAGGCTTGTGTGTTAATGAGGCTCATAAAGTTTCACTCTCAGCTCTGTGTCAGGACCGGCCCTCTCAGGTTACAGCCTACAGTAGAGCAGGTCAGAGGGGCTGTGTGTAGAAATAGGCGGTAGCTGACACCGCAAGTTAAAGTGAAATCCAAGCAGGTGGTCTACAGGGACATTCCTCTGGACAAGCCGCAGTAAACAGCAGAGCAGATAGAGAACACATCACAGCGTGAGCTCCAAGCTGAGACTACAAATCATTGTGAATAAAAGTTATTCAGTTCAGTAAAAGTTATTTTAAGTTTGTCAAGTTATAGTCAGAGGCAGTGGAGCAACAACCAGTACTCACCATGTTTGTTCAGAAGTCGTGTTCAGTGTCCACACAGAGAAATAAGTCCGTCCACAGTGGGTCACTTTTCAGTGAACCATCTCAACCATGAGTGTGTGTGAAAATTTACTCCTCCTGTGTGTCTCACAAGCATATTGTCTGAGCTGTCACTGAGAGCCAGACTGCTTTACACCCAGGGCGGGGAGTTCCATGTCATTGACAGAGCTGCTTTCCTGCAGCCCCATTGGCCAGAGAGACCCCCCCCCCCCCCTTACAGCTTTGCCCCACCCCACCACTGATTTTTTTCCTTCTCTGTGCTTCATGCCTGTCTGCACTCTTTGCCTTCCATCTTTCTAGTAAAGCAGAAGTACGTCGCTTGTCACTATTTTACTTTTCCAACTAACTGAGGGAATTTTGTCATCTCGTTTCACGTTGCTTCCTCTTTTCTTATAAATTTAACATTCCCCCATTCATGACAGATTTATGAGACAGGTTTGGGTTGGGGGGGGTGGGGGTTGTTTGAAGCAGAAATTCTTGCGGCTTTGCTCGTTGTTGTCTGGACAACAGAGACAGCAGCGTCTGGGAGAGTTGGGTTGGGGGGGTTGGGGAATGCAGAGGAGTGATGGGGCTCGGTGACCTTCCACTCTGAGGGTGCAGGCCGGAGCAGAGATGGACATCAGGAGTATTGATACTTTTTCTGTTCTGTCTTTTTTATGAAGATGTCACACAACTAACAACTAAAATGAACCCATTTCAAGATCTTTAACTGGTTTATGAATTTAGTCACAGACAGAAACAAACAAACAGTGAATTCATACATGGCAGTATGGCTGTGTGTGTGTGTGTGTGTGTGTGTCGTGGTGTATTGTTGCTCCTATTGCAACAAATGGTCTTAAAATATCTACAGGACATTACTAAATCTGTGGTTTTGTGTTCTGAAGGGGATTTTTCACTGTCAAACTCACAGAAGAGGCTCCTTCCTATTAAATGTTTAATAAAAATCTGAATTACAACAAAATATAAAAAGGGAAATGACGACAAACCAACTCTGCGGTCACTTAACACAGACAAACTGAAAAATGTGAGTTACAACTGCAGGAGAAGTAGAAGCACTGTTTTAAAGATCAGACTTTCATTTCAATAATACAAAGTTCAGTTGACAAAGTGTGGAGACATACAGAGAAACAGTCACCTCACTCTTTACTCTGAAGATGGTGGAATTCGTGGGACAGTCCTTAATGCAGTGGAACTACTACAAGTTCTTCTGCAGTTTCAGATGAAGAAAAAACGAAAGACACCACAGAGTCCAGCGTCCTGTTTGGTTCTCCTCGGTGAGAGGGGACGAGGTGGTGAGGGAGAGGAAGGCAGAGTAGGAACGTCGGGGCAGTCTCAGTCTGTGGTGGTGCGGCGGTACCAGAAGCGGGCCCTGAAGTCGTCGCTGCAGGTCATGAAGCCGGGGTTGGTGGGCGAGTGGACGATGCAGCGGACGATGTTGTTGTGTCCCAGAGACAGCAGGTTCTTCCTCTCGGCCGTGCGCGAGTCCCAGCAGCACAGGCTGATGGTGCGCTCGTCCGGCAGCAGCACGTAGTCCTCCGTGTGGTTGAACACGCCCTGTGTGCGATGCATCTGACGGCCGCTCAGCCCCGCACCTACAACGCACAAGACGAGCATGTCACAGGAGGGATCACTGTACCAGCAACACCACACAGTTCACATCAGACCTGAACACCAGAAGCTTCATTTATGATTAACTGACCACCTGTCAACTTTCCTATCTCACTGGTTTGTCATTCATCACTGAAATTCTAAAGATAAAAACACGCTCATCATTTCTCGCGGACAACCATCGGTTTGTCGGTAGAATAACAGCTGTTACAGATTTGATCAACTGTAGCTAGCTGGCTAATTAACCTCTTCCAGGCTGACGGCACGCTGACGTCCTCAGCAGACATTCCTGCTGCAGTGGGCTCAGTTTTAAAGCCAGTTTGAAGATAGTGGTATCACTGGACACTGGAAAGTAGAGACCTAATGCATCTGTTGGTGCCGGAGAGGGGGGCAAAATAACGCTCCAGTTAGGCCAAAGACTGGCATAGCCATTTTCAAAGAGCTCCCTTCACCTCCACCTCAAGATAAATGAATGTAAACGGGTTCTGAGGGTCTCCACGAGTCTCCCCTTTACAGACATGCCCACTTCATGCTGATCACATGCAGCTTTGGCCAAACACCATGCAGTTTAAATGCATTCAATTCGACTAGTGTATTTGAAAATGTTTGACAACTGGGGTCCCTAAACAGGATTGGAATTCTATATTTATAAAGATTAATATTAAAGAGGGTGTAGTGGAATAGATTAAGCAAATGTTAGCTCCATGAGTTTGTTGCTGGAGCTTCATGTCCCAGACAGAAAGTCAGCATCCTCAGCGGGTTGGTGGTCCATGTAGAAGACACAGCACTGTTCTTGTCTTACAGTGGAGCACTGTAAGCATAACCAGACTGTTTACTTTAACATAACCCTGCCTGGCTGTTTATCTTACATACTTGGATCAGATTTATGCTCCATTGTTCACATTTTTTAAATAGTATGTTTCAGGACTAACTGATGTGTTGGTTGAATCTAAAGGTGTCTCTGGTCCTCCTCTGTTCTAATGGATCAGAGCAGAGCAGGACAGCGCTGCTGATGTTAGCTTAGAGCTGAACTGGACTTACTCTTAATCAGAACCTGTAACCACAGAGTAGTAATGAAATGCCCGCGCCCTTTAAAGTCACTTTCAGAGTACTGTGGGTACCCACCAGTTAGGCTGGCAGCCGAGCAGGTTATACCTTATTTATACTTCTGCTCTCACACTTTCTGTTCTAAAGAAAACAGAAACCACCATCCAAATTCACTTCAACATGAGGAGAAATCCAAAGCTCAACAAGTCTGCTGCGCCTGATATAGCTACAAAGCGGTTATTGGACAGTTGTTGTTGAGGGTTTAGTGAAGTCACTCATCTTTAAGTATATAAAGGCAAAGTCAACATTATGAATCTCTAAACAACAGAAGTAAATAAAGCCTGACTGACTTATGTTTTACAAAAATATGTAACAGACATTATGTACTGAACAGGAGCGTGTTCAGTGGAGTGTGTTACAGTGTGTCAGTGGGCAAACTGTGTTGCGTAGTCACATCATGTAATGGTTGAAGAAACTGGAGGCACGAGCAGAGACGAGGAAGTGCTCATAGAGAAACAAGATGTTGTGTCTGTCGTCTGGCTTCAGTAAATAAACACTGAATGAAATGAAAGTAAAGAAGTTAATACCGTCAGAGAACAGAGGAAATGTGAGCGTTTTGTTTCATCACTGAAAATATTACTAACTTACAACATGACCAAGAACACAGGACTGACAGAAAACACCTGCGCCGTTCAGACACAGCGCTCTGTTACACATCAGATGAATCACGACCTTCCAGGCTGTGACCTGCTCAGTGATGAAGCAGTCTGCTGTAGCTGTGATACGAGCTCAACACCTCGGCCAACACCTGATTATAGCTGCTGACTGCAGTGACAAGCAGAGAGACTGCACGGCATGTTGGTGCTTATGGTGAAACAATATGTCTTTAATCGTTTCGTCGCTCTGTGCTTCAGCACACTGAACTGCGTGAAAACAGTTTGAATGAGGTGCTGCTTCCAGTGTTGTGTACAGTGTACAGTGAAGGATTCGACCAAACCTCGCAGTACTCCTAAATATACTGCCAAAGCACCAAGGTGCTTAAAGTTAGTCACTTGACTCTGTGGAGCTAATCATGTGTTTCACTTACTGAAGATAAAAATCCCAAAAAGTACAAGAAGGAAGCTGACAGCATCACCACGACCACACAGGACCATCACCTCTGCCACCACACTCACACCTTTAGTTAACTCTTTAGCTGCAGGGCCTGATCGCCTGGGGCAAGAAAAATACCATGTTGGTCCATTAAATCTACAAACTCACTCGCCTGATCAGGTAGCTAGTAAAAAAAGAAGTGAACATAATTTTTCCAGAGCTGATGATGGACGAAGCTACAGAATGAGCCTTGTTACTTCCTTCTCATCTCTGCTGAGTTGTCCATGCGCAGCACTGATCTGACACAAAGACAAAGTTTATCCTGGAGACAGAAGTTTAGTTGGGTGGCACTGGAGGACGTGGATGAAACTCCAAATACATATCACAGCATGACGCTTGCCTGGAGGTTTTGTTGTTTTTTGATAACTAATAAATGAACTTGCCCGTGTCACCTTAAACTCATGTCAGAGGTATTAAAAGGTCTCCAATGATACATGGCTCAGCTGATGTGGATGTACACACCCTAAAATCAAAGCTGAGAGTCAGATCATTAACCCCAGACTTGAAATTACAAACCCAACAAGCTGAGCCAACACAACAAAATGTCACTAACCTAATACATTTCTACCCATTGTTAAGTTCAACACACACACACACACACACACACACACACACACACACTGGGGGGCATTTTATGCCAGCACACTATACTAAAAACGTGTGTACAGCGCCTATGCGATGACATCACCTCTAACGTGCGCGTGTAAATTCCATTCACTTTCAATGGACAGACGGGCGTCACGTACGGGTGAACTACGCCTCAAATACGTGACATGAAGACCACGCGTGACTGTTAAGTACAATTCTACATGAGCGTACAGGCACACACTGTGTAGTGTGGACGCCTGTGCGCACGCTCGTCTCAATGTACAAATAATTATTTACTTTATGATGACGAATTTTGAGTTTAACAGCTGCTTCGCTTCACAATTCAAGCAGTCCATGGATTACCAAGAGAGACCGATGTGACAGTTTAGGCTATTTCAGTTTTTCGATTTTGAGGCAGACAACAACAAAAAAAACGGTCTGTTTTTTGTTCAAAACGTTAAAAAGGCAAGGGTGAAAGAGATAACTAAAATAATTTCAGCTACTTAAAAATAAAAATATCCTGACAGCTCTGATGGGGCTTGGGATTCATCTATAAGTTATGCTTTCTTCTAAACAATCCCGTATGAACCTGAGACTATGTGTAACAGCTGATCTGTGTAGATAGGCTGCAGAACATAGAAGATGAATAACTGTCAGGTCCTGATGATCCAGTGTACCTCGTGCGTAAATGCGCACAGCCTCTTCGCGCCTGAGCAATGGTACAGTCCCTGATATACCTCAACATCCCGTTATAGGCGTTCACACGCTATAGGTGTTAACGTGTGTCACTATTGTACTAAAGCCAACGCTTCAGACGCCTTAACGTGTGCACGTGTGACTGAAATAGCCTAAACTGTCACATCGGTCGAAGCGAAGCAGCTGTTAAACTCAAAATTCATCATCATAGAGTAAATAATCATTTGTACATTGAGACGAGCGTGCGCACAGGCGTCCGCTGCGTTCGCACGTGGCATGACACTTATCACCCTTCATTATTTGGTGTACTCGCGTATCGGACTGGTATTTTTCAGTCTTTATGCAGGCGTAGGTGACGCGGTTAAGGCGTTTTAGTATAGTGTGCTGGCATAAAATGCCCCCCCCACACACACACACGCACACACACACACGCACACACACACACACTTTCTTTTCTAGACACAAAATGAAGAAGAAAAATCCTGACACGTAGAAACAAATGCAGACACTGAGGATCAATCAGTCATCATTCCCTGAACTTGACAGCTTTTCTCACAACAGTTGAGAGGAATGACAGTGGACGCTGCAACGGCACGTCTGTTCCTGATAATGTGGTCAGCGTGATGAAATCTGTAATGTGTGACATCACAGAGCTGCAGTCATCGTACGTCAGCGCTGACACGTTCTGCTGGTCCATGTACTCTTTTAAAATGTCGACACTTTTTCCTGCTCTGTGAGTGTTAGACCTGTTCACACTGATGTTAACACAGCGTGTGAGCAGTGACAGTTGACGTTAAAGTATTACTCAAAACAAATGTATGTGATGAGACGATGAGCTAACTATTGCACTGGATAATAAAAGCACCTCTTCATTGCTTGTTGAGGGGACACATCAGACACTGTCTGTCTGATGTGCGTCCTCATAACACCACAGACCAACCTTCAAATGCCTGCCAGCTATAGGGACGTTCCTGATCACCAGGCTTCCACGTGTTTGACGTGGGGACAGTTTGCATGCTGCATTATCAACATTCTAATATCAGTAAACATGTTGACATACAACAGAAAAGGGAAACATACTGATAGTATCTTTCTGTCAGACAATGCTGTGAATGATGAAAAAAAGCTTCCGACAAACAATTGATGAGGATCAGTCAGTACACAGAAATGTCAAAGGTCAGATTATCCTTTGTATGTTATTCATTTCATTCCTGATGTCATGTCATAAACAGCGTTTTGTATTTTCAAATGAACACAGTTTGTTTCTGTGCAATAATCCATAATCCATCTGATTCTAAACACTGCAGCAGATTTGTTCTATTATTTTATTTCAACTATCCGGTTCACTTTTGTGTCAACACAATTTGTAGTTACATTTATGTTTGTTGTATATAGAATTTATTCAGTTTTTCCTGCTTCATATTGTATATAGTTGATAGCCATGATGTGTTTAGTTTTAAGACAACTTATCTGTATCATTCATCTGCTTATTTATTTCCTTTTTCCATGCACAGGTCTGTTCTCGTTCATTCATCTTAAAGGATCAGTGTGAAGGATTTGGTGGCATCTAGTGGTGTAGGTTCTGCATTGCATCCCACCAGCTTCTCCTTCCAAGTGTGAAGCTAACACACAGCAACTCCTCACAGTTAAAGTTTTTTTTCTCCCTCACACTTTTTGTAACATCGATGAACCTTCAGTAGTTTGATTTCACTGCTCACAATCTCTAACACAGTACTGATTCACTGCATGTCACAGTGTGCACCTCAAATGTTTACATATATCTCTTCTATTTTATTTTAACATACTATGTACTGTAATTTTGTATACTGAGTATCTTTGGCACAAGACATTTCTTTCAGGATGAACAAAGCTCTGTCTTATGTGAAGCTGTAAACCATTTTTGGGTCGATCTATCAGTGCTGAAAACATGAAAACATGTCATCATAGATGGATGACACTGACCCTGGAAGTGAGGTCATTAATGCCCAAACTATATGTTAGTGATGATTTATCTTCCCGTTTATTGATGTTGGTGTAGTAAAAAGTGAGAAGCAAAACTCGTTTTAACTGATAACATGACGATAACATGAACTAAGCCAAACTGAATTGTTTAAAATATAAAATATATTTTTTTTGCATTGGCTAATGAACTGTTCTAAATAAAGTACAGCTTCCACTGACCATTATTTGAATTTTTTCCATTAATCAATGAGTTATTTCATCCATAAAATGAGAGTGAATGGATCAAAATGAATACAAGTAGAAAATATTCACATTTAAGAAGCTGAAATCTGAGAATTAACTGAAAAGGCTCAAAACAATTAATCCAGTATGACTATTTTGATAGTTCTAACTAATTACTTAGTTGTAGAATCAGATGAAAGGGACAATCACACGCTGTCACTTGCCCTTAAATATAAATCAGTTCTAACATCCGGCTGTTTGAACCTGAGCTCTGTGTCTTACCTGTGTACTTGACCAGCGTCCGGCCTGTCGAGATCTCCCACAGCTTGACCACAGAGTCTTTACCACTGGACAGGATGTACTTGGAGTTCTTGGAGAAGATGGCGGAGCAGACCTCGGCTCCGTCGTGGGCCTTCTCGAAGGTGGTCACGCAGCGGTTGGAGACGCCGTCCCACAGCTTGATGCTGCCGTCCTTGCTGCAGCTGACGTAGCTGTTGGCGGTGGGGTTGTAGCTGACGCCGCTGATGGTGTCCGTGTGCTGGTCCAGCGGGTTGCAGGACACAAAGCACTGGAAGGTGTTGACGTCATAGAGGCGGAGGGTGGGGTGTTGCGTTCCCACCAAGAGGAAGTCACCTGAAGGGTGGAAGGAGATTGAACGCAGCATTTCTGCTTCCTGTTGGGAAATAGATGAACAGAAGATCGATTACAACTGAATGATGGCAGTCTGAGCCTCGTTTTGGCTTTTTACCAAACCTACCTGTATATATTTAAAAGCTCTTTTTGCAGAGGGCTTTGAGTAGTCAAAGAGCTTGAGGGTGTAATCTCTTGAGCCAGAAGCTAGAATCTGTTCAGTGGGATGGAAGGCGAGGCAGGTGACTTCGTCTACGTGGTCGTACAGTGTTCGAATAACAGGGTGATTCTCCATGTTTTGCTGCGCCGTCTCATTCATCATCACCTGACATATGAAGAAACACAAAAACAACAGTAAACATAAGCCTGCTGGATAAAAAACAAACAGATAATACACTCTGGTGTTACTCTGCCTCACCTCTATAGGCATGGCACTCTTGGCCAGCATGCGTTCAGTATCCAGGATCTTGATGGAAGCGTCAGCAGAGCCGGTGGCAATCAGCTGACCATCCCGACTGTACGAAGCGACCCGGCATGGACCCTTATGGGATGTCACGTAGCAGGTCTCATACTCTGAAGCCTCTGGAGACATTGTCTGGACGTCGGCATCAAATTCCAGATCTATACCCACGCCGGGTGCCACCGTATCCGAGCGCCCGATGGCATACTGAACGGCACTGTCGTCATTCTCCATCCCTGAAACAGGTTGTAGCACAGTTATGCCCCTGTTGAAGCCTCACACACACACAGCTCAAACACAGAGAGAACAGCTCTTACCTATCTTTGCCAGCTGCATGAGCTGCTCGGAAGGAGACACCACATTCTGAGGTTTGACCTCATTGATGAGACTGTTGGCGATGGTGGTGTAGCCGTCATACAGCAGCTGGCTTATGATGAGCTTGTACAGGTGCTGTCGGTCCTTCAGAGTCGGTTTAGGACGATACATGATGGGTCGAGGCTGACCAGGAACCGGCCGTCAATAGTGACAACTTAGCTGGCTGTAACAAAAGACAACAGTCAACAGTTCATCTTATAATGCTGCTTATAGCTGCTGTTAAGTTATATCCGTCTGATATAACGACGGCTGTATCTAATGCAGCTCGTTACTGTGTCTAACATAAGTTTCTCTCTCTCTCTCTCTCACACACACACACACACACCGTTAGCTGGAACTAACAGCTACAACCACTGAATGGGACTTGTGCCTAGCAGCGATGCTAACAACGTTAGCTTCGTCGCTACAGTTAACACGCAGCTAAAAACAACAATAGGTTAAGCGCGGGAAAGACCGCGAACATGCTAGACGTCTGTACTGTGCAACACCTTCGTGTACCGCTCAAGAACACCAGCTGGACATTATTGTTGCTTATTAAAATTTGAAATGTAAAAATACATAACCCACTTCAAACTTCCAATGGCGCTCCTGGACCCGAACGTGCGTTATTATTACGCTGTACGTATTTGCGTCATACGTCACAGCACTTCTTCTTCTTCTTTGTGTTAGGAAGAGTAGGCGCTACAATTTGCTGCCCTCTGCGGTTCTTCTTCTTCTTCTTCTTCTTCTTCTTCTTCTTCTTCTTCTTCTTCTTCTTCTTCTTCTTCTTCTTCTTCTTTGGTGTTTATTGGCAGTCGGCATCCTTAATGTTCCATTTACTGTCATCTGCTGGACTTTACTTCTTTCTTATTTCCTCTTCTGTTATATTCTTTTAATTAGTCCAGTTGAGACAAGAAATCTCACAATGACTCTCCTCCCTTCCCTAGATTTTCCACATTCTACTATTCTCTTGAATTTATTTTCCACTGTTCCTGCCTTCCGCAGCCCTGTACTCATCTCTTCCCTCTCCCTTTCATATCTAGGACACGCTGTAATTACATGTTCCACTGTTTCTTTCTCCCCACAGCTACACTGACCAGTTGGATGTTTTCCTTTTATATTAAGTGTGCTATTCAATTTACTGTGCCCTATTCATATTCTGCTCATAATTACTTGTTCTGTTCTATTATCTCCATAACACCCTACCTCTCCTACTACACTTTGTAATTTATATAAATGTCTCCCTTTTTTCTGCTTTTTCCAATGTTGATTCCACTGATTATTTATTTCCTTCCATATTAAACTTTTTCCCTCTGCTTTTGATAATTTTACTTTCATTTCCACCTCCTCTTTCTTTACTGCTTCCTTAGCCATTTTGTCTGCTTTTCATTCCCTTGTATCCCTAAGTGAGCTGGAACCCACATGAACGTTATTTCCCTCCCCTGTCGTGTTAATCTGGATGTTTTTAACAGTACTTCATATAGTATTTCCTGGTGTGTTTTCGCTGTCCTGTTTTTAATGCTTAAGAGTGATGAAACTGAATCACTACATATGACTATCTTCCTGTCCACCATGTCCTCCACCCATTGCCAGTAATATTGTG
This sequence comes from Argyrosomus regius, assembly GCA_946959425.1. Classification (NCBI taxonomy): domain Eukaryota; kingdom Metazoa; phylum Chordata; class Actinopteri; family Sciaenidae; genus Argyrosomus; species Argyrosomus regius. The sequence continues at coordinate 428,818 of OX336885.1, forward strand.
CATAGCTCCACTGCATATATGCTTAAATGATCTGATGTTCGGGGCGGCTGTGGCTCGGAGGTAGAGCGGGTCGTCCACTAATCAGAAGATCGGCGGTTCGATCCCCGGTTCGATCCCTTCCAGTCTGCATGTCGAAGTGTCCTTGGGCAAGATATTGAACCCCAAATTGCTCCAGAAGGCTGTGCCATCAGTGTGTGAATGTGTATGAATGGTTAGCTCCTCAAACTGATGAGCAGTTGGCACCTTGCATGGCAGCCAATGCCATCAGTGTATGAATGTGTGTGAATGGGTGAATGAGATATGTCCTGGGGTTAAAGCTGATATGTCTTCCTGGTCGGAAGACTAGAAAGGTGCTATATAAGTACAGTCCATTTACCATTCTTTTTGATATTGTGATATGATGACTGGGAACCACCACTGCTGCGCCTGTTGCTCCTGTTATCGGCTCTTTTGATCCATCTGTGTATATGTAAACATAGTCCCCATACTTTCCATCTACGTAGTTATAAAATTCCTGGACTAGATCTGCTGTTTCATTTCTTCTCTTGATGTTCCATAGTTCTAGATCTACGCTTGTTTCTTGTAACATCCATTCTGGTCTTGTTGTCCACAGAACTGTTGGGCTGAATCTGTATCTGTATCTGCTGTACTTTTAGTTGTTCTGCTATTCCCTCACTGACCCACCCAAAGCTTGTTTTTTTTCTTTCCCCTTTTCCCAACACATCTCCAAAACTCTCTTTGTTGGATGATCTTCACTGTGCCCTTTTAGATTTGTCCAGTAATTGGCTATAAGCTGTTTTCTTCTGATCCATAATGGCATTTCCGCCCTCTGCTGTTTGTTTGCCTCACAGTTATTTATGTCCAGTGCTGTGCAGACTAGTGATTGGAAGTTCGGTTCTTTTTAGGGAGTTAGATCATTTGACTCAGCTCACCAAGAAGAGCCGGCTCTTTCGGCTCCCAAACGGCTCTCATTTTACCACTTATACCTTTTCTAATTCAGCCAGATTTAGCACTATTTTGACTTATGATTTGTATGTATACACATATATCATTTAAATTATTCAATACATCCTTTGTACTGAAGTAATAATAAATTGCTGTAGCCAGTTGTTCTCATTGCGTTTACAGATCATAGTAACTCTCTGAAACCGCCCAGTGAATGCACTAACTTAATTGTAGAACCACTCTGCTACACAAAGCAGATAGAAACACCTATAAAAACTATAAAAAGCATACAAATTTAAAAAAAAGGACAGCTATTGACTGTTGGATGCACAGTTCTCATGTGTCTGTGAAGGTTATCAGATTATCAGGCTGAGTAAAGTTTCTCCAGCTGCTCCAGCTCTCTGAACAGCTTCCTCCTTCTTAGTGAGTAATTGTCTTCGTCTGTCTCTGAGCCTACACACTCACATTTTCCATCTGGGTGTTTCCCAATGAGAGTCAACCCACTCCCAACCCCACAATGCCCAACCCTCAACCTGATTATGACAAATACATTTTTCCTCTTGCAGGAAAATTTGCCTTTTGTTTTGACTGACGTGTTTATGATTGAAGTATTGTAGGGTCATTTCTATTTTATCCTCATGAGCAGCATTCTTTGCCAAGTGATGTGCATCCTCATTTCCCTCTGCAGCCTTGTGTGCGACCCCACCTCACATCCTGCTTCGTTAATCTGTGTAATGTTTGATATCTCCAGTAGATCCGATCTGGACTTTTGATTTGATTTCCCTTATTGTAGTTAAGGTGATTATACACTAATGATTATGATGGTGATGCTCAATCACTGAGTTGTCTCGTGTATTGTCCTCTACCCACCAAAGCTCCAAAATATTGCCAGTATTTCTGCTGTGAATACTGACATCTGAAACTCATGTCCCTTTTGAATTCTTTAATTCACAAATAGATGCTCCAAATGCACCTTACCTACTCTCTCTCTCTCTCTCTCTCTCTCTCTCTCTCTCTCTCCTTTAATCCTTTAACAAATCAACAGACCAGTTAGCACAGATTAATAATTCCTCCAGTTGAGATGTTTTGATCTTTCCTGCTCTTCCCAGGATTTCCCATGTTGATCTAGCAGACATTCTGTTGGAAATGTTTTATCATGTCCTTTGTTTCCTTCAATCCAAGTTTATATTGTTTAATTCCCTGTGACATCTATTCCAGATCTCTAAACAGAGCACATCACAGCATGATGCTGAAAGCATGACTGACTGTCTGTACAGAGAGAAAGAATTTTCATATTTAAAGTTAATAATTAAACATTGGTGTGATATTTCCATAGTGAATGGTATACGGAGTGTGGCTCTTTCCACAGGCCAACATGTAAAATGTGACGTTTAGGGGGAGAAACAGCAGCAGCACAATGATACATTATAGTATGTAGCTTTCAGTCTTTTTGTCATTAGGCTACTCATGAAAGTACCTGATGGTGTATTTACATGGTACATGAAGGCAACATGCCTTTAGTGCATGCCAGAACATTGAAACGCTCTTTCTTCGTGCCACCCACTGATCTGAGAGATTAGAATGGAAATTTCTTGTCCTTGTTTTTAACATTTTACAAACTAAACAATAAATCTTAAAGTCTGTGTTAAATCAAAATAAATGTGTGTTCTGAGTTTGTCAGACCAAAGAAGAAAGTGTTATTAACCACCCAGACAAATTTGAATGATTAAACATATCGACAAGTTTATAAAATTAGGTGTTAAAATCAGGTAAAAATTAATTCTCAGCTCCAGGACTGTGGGGGTGTGTCCGCTGAATGTGCTGAAGCCACGCCCACACGCGAGAGCAGTCAAGCAGCCATTTTGAAGTGACTGAAATGTGTCAGATGAGTTCAGAAAATGACATGACTAACTTTGAAACACTGAGCGAGATGAATTCATCTCTATCGCTCTGCTCAGGGTGGCCACCCTTTAAGGACCGCCCACAAAATCCTGGACTGAAAACTGGTGAAAAACTGTCTTAACCTCTAACTCCACATTTCAGTAATATATTGTTCAAAGTCTTTTCACATGTTTTGCAACATATTTAATGTATTTTGAAAGAAATCTCAGAATTGCCTTTACACAGTCTTTAAACAAAAAACAGTGGATTAATGGAAAACTGTTAGTCAGCCCGGCTTTAAATGCCATGTATGTTACTGTGTTTCCAATTCTACCACATAAATCCTTTTATTTGGTTTATGTGTATCTTGTTTCAGGATAGATATGTGGGGCTACTCATGACCCAGCAGAGGGTGCACAAGTCCAGCATCTCATAAGAAAGAAGACATAAAGAAAGAAAAGCTGTAAGCCTCTGCCTCTGCCTCTGCCTCTGCCCAAGGTTTGATCTCAGATTTGTTGCTATAAAAATAGACTCAGCTTTCAGTTGGAGGCTTAAAAATGAATCTCGCTGAACTAGATACAGAACACAACAGCTCAGACTGCGTTATAATAAAACAGAAATGATAACTGCGGTTTACAGATTGACACTGACAGGTATGCACACCGTATCTGGCAGCTGGTAGCAGCGGTGTCATTCGTCTTGGTGCTGAAGACAAAAGTGGGGCATTAGGCTGCTATTCTTTAGCTGCTGAAAAGCATAAGTGAACATGTAAGTGGATATAGACCTCCAGCAGTTCAGCACCCACCCACACACAATCTCTCAGTTGCCACCTCCTGCGATGTGGCTCATCAGTTCAAATGCTGGCCAAAAAGACAGAAATGTGGTGTAATACGTGCAGATGGAAGCCTGTTAGTGAGAAAGGCCTATTCAAATCATACATCTGTTATTTGTCATTTCGTGTGCAAAAATACAGCAAGGGGACCCATTCAAACACTAATAAAGCAAGCTGGATATTTCCCATGGGTACCTTCAGTCTTAGGACCATAACTTGAAAGAGCTTGTGTATTGCAGTGTGCAGAGTCACAGTCCTCACAAAACGAGGTAAAGGGTGAGGAGCCGTTTGACTCAAAATGTGCTAAAGTTGTTGCTCTTGCATGATGGAATTTGATTTTCCTATTAAAAGGTATTTATGACTTCTGGCTCGGTATCAGCAGAGGTGGTATACCTCTACATGTGTGATCATTTCACTCCTTGGTTAAAAACACATGAATGGCCATATCCACGTGGATACATGTCGAAATAACTGCAACAAAACAACAAAGTTATTTTAAAAATGCAGAGGTTCAGCAGCAGGGAGACCAGCATGAGTAGCACAACACATTTTATTGGCCTCTGATCACTGCTGACCAGCTGGTCAGCAGTTAAACTTGACTCAACCTTGTATCCTAGTAACCTGAGTAACATGGCCAAAATATAATCTATTAAGCGCCTGCTGACTGTTTTGGAGGAGACATCTCCATGTAGACTACACACACGTACTGTGATTTAACAACATTTAGTCTGACTCAGCCTTCTTTTTAAAAACAAAACAAAACATGTAAACACGCCTGAAACTGTGCTCCCACCCTGCAGGACTGTGAGCTGCATGAGCACAGTAGAAAACATGCGTGGTAGGTGGTGTCTTGTTACCATGTCAACACAAAGCATGCTCTCAGCGGACCAGCTTGCAGTTGCCTTGGAGACCAGCTAGAGTCTGAAGCAGTGAAATGATATAAAAACTATTTGTTTTCTTTAAGCAGATGTCATCTGATAATTGCACGGTCGATCCCACACGATGACACATTGTTCAGAAAATCAGAGCTTTGAAAACATCACTCACGTCAGGGTTTTTGAGAGTTTTTAAATTATTCACTTTTAATAGAATAAACTTAAAAGATCGCTGTGTAAGATTTAGTGGGATCTAGTGGTGCAGTTGCTGATTGCACCCCCTCACCTCACCCTCTCATTCCTAGCATGAAGGAAAAAACATGGTAGCTGTGAAATGTGCGGAAAAAGCCAGTGTTTAGTTTGTAGAGGACCCGCTCCCTCTGTAGATATAAAGGGCTCATTCTAAGGTAATGAAAACATAATGATTCTTATGTTTAGGTGATTTTACATGGATGAAAACATCGTTATGAATATTATATTTCACTTCTGCCAGATGTAAATACAGCCCCCTAAATCGTTTCACCTTTTAAGTGGCTATAGTCAAAAATGTTGTATTACCATTGGATCAAATGACTTTTAGCTTGAGCATTGTGCATTTTAGCATTTAGCTTGTTTTATCTCATTGTTTTGGGTTTACAGCCTGCAACAACCAGCAGCAGCAGGGCCGGATATTTGTCTCAGGAGCTGGTGGAGACCAAAAGAGAGCTTAAAAGGAGAGTGAATTCCAGTGAGTTCAAATGAATGCAAATATGTATATATATATAATAAACTATTTCCTTTACAGTACTTAGATATGCTATGTGCTAGCTTGTCTATGGTGAAAAGTCAACCAGATTTTGAAGATGATTAAAAGATAAAAGTAACACGCACGCACACACACACACACACACACACACACACACATATATATATATATATATATATATATATATATATATATATAGTCACATCTTAAATTTTGCTCAACACAGGTCATCAAAACATTAGCTAAATATTGTGTTTTGGTAACTAGCTAGCTAACGATTGATGTTGATTAGCTAGTTCATAGACAAGCTAGCACACAGCATATCTAAGCTTCATATCTAGGCTTGGTCTGTGATTGCAGCACAGAGCAAAAATGAGCGGGGCCTAGGAAGGGTTAATACAGTGCAGTCATGGTAGTTTTGCTCATAGCATCATCTCATTTATTATCTTGCAGCCAAATGAGGCCATCTGCAATGAGTAAGGTACCTCTCAGACAACTGTGTCCGCCAGGGTGGATACATAATGATGTTCCTATTGTGTCAGGGCACTGACATTAGTCATTACTGTGTAAAAAAGTGTGCATTGCATTTTTATTCTGCTCAAACAAATAAGCTGGTTGCGTATAGCTGTATAATTCAGGTGTTGTATTTCATCGTATGTATGACTTATTGGACACAGTACGATCTGGTTTTATGGAACTTTGTGTTTTGTTTCCTGACTTACTCTTTGACAAGAAAATCATCCTTCCTTAGGATTTGTCAGAGTTTGAGTAATACCATCTGTATTCTGTTTCTTAAATCCAACCAGCAACAGCAAAGATGAAAATGAGACATTGTGAAAACAGGCTACTATACTACATATGCAGTGTGAACCAGTGTGTCGTAAAAAATGTTACATATTGTCATGGGGGATGTGCCTGGAGGTGGGAAATTCACTACAGCCACTCATCCATTTGTTCTCTGCCTGAGAGAGCGAGAGCAGCGCACGTGCAGCCAAGCAGCCACATCAACATTAGCTGTGCTGCACCCTTGTCTATGTGGGTGTATGAAATACAGTGTGTGGGAGGAAGTAGGTAGGTGGGGGAGCGAGTATATATGTGAGGCAGAAGTCAGATACTGCCTCAAACTGTTGATGGTAAAGTCAGCCAGTCAGCCTAACGTGACTGTTGAAGGTAAGCTCGCCTCTGTCAGCACACTTCCTCTGCCAAACAGTCGCTTTCACTTCTGCACAACACTTTATATTAGCCTTAAATCCTTCCACATGTGCTCAGGGCCTCTCCACTCTTTCGCTCGTCCTGATCACTCTGTGTAATCTATGTTTTCAACTTGTCCTCCGGAAGTCTTTGTTTGACAGCCACACACCCACCCAGCGCCCAGCCAGCCCTTCTCCTTCCCTCACTCTCCTCCTCTCTGCCTCACCACTTTCAGAGTGCATCTTCTCTCTCATTTGCATTTGTTCCGCTTCCTCGTGACAAGAAACAGTTCATGTCAAAGAGCTGTGCAAGGAAAATCAACAGCCTGGACGTCAGAACAGATTGAAATGAGCAGGTACACTGAGGATGGGGTTGTTCAGTGTAGAAGACTTTCGAAGCTGGATAATTGTTGCTGATTTGAAGTACAAAGCAAGGAGGTAAGTGACTTCTGCTGCTTCTCTTCTTCTCTCTTTTAAACTGTTGCGCCTGACTTTCGGCCTAGTTATGCCATGTTCTGGTTTCTGGTAGTGTTATTCTTACCTACACTGTGTGATGGCAACACTATCAGATGTTTCCTCTTTTCAAATGTTCCCTTTATAAAGTCAGATTATGAAAGTGTTGATAAGATGAAACAAGAAGTATTCTCATAATGACACAAGAAACCAGAAAAAGTCTTTTTCAGCCTTTTAATTCACATTTGGATGCTTGTTCTTACTACAAGCAGAAGCTGTTTGTCAGTACAGTTTGACCTCTTTTTGAACCCATTCCATCCAGGACTACAAGTGTGTCCTGGGTGGAATGGGTTCAAAAAGAGGTCAATGGCAACTACAAGGACTACAAGTGCTTGTAGTTTTTAATGATTTATATGTCTGCACTGATACAGAGCTGTAGCATGTGTAACAATACGACATCATTTACATAGCAGTGAGGAAGTGAAAGCTCATCACAGTAAGAAGGTGGATCAAAGTTACCCAATACATAATGTTTGAAGATGAATGTGTACGTATGTTCACAGAGGACTCACTCGATTGTGAGCAGAAACAAACTTTCCTCACTTCACAGCACCACAAAAAGTATCTGACGTGGGCGTGCTCATGCTGCACAACTAACAAAGAGTGTGCTCCATGCCAACTGTACCTCTGTGGGTGAATTATGCAAAATCACAATACATGTAGAAGCAGCATCACAGCAGCAGGAAATTAAATTTGGTTGACCAAATATGAAGCAATTTATCTTCTCACGTAGGCGGCTTTGTGCTTTGATTAGATTACTATACAAATATGACTGAGCCTGTCAGGAGACAAAGCCGCCACATGCTACTGTTACATCAAGGGTATGCCATTTAATTGATGCAGACTGGTGACAGAGGCGACAGCTAATGTCAGCAGACACATTTCATTTGGGGAGATAAAAGCCTCTGCTGTACTGTATGAGTATCTGATCTCACTCCCTCATCCCTCTCCTCATGTGAATCACTCTCCTACATCACCTGCTCTGCTTCTCTCTACTGTATACATACATTTCCCTCCATGTTTTTGTCTCATGTTATGTCCATTGCCTGCATACAAAACATATCTTGAGAGTTGTGTTCCTGCTCCACCTGCTCTTGAAATGAAACAGCAGTGATTCAAATGCCTCCACTTTCCTCTGCGCTCTCATGGGCATTATTGCTCATCACAAAAATGATATCACTGAGCTAGATATAGAGGAGATATCATTGCAAGAGACATCTCCCTGGATTTTTAGAACCATGCGAAATCCAAACTGGATTAATTGCTTTATTAGCCATCTGTCCTGAGGGGTAATGCATATCTGTCATCATTAACTGCTGCTGAACATTTATTCATTGCTATGCTCCTTTTCTCCGCTCCACTGGTACCGTGACAAAATATTCTCCAAGAATGAAGTCTCATTTTTAACACCTAAAAACGTCCCCGCTCAAATAGACAGATCTGAAGCAAAGCAGAGGTCTAATGCAAACTGTTCTTATCTTACAGGTAATTAGAGACCTGGCACTAGTACATCACGACAGCAGCAGTGTTACCATGGAGACTGGCAAGCCAGGATTGGCGAGTGCTCCAGTGCACATCAACTCCGTTGCAGCGCAGACAGAGAAAAGGATGGACATCCAGGCCCCGCTGACGGCTGTTTACATCCACACAGTGCCTGCTGTACCAGCGCAGCCTTACCCTCAGGCTCCTGCAGCTGCCAGGGAGCCAGCCACACTCCATCTGGCCATGCCGCCGCTTTACTCCAAGGAGACGCTTCCCTTTGTGACACTCCACATTGCTGGTGGGCTGCAGTCTCAGCCGGGACTGAGTCTGACAGCTGCTTCTCCTGCAGCCGCCAGACCCAAGTCAGCGGGAAAGCACGTGTGTCCTCACTGTGGACGGGACTGTATGAAGCCCAGTGTGTTGGAGAAGCATCTCCGCTGTCACACCGGGGAGCGGCCTTACCCCTGCACTACTTGTGGAATTTCTTTCAAGACTCAGAGTAACCTCTACAAACATAAGCGAACCCAGGCTCATGCCCGTCTCTCGTCTGAGTCAGAGCAGAGCAGCCAGGGAAGCCTAGACAGCATGTCCAGCTCCAGAGAGACTTGTACCTCCAGTTTGTCTCTGGATGAGCGCAGTGAAGAGTCAGGCAGCATGGAAAAGGATTCCACATTACCTGCTGCTGAAATCACCTGTCCTGCCAGTACTGCAACGGTCTACTCTGCGAAGACGGATTGCTCCGTCAGAGGACAGATTGACTTCACCTCTGCAGACTATAACACCAAAGAAAAAAATGAAAGTGGAAAGGTCACAACAGATGGAGAAAAACAGAGGACAGAGAACAAAAAACCTCAGCTGACTGCCAGTCGACATCTTCCCCTTCAGCGACAAGAAGCCACTCTGTTCTCCAAGCAGTGGGAGCGCTCTGTATCCAGAGGTAAATCGCAGAGCCATGAGAGCACTGACTCCGGCTTCAGTGAGAGCAGTGACCACTACCCGAGCCCTGGCAGCGTTTTACCTGATCACAGTATGGATTCTCTCACCGAATCCACCAAGGAGCATCTTGAAGAAACCACCAGCACAGAAACACAGTCAGAACCAGGCCAAGGTGCACAGGAACCCAAAGACTCTGCAAGGGAGCAGGAGCATAAGACACTGGAGGAACGTATATCCAAGCTGATTTCTGAGAATACAGCTGTTGTGGAGGACAAACAGCTGGAGAACGTAAGGCCGAGGAAGACAGTTCTGTCAAAGCAGGGTAGTATTGACCTTCCCATGCCTTACACGTACAAAGATTCATTTCACTTTGATATGAAGATCAGTAAGCCTCCGAATGTTGGCTTACAAAGAAACAGGAAGCCCGGCATCTACAGCTCTGTGCCCACCCAGCGCTCCACCACCATGGAGCATGCCCCCTTAACCCGCAGCAACTCCCTCCCATTCAGCGTTACCCTCATGCAACCTGAGAGAAGCAGCCCAACCGTCTCCTATCAGAATGATTATGTAACACTCGTCCGGAGGGGAAGCTCGGGCCAGATCAATCCAACAGGTTTCGCGATCAAACCTGTGAACCAACAGTCATCCACCCACCGCTCACTGGTCCGGCAGACAGCCGTAGACTGCAACCACGCAACAGACGGTCTTTTCATGAATTCATCTGTGGAGGAGGCGTGCACCAGCAGTCTCAGCTGCGATGGGGATGGCGGTGACATTTGTGGAGAGCCAAGCAACAGAAAGTTCCGGAGGAAGAAAGCACAGAAGTTTGCCTACAACAAATGGTACATGTATGGGGGAGGGACATTCAAGAAGCTCTACAATGCTGATAAAGGTGGTGATGAAAGTGTTATCAAAGGCCGGAAATCAACAAACCCAGAGCACGAGACTGTTCAGGGCTTGCAAAAAAGGTTGTCAGCAGTTCATAAGGAGACAGTGACAACAACAAACTCAACAATAAACTTCACTAGCAGCAGTGCAACAGTGTGTCATTCAGACTGCCCTCCTGCCAAACTATCCCTTGTGTCTCCTGTGGATTTTAATCTAAAAACTAGCCAGCTTCATACACCATGCAGCTCTCTCAAGAGTCCACTCAGGAGAAATCTGTCTCTGTCTATACTGCCATTACCTTTAATTGGATCAGTGGTTAGCCACACAACAGACAGCATGAGCAGAGCAGATGATGGGAGATTGATTAATGAAGAAAAACATAGTGACTCCAGCTCTCAGCTCCATGGAGCCCATATTCCCTCTGACAGGAAAAAGCAGAAAACTGATGACAAAATAATTTGCCCTCTGGAGATGGAGACTGAACGAAACACTCTGACTCACCCCCCTCCCTCTGTCACTGGCAGTGCACCTCTGCAGGATACAAATCTGAGTTATATCAACCTTCAAAAGAATCTAAAACACACTCAGCTCAAAGGAGCTCTCTTTCCATCCTGCATAATCAATGCAAATACACCATCTGTTAGCACCACGCCAGCCACTTCCACCCCCTCTGCTGCCAAGACCAGCTTCCTGCCCAAGTACCAGCTAAAGTTACCTAATACTGCTGAGCCTGAATCAAATCCTTCACCACATGTTGTGGATACACCGTCAGGAACCGATGGCCGCAGCTTCACCTCTGCTCTGTCATCTTCTCACACTGAGCAAACTCCCGTCGTGGTCACAACTTCTGACAAGAAGAGTGATCCTGTCGGCTCACCGTTGATGCAGACTTGTGATGTCAAAAAGACAAATGCTTTCAGCTCTACACAAAGCCAGCTCCTCTTGCCTTGCACAACCGCAACCCTTTGTCAGACTGAAACACCAAGTATGAATAAAATTGCAAGTCTAGATGTAGTGCACAGGCAATTTGCACCAACCACAGTAACCACAACCTGCCTACGAGACTTTCAAGCAGGATTATGCAGCACTTCAATACAATCTTCAAAATCTGCAGGGGCTTCAGAATTTATGCAGTTACCGAGACCCAATGTACCCATGGTTGCAAATCTCCCTGCTACACCTACGATAACCACAGCAAACAAATATCAGACATCTTCCACCACTATTACTGCTTTATCACAAGATCAACCTAACCCTAACCCTCCTCTGTCATACACACAACTCTCTCCAGCATCAAACCAGTTGAACCCTGTAAACAGACCGTATCCCAGCTCAAACACCCCAGTTGTACCATATCACGTTGTACCGTTTGACCAGATGCAGCCAGCGGCTCAGAACGTGTTTCATGTCCACACAGCAGACCTCCAGATCTGCCTCCAGATCATATCTGATGAGCAGCTGGCTCTCATCGAACCCCAGATTGAGAGGCAAGCAGGTAGAACCCTCTCTCAGAGACATGGTATGGAAGCAATGGCCCCGGAGGTGATCCAGAACAAAGCTCAAAGCTCAATCACCATGGAAAGCACCAATGAAGGAAGGGACCATCAGCAGCCAGGACATCAAAAGGAGTTGGACCAGAGTGAGACTTTACCCACACTTACCATGGAGAAAATAAAACCTCCACTGGATGTACAATTCGGGAAGCCAAATCTCCCCCTGACAGGACGCAGTGATTCCACTCAGGCTACAGTATCTGTTGAATCTAAACCTCCAGAAGCATTAGGTTTGTCACAACGCCCACACAAATACGGTCTTGTAAACACGGTCACAGACACTCAGAGCATTACGGGGAATGTTATGTCAACTGCTGCTTCACTCGAAGGTGTAAAGTCAGGAAGGAGCCAAACTTCAGAGGAGGCACATGCCCTTTCTCTGAACCATTGTGCTGAGGAACAACTTTTGCCAGACAGAAGGGTCAGCCAAAGTGGATTGGTCTCTCCAACAATCTCACAGCACAAGCTCAGCGTGACCTCTCTTTCTCCCACCACAGTAAATCAGAATAGCTTCAAAAGAGAAATACTGGCAAAAGAAAGCCAACACAAACTTAAAAATCAAGACACCACATGTAATGCAGGCACCATGATAGCCAAGGGTGAAGCCTCTGCGTACCATAGCAGCAGGTTAGAAAGTGGAGAGACCCACTCCTCTCTGCAGGTTGGGCTCAGTCAGGCCTCGGTTGCCGCATGTGCTGATGAACTCTCTGGCTCAGTTTCTTCATCTTTCATCAAGGCTCCAAGTCGGCTGACCCCACAAGCATCAATCTACTGCAGTAATCCATTGGAACCTACATTATCAGAGGCTCTGAAATCATCGAAACATGCAAACATGGGATGTGACAGGGTGACCCCTGTGGACAGTCCTGCCTCTTCACAGGAAATGACTCGAAGTGAATCACAGGACATAATCTGCTCAGCCCACTCAGAAAAACAACAGGGTCAGGTGGACAGACCCAAAGACATCCCAGCTGTGCTCACAAGTGTTCAGAGTCCTGCTGCAGGTATATACAACTATTTTAATTATACCAAGTATTCCTATTGTATAGAATCCGAGGGATATACAGAGGAATGACTGTAAGGCTGTTTGATAGTGCCCATGTCTATTTTGGGTGCACATTTCAGGTCTCCAGTTTGGGACAGTTGGTAACAATGATCCTAAACACACAGTATAGACATGGCAACCAAGTTTTTGGGCCAGTCAGTAAAATGTTCATGTCAACCACCTGACCTCATTCCATCTGATCAAACTGTATTTCACTGCCTAAGACCAGACTGAAGGCAAAAAGGCCCTAAAATACAAAGCTGAGAATCTTGAGGCTCTGTCTCGTAAAAAAGGCCCTTAATCAAAATTATTTGTGTTCACATGGTGCATATTTCTATTTAAATTTCTTTACTTAAGAGTGAGAGGATACAACGTACAGAGAGAACAGGTCTACAGGTGTTGTCAACAGGGGCCCACAGTTCTTCCAAAGATTTGCTAAAAAAATTAACACATTTAGTAATACAGTGAATTAATACATGTAATAAGTTCTGTCCTAATTTGTACATTACAGTAAGGGGTAAAAAAAAGATTAGATGAGATGAGATGAGATGAGATGAGATAAGATGAGATAAGATAAGCTGTTGGAATGAAGGACCTGTGGTAGAGCTCCTCTTACATGGTGGGAGTAGCAGTCTGTTGCTGAAGGAGCTGTTTCAGGCCTCCACAGTCTCATGCAGGAGGTGAGACGAGCTGTTCATGATAGATGTCAGCTTTGCTAACATCATCCTCTCGCCAACTTCCTCTGTGGAGTCTAGGGGGCAGTCCAGGACAGAGCTGGACCTCAACCCCAACAGACGACTGCATAGAATAATGTATCAAAACATCTGTTCAGAGTTGTTGTTTAGGTTTCAGTCTAGTGTCCTGGAGTACAGAGACAACATAAAAAATGTACCTTGGTACATACTGCACTGTATTTGTGTTTGCTAACTATATTGTAATGATAACATGTTTTATTCTTTTAATAAGAACATTTCAAGTCAGACACCAGTTTTCACCACAAGATGGCAGTACGAGGTCATAGATTTGCAGCCATGTTTCATGTACTGCAAGAATGGCTAAAAGCCAGAGAGGATGTTGGAGTGTTTCTGCTCTTTATCTGGTCTTAAGTTAAATGCACTACTGGGGATTTTATTATAGACAAAATAATCAAATGGCTCTCTGTGGAGAATTGAAATCATGGTCATAGCAGTATGTCTGGTTTTCATTTTGACCATCATTGCCCTCACTACTGTCGCATGTGAGCTACTTCACAGAGAATTGTAATGTCTTGTAATGTTTGAAAGTGTCATTTTATCCCCATCACAGCACACAACCCCAGTTCACCCGTTCTTTAAGTCAGAGAAGCTCAGGATTACAGACAATAACAAAGTTTAAAGGCTATTCAGGGGGGAGCACAGGATAAACATAAGGGCTGACACTCATTGACCTCCATCCACTGCCTCCTGGCTAAACTGAGCGAACAAAAGTTGCTAGATCTCCTGGAAAGACTGATGCTTGAATTCACATGGCAGTCCTGAAACTTTGTTCAGATTATTGTTGTCTAAGAGGGGTGTGCTGGTCCATGTGGGTTTTCATACACAGCTATGCACTAAGAGTTTGCCAAACCAAAGAACCTTCTAATTCTAGAAAGTCTACAGGAACATTTGCTTTTCATCAAGTCAGTTGCTGTTACTCTATACCCTCCACTGCATATTATATCTGACCACATTAGGCCATGTGTATATCACAAGAATGTATCCCACCAGAAAAAGTGGCCACATTTTTTCCTTCAGGTTGGTCGATGGGCTGTTAACACGCCATTAATATGATATAAAAATTATATTTATTATTATAAAGTAATTCATATTTTGTTCTTTTATTCAAAAGTAAATGTAATCACCAGCTGTAGTTTCTACATTCAGAGCTCTGAGCTGTATAATCTCCACCTTAGTTTTCAGACAAGATCAAACTGACTGATAGGCTATGAACATCATGGATTCCCCGTCCTAAAGAAAACCTTTTCCTTTCCCTAGGGCTCATGGAAGGAGACTCCCTGGGGGGATGTGCAGTCCAGAAGCAGCTGCAGACACAGGAACACGGAGGGACCCCTGGGCAGCCAGACGCCAAAGACTGGAGGCCAAAGCAGAGCCAGGACGCTGGGGAGACAAACTACCAGTGCATGGAGGGGCAGCGTGGTGGAGAAGAAAAGAGCATGGCCGAGTCTAACTGCAGATACACGTGTTTACAAGGAATGACGAAGCCAGAGGTGAGATGGAAAGTCTTTTTACAGTTCACACAAACACAACTACAAGTAAACACATCAATAATAAATAGGAGTTCCTAAATACTGGTAACTTTGTGATGGAGCAACACATTACTTCACATGTATGTCTCCACTAACATCTCCAAACTGCACACAGGCGCTGGAGAAATGTCACAAAACAGACTCAAAATGAACAGGATTCACTCCAACTCTGCATTTTTTCTAAATACTTTTATTGTTTTAATTATTGTTAAACTCATCTAAATCTTTCCACAAATCCTTCACCACCAGATCCATTCAGACTGTCCTGATCTGCGGATCATGTGGAAGCAGATTTCAGGCATAATGGGTTGTTACATCACAGAATCGTTTTTTAATTCACCAAGGAGAGAGAGACAGCCGAGCCAGAATTTATGTTTTTCTCATGAAATATTTGCAGAGCGATAAATATGTGATCCTCAAAATGTGCCGAAGAAAGAAAAATGTGGTTAAGAGAAAAAAAAAAGATTTACACAACATAACAAATATGCTAAACAAAAATGTATATTACAGTGCCACACACAGTGGCAAATCAGATATAAATTATGAGGCTTTATGAGCCTGAGTTTAAAACATCAGCAATCTATTAAAGCAATATGATGATACAGTTACATGGTTTTACATCTGTTTTATAGCAGAATTTCATTCATATAGTGCTTTAAGGTGCTCAAAGGCACTTAACATGGTAACAAGGGAGAGTTAATATACACCCAACAAGGTGTAGAGGTTTATTTTGCAGCGGTGACCCCCTCGTTGTACATTAATATTGCACGAGAGAAAACAATATTTTGTGTCAAATTATTGATTTAAAACTGATTTTAATTCATCCACGGTGTACTCCAGACTCTATGATCGGAACTGTGTCCATGGCAACAGTCTGTTATTCATAGCAGTGGTCTGCTACACAGAAGCAAGAGACCCTAGAATGCTGTACCAATCAGAATCGAGTATTCCACAAAGCCATGTAATAAAGACAATAACAGAAACAGCAAAGACAATATCAGAGCAAAACAATTAGAAACAGAAGAAACAATAACAGCATAAAAAAAAACAAATGCAGAAATCAAAAAATGGGGGTAATGGATCACAGTGGATTTAAATAGGTGGATTTTAAGTGCAGTTTTGAGAGCGAGTGTGGGAGAATATCTTGGGTACTGGGGTCTCGTTACAGAGGGAGGGGCAGCAATGGAGATATATAGTGCTTAGACTGGGTGAAAAGGGTGTGGAGGTTGAGGTTGGAGCTGGGAGTATGTCAGTGCAGAAGGTTGGTGGGCTAGGAAGGGATTAGTTTGTGGTGGGCTAGGAAGGGATTAGTTTGTGGAGGGCTTTGTAAGTGACGAGGACAATTTTAAACTGGATTCTTTGTTGAACAGGGAGACAGTGGTGGTTTTGAGGGTATGGTGTGATCTCTGGTTTTGGATGTATTGTAGATTGTTGAGGGTTTTGGTGTTTCAGAAGCTGAGAAGGAAAGGGAGGGAAGGAAGGGGTGCAAAAAAAAAGGCAGTTCTTGGGATTAACGTTCGAGGAGTTTGATCAATCGTGACAGAGAGGTTGCAGGTATGGACGCATCCTTGAGGTAGTTTGTGAGGGTGGAGTGAGTGACAGCAGTAATATCTCTGATAGAGATAAAGAGCTGGGCATCATCGGCATAACATGATTTCAAACTTCAAGGGAATGAATAGTTGAAGCACTTGAAGAACAAGTGAATGCACCACTGATCTGATGTTAGCTGTCATGACTATTATAATTCATACCTCACCAGACACATGAAGATTTGTTGTATGTGAGCAATGCAGGAAGCAGGTTCAATGGAGGGAGGACAATGAATGTATTATTGCGATGCTCCTAATATTCTTCTTTTATTAACAGAGAGAAGATAGAGCAGCCAAAGTGGATTCCTTTAAAAACCTTTGCCTCTCGGAGCAGCATCTACAGTGTCTTTCCCAGACACACTCAGGAATGTCTGAATACCTTCAACAGAGCCCTCAGCAAGCTCCAAGCACGTCGAACAACCTTAATTTACCCGCCGGCGGCAGTCAGACTTGCCTTTTAAATTCTCCACCGCCACCATCAGAGATGACCAACTTCTATTACTCACAACAACACTGGGAAAGCAGCATCATCCATAACCAACAAACACAGATCTTATGCAAATCAACCTCAAGTCAACATGTCAAAGCACAGGCCAAGTTATCAGAAACACAAAATGCTTTTTCACAAATCGACTCCAGCCTTCAACAAACTCAAATATTTTCATGCCAGGACCAAAAGCAGACCAGCGTCTGTCTGTCTGCTCAGCAAGAAAATACTACTGCAGGTCACAATGTCACAGCAGTCAGCTGTTGTACTCAGTTAACTGTAGGAAGTCACAAAATCCTCTCGCCTGATGTCAAAGCATCATCCTCCACACCGCCCAGCCACGTTTCTTATTCTGGTCAAGTCAGTAGAGCTGCTGCTGGATTGACAGCGGACCCACAAGTGTCAGACAGCAATGTGCTGGATAATAATACTGTGCTGCCAACAAAGCCTTTTACATACCCACAACCTGATGATTATCAAGACACCAAGGATAAGGCACCAAATGATTACACAGGTCAGAGCAGTAACTCTGAGAGATCTGACATTACCAACAAATACCAGTCTTTTTTCTTTGCTGGACAGCTTCATGGCTACCAGCCAGCCGAGGGTCTGACCAGTGGAGTGAGGCCTGTGCAAAGCTGCCAGGACTACACAGAAGACACCAGCAGCAGTGACGATGAAGGAAAGCTCATCATTGAGCTTTAGGTGAACATACACATATGCTATTTGGAGTTTTATCTGTTGTAGATATGTATTTTCAGAGGTAAAGTTTTGGAGGCAGAAATAATATCAGTAGCTGAGTTGAGTTTGTGGGCCAATGGATCTTGGATCTATGTTTTTTTTTTTTTAATGTTTTTTCTTACAAATAATACATTAAAAGGCCAATGGGCAACTTTGCAAGAATAGTGTAGGTCAAACGCGAGCTAATGCTGTATTCATATCCTATTGTCCTGAATATAATTAAGCAGCCAGTAGGACTAAATGCTCAGGTCAGCCTCCTTTGTTCTCTCCTTCATAGAAAAATGAACCCCAGAAATCAAGGGGTCAGTTGCAAAAAACCTGCAAAGCCACCATCGCTGGCAGCTACAATCAAATGAAATCCACTAAGACTAATGCAGTCGATCATGATTATTAAAATGGAGTAACACACTATTTGTACCTGGTTTCACTTGTCAAGGAACAATGTTACTTTAACTTGCTGTCTGTTTGTCTGGTGTAAGCGAGCAGTTGGTTAATCATCAGGGATTCATGCGTGAACGTTCCCAAGTTAGAATAATTGGAGCTTTTCCCATCATTCCCGATCCTGCTGACGTGGTGTGAATGCAGCATGATACATGTATGGACTTGCCCAATAAGCCTGCATTGCCCAATCCCCAGGCTTGGTTATTACTTTGGTTGTTATTACTTGGTAATTAGCTACCGTAGATAAACTAGCTGAAGTTTTATGCTGTGCCTCCATTTGGATACTCCTGTTAGTACACTTCTATGCAGTACACTGTGTACCCTGTGTACTTCCTGGCATAGTGTGCTAATTTTGGCAGAACAGTGTTCTCAACTCAAGTACGGCCGGACAGATCATCGGCGGACCTGAGGCAGGCCGAATGATGCCTGGATACTCAAAAAAGCCATCTGTAATGGCACCTGTGTGAAGTTGGACATTTTAACATGGGGGCTTATGGAGACTGACTCACTTCTGGAAGCAGCCTCAAGTGGCCGTTCGATGAATTGCAGTTTTTAGCACTTCCGCATAGGCTTCACTTCACAGCCATGGAGGTTGTCGCTTGATTGCAGTTTTCAATCCAGTTTCAAACAGTTTCAGCACCACATAGCTTGGCTGCCATTTTCACAATGCCAAAACTTTTGGACAGTACACTGCATTTTGACATAATTGACAGTGTGAACACACCTATGTGCTCAAAATAGCAAGTGTAAGTTTGGAAGTACGTGAATTGAGACACAGCATTAGTCATGCACAAACTGAATGGGGGCCCCCACTTCACAAAGGTTTCTGTCTTGTACTGTTGACTGTTACTTATGATAATATGAATACCTGACATTAATTTCGAAGTCACTTGCAAACACTGGAGAACAGCATGGCTTATTTTTCTGTTAGCAGCTTGTGTGCTTGTTTCACATTACGAGCTCCCAGCTGTGTGTTTACCTCATGTGTTTTTTTTTTTGCTTGGGTCATGAGTGTTGACAGAAAACTGTGACTCCTTTTGCTATTTAACCCAACCAATGAGATTACCTCTGCCCCAATGAAACGTTGACTTCCGTTCTGCTCTCACGGGCTTACACACATAATTTGCCATAACTTGTGTCTGACTTCCCACACTTACTCTCTCTCTCATAAATTGCACTCTGTACACCAGACAACACCTGTGTGTGTAGGTGTGTGTGAAAGTGTGTGTGAATCACACACACATGTTGCCAAATACCCATTAAGCTGATCTCTACTGCCAATCAGATCACCCAGGTGAAGCAGGCATTGGCTGGAGGGGCATGACCCTTCTCTAAGTCTGGGTTATGGGATGAGTCAGCAGCTATGAAAAGACACCGGAGCTCACGGGAACAGGAAACGGAGTGTATGTGAACATTTCTGTACATAAATCCACAGTCACAGCTCATGCTGACTTGCTTGTCAATTCTCAGCCCATTAGTGGTCGTTTTGGAGCTTCATCTCCATTGCATCTGTTCAGGCCTGTTTGACGTTCTGGATGAGTTTGTAGTGCTGTTTGACACAGAGAAAGGCAAAAATGTGCAACAGTTTTTTTTTTGTTCAAGTTAGAAGCTGATTTATTACTGCATTATAAATATTTATATTTGTTCTGTGTTCATTTTCTAATTTTATATTCTTGTTAAAGATTGCATACGTCAGCATAACTAACAAAACAAATAAATTCATCTCAGATTTACTGCACATCATGTTGTGTGTTCAGCTATTTCAATAAAAGAAGAGGGAAAATAGAACATACTCATGGTCTGATTGTGTGAGTTCTTCAGTTAAAGGTCTGGTGTGTCAGGTTTGTTTAGAAATGACATGTATGGGTCCTCTTCCACAGTGTCATCAACCATGTTGAACCATCATGTTTCTACAGTAGCCCAGAATGGACAAACTAAACACTCGCTCTAGACAGGAACCTTTGTGTTTTTCACGTGTTTGTTAGCTACCGTTGTTTCTCCTTCACGCTAAGAAGTGAAGGGTGAGGCAACAGGGTTAGAATCAGCAACTACACTACTGCTGCCACTAAATCTTTTCCACTGGACCTTTAAACCCCTTACTTGGTCTGAGAGTGTTGCCCCCCACATCTGTTTGAAACGTCCATTAGATATATTTAAAACACAGTCAAATGCAAATCTGAGTGCGAATGTGAGTATCCCCTAAATGTCATATTTTCCAAGTGGACACGCTAAAGCTTCTTATGTTGTTAACATAAGTTGTTAATGTTGTTAATAATGAATAATTAGGTAATGACTGCTTCATAAATATGCGTGAATACTGACTTTCTTCATGAGTCATTCCTGATTAACTCTGAACCAGCTGCTCAGTGGCACAAAATTACTAACAACTAATTACTTTATCAATACTTTACTCTTTTTGTGCCCCCACAGGTAAAGTAATGTGAGCAGTTAATTCACCAGTAAAAACACTTGAGCTCCTTGTCATACAGTGTCCAAAATAATGTCCTGCTGCTGCTGGAAATGGAAAAAAGTTTAAAACAGTGTGATTGAACCAAACCAGTAAGGTTGTGGGTGGAAAACCAGAACAATGAGCTGAAAGATACTACAATGCTTTGTAGTAGTAATGTAAAGCTTACTGTAATGCTTTGTTCTTTCCCTAATGAGAGCGGTTCATTCAGCTGAGCATACCAAAGCATCTACTCTCCCCACTCTGCAGGAATTAAACAGTGGCAGGTGCAGGACCAGAAGTAGACGGATTATGAAGTACCCTCACCATTCCACAAACAGACTGTGGTGGCAAACATTTTTGTAGTCTAACAAAGAGAGTCTCAGAAAAGCCAGATTTCCCCACATCATCAGGAGGGTGAACTCTCACAACTCATAGTCAGTGTGTTACCTACAGTAGACATCTGTCAGCACAGTGTGAGTCTACAGAGGCAGAAGTACTTCATATAACCCTACTTAAAACAAACCCAAACTATCCCTTTAATTCTGCTTCATTTCCTTATTTCCTCACATCATCTGCTCATATATCTCTTTGAAGAAAGTTATATGTTTTTTAAGTGGAGGCCATGAATAAGTCAGTGGGCTGCTTGACCACTTCCTCCTGCACACACAAAATGATTCTAACTTGTGCAAATAAACTCTAAAAACTGTACTGAAAAAATTCTCAGTGTTGGAACTACAGAATCTTTGGCATGTTAGGTCAGCACACTGTGTCAGCATGTTTTCAATGACGTATATACTGTAAGAATTGAGACTCTACCTCTGCCATAACTCTGCTATCAATGAGTAGATTGACGACTTATGTCCTGTGTATTTAAGAATTAGAGTTAACAGATGAAGGCAGCACTGTACATGGAACATCTCACAGTTGTTATTTCATATTCTTAGTGCTGCTTTCATAAGAAACAGCATTTTTTATGAGATTTGGCAGAGGCCCAAGAGGAGTTACATGTAGCTTACTCTACACCAGTGAATCTACATATCCTCGCTGAAATACTGCACTGAGATTGAGATACTGCTGCACTGTCCACCTGTATATCTGCACACTCCAAAATTCCTGTAGTGTTCTCTGTATCCCTAGCTGGCAGTCACATGAACTCTTGATCTAAATGACTTAGATGACAGTGCACAGGTGAGCAACCAAACACAACAAGCTGTTGTTGTCTATGATCAGTGTGGGTGGAGCTGGCTGACACTTAAACTCAGTGACCTGAGAATCAGCTTTATGTAATCAGCTATGTACCGATGGTATCTAAACTTCTCTGTGGTCAGTCAGGTATTACCTACATAACTTTTCTATTCTGAAGACAAAACTATAATGGCTGCATTTGTTGAGTCTGTCCAAAGAGTTTCAAATATAGTGTGACTCTTTCTCTGACTTTTTGGGTCTGTTTCAAGAGAGAGGATATTGTTGAAACACCAATTAAATTATAACACAAAAGATAACATTCATATGCTAGCAGCATGTCTCTTGGGATGGCATTATCAGTTGGTCTGCCAGATTAAAATATCTCGACAAATACTTGTCATAAAATTTGACACTACTGGATGGATGACTGTATTTACATGAGTGATGCTTG
This sequence comes from Argyrosomus regius, assembly GCA_946959425.1. Lineage (NCBI taxonomy): Eukaryota > Metazoa > Chordata > Actinopteri > Sciaenidae > Argyrosomus > Argyrosomus regius. Next base: position 451,330 of record OX336885.1, read on the forward strand.
GTGCTCAAATATAGTCAAAGTTAATTAACAACAGAACCTATCCAACCAATTTTGAATTTTTAATATTAAAATGTTAACCGTATGATCAATTCACCAACTGTTTGACCTAAATTCCACCAGCATGTCCACACCCCCACCAGGGAAAACAATACCTTGGACCATATTTACACGAACATACCAGGTAGTCTACATTTTGAACTTTTCACTGCCTCTCCTGCCGTCTTACTCCCAGCTGATTAAGAAGGTCAAATCATTTGAGTGCACAGACTGGCAGGTGTTCAGAGATGCTGCCATGGGATCCTTGAAGAATACACATCACCAGTAACATTGTACATCAGCAAATGTGTTGCTGGTTTGGCTATCACAAAGAAAATAAACTCATTCCCCAACCAGAAAGCTTGGATGGATGGAGAGGTGAGGGCAGCACCACCAAAGCGTGACTGACATCAAGGAGGCAAAGTGGAGACATCGGGAAATGTTGAGCTGAGTCAACAATGTTGAGGTCTCTCTCCAGTCGAGTCTCCGGTTGAGTCAACACCAACAACACCAAAGATATGTGGTAAGTGATCCAGAACATCACAGGCTACAAAAGCATGACACGTCATGTGTAAGGTCATGTTGCCAGATGAGCTTAACACATTTAACACTCGCTTTGATGTCTTCAACAAAGAGTCAGCTGTCAAGTCTCCTCCATCTCCAGAGGACTGGCTGCATGTACACAGTAGATGTGAGAAAACCCCCCTGATTAGTGTGAATGTGAGCAAAGCTGCCGGGCCTCTAGCCCCCATGGCCATATACTTAGAACAGGTGCCAACCAGAGTGTTTCCACCTGCTTCAAGATACCATCGTCCAAAAGAGTCTGCGCTTACCCTCATTCTGTTAGAATGCTTTGAGAAACTAGTTCTCCAGCACATCAATAGCACATCAAGTAACATCTCAGACAGCCTTGACCCTCACTACTTTGCATTTAGAACCAACAGATCCACACAGGACCTCTACTGCCCTCCACATATAACAGCAGCTACATCAGAATGCATTGGAATGTTTGTCGATTTCAGCTGGACCTAAGTCTTTGTTTTCAATCCACTCGTCTTTCAGCATGGAACTAATTGACAAACGTAGCACTTTGGGCTTGAGTACTACACTTCAACTGGATACTAGACTTCGTATTAGGCAGTCACACCTCCTCCACTTTAATGTTGAACACTGGAGCTGTGTGCTCCATTGCCCCCTTCTTCATGCTGTATACCCACAAGTGTAACGCCCAACATGGGGAGAACTCTGTTCTGTCTGTTGCACAGAAGTCTGTGGATGACACTGCCACCATCAACTAGATTCAGTCTTGCAGGGTGGTACAAAGAGAATGACTAGTTCTCTGTGCACCAGCAGACTACGACTGCTCAACATCAGCAAAACCAAGAAGCTGATGAGTAAGCATCCTGAGTAACAGAAAGGCCAGAACATCATTTGTATCCATCTGCCTTTGCAGACCCCCAAAAGAAAGCTGGGATTCAATGAGCTCAACTGTATTCATGTGTGATGATATTAGTCTTTAGACATTTCATGAGAATCCATTGAGTGACCTAACTTTTAGGCAGCTGGACTCATAATCAGGAAATCACGGGATCATGCGAGAGCCCATCTTGCCAGACTTCAAATTGCGACGAACTACTGGCAGCTATGGTTGAACCATTGTGCAACATTTTGTTCTCCAGTTACATTTAAACTCTTCATACAAAATGACATTTCTTTGTAAAGAGGAGATGCTACAACCTAAAAGTATGAAAGACCATTCAGAAATATAAAGTCCTCTCAATCTGAGTGTACCAAGTCAAACTTTTGAGCAGCCAATATTTTAAAACAAAGTTCTCACAACTCAATGTGAAGTTTAGAGGTAACTCTTTTCACATCATACACATGATTTCATCCATTATTATAAATGCAGGTTCAGGGGTGCATGCCACTTTATCAGAGGAGCTACCTAGGCTGAAGGAGTTATTTTAGGGATGAACAATGGTAACCTTTTGTCCTGGCTGAGTGTTTCACAGTTTGAAACAACAGTAAATCACATTTAGGCTTGCTTGATGAGCAGCACCTGTTCTTTCTCATGTGTACATTTCATTTTGCTGTAATTGTTTCAATATGAAACCAAATCTTTCGAATTTAGTTCCGCTGCTAACTTTTCATTGAGATTATTGATTTTGACATTACCTTTAACTCACCTCACATGATCTCAGCTGACTGCCGGAACTGTAAAACTTCCACGTAACACCCAGTCTGATCATTTATTAAATAGTTGCTGATGGTGGCTTGAATTCACAGAGTGAGTGATTAATGGCTCTGCTCCAAACACTTCATTCCTCATAGTGACTGAGTACTGACTGTAGCACAGGAGAGTTAAGAAGTTTAAATAACTCCAATGTTATTCATCACACCCTAAGTTGACTGTAGACAGGATCTGACTCAGGAAGAATTAGAGGAGTCTGGAGAAAATACTACAACCCATTTCCATATATGGTCCATGCTGATATCTGCTGTTATCCAGGAGAGTGTGTTATGGAGTACCTGCCTTTACTTATTACTGAATAATAGCACACTATTCATTTGAACTTGAGATGAATTCTTAGTTTCTAAAACTACTTTCCTCTGACAAATGATTAGTACATGAAAAGAGTCAGGCTACAGCATGACTGTATGAAATATTGTTAATCCCCTGGAGCAGCGGGGAGGGAAGGAGAATAATCCACGATGATAACACCAGGAGAGGCACCCAGCAAGGCACTTAACCTCGAATTCCTCCAGTCAAATTTTTAGTGGCTGCCTGATTGTATTGGGCAGGATGTTATGTGAGCATGGTGTTTTGCAGAAAAGGGCAGGCACTGTCAGTGTTTAGTATGAATACGGCGATTCTTGATATTGTTGTATGCATACTAAATGAGCTCTACTAATGACCATGTGTTCAGTATTATCATCTTACAATGTACTGCAAACTGTTGGACAGTTCAACAGATCTTTGAGATTAAACATGATGAGTTTCTCATGTAGCATTCAATGTCCAGTCCGTCATTACTAATATGACTCATTTTGCAAAGCTGATGGATCAACATCACATCAAAACATTTCAGGACATTGTCTTTGAATATTTTTCATGCCCTACCTTGTGAAGACCTTGACACTGACGATATGCCTGCCTATCTACATGTGCCTTTATTGTATGATCCATCAGGGACTGATCATTGTGGCCAAGACCACACTGACTTTGAATCAAACAAGTGCTGGGCAGGTCTGGTGGGCCCCCATACTGTTTTGGTAGGATTAGTTTCCCTATGGATTTATGTGGAATGGGGGCTCTAATTGCAGCCCATGCATTCCCATGCTTCCCAAGGTAACTTGTGAAAGACATTCTTTCACTCCAGACACCATTATGGCTGTATGTTTTCTGTCAAAATATCACCGGGATCTAGAGTAAGACACCTGCTGATAGAAAATAAACGCAAGTGAAGATAAAATCTACAAATCCTTCATCAGTGAAAACGTAGCTGTAATGATGACTGACTGTGGAAGTAAAATTGTTCAATGTTTGGGTAAGGTTTGAATTAAACATATCTTGATCTCCTGTCATACACTGACTTGACATTTACACAGCACCGGCTAGGAACCTACTGTGATGCTGGACACTTAAGCTGACCTTCAGGCTTCCAGTCTGGAATTCCAAAGAAGGAATGTTTCTTCTCCTGCTTCTTTAGGAAAAAAAACAAACAACAAATTGACACAAATTACACTTCTGGTTTCCATTACTCACTTACTGGTTTCTTTGGGACATCATTGTCCACAACAGTATTTCATTCCAGGCTTGGAACGTTAAGCAGTTGAGTTTTCCCTCAGTGATTTCAGGCTAAAGCAAACACAAACATAGTTCTGGGTTTACATTACTGCATTTGATGGTGACATTATTCATTTTTTTTTTAAAAAAGTCGACTTTCTCCCAAAATTGGTGATGGATGGGATCATTTTTTGGGACCCTGGCAAAAAGCACATGCTGCAGTGTTCGGGGTCTAAGGGGGTAAAAACGTGGAAAATGAATTTTCATTTATCCAAAACAACCAAGCAGACTTGCTAATGTTGAACATTATCCAAGGGAAAGCAAGCTTCACAGAAACTCTGTCACACTTTGTTTAAACCCAACCTGTGGTGTTTTCTTTAGGATGATTTGATTTCCTGTGTCTGCTTTGGACCCTCAGTTGCGATTTAAGCAGGTTTCTTGACCAAGTAACAGTATGATTTTCAGGGCTCCTTCAGAAGCCTTGTGGTCTACAACATGCATGTCATACATGTATAGTATGTTCAATTCCAGCCAAAGACCTATGCTCTGTGTTCTATGCACTATCTCTAATCTTTCTCTCAATGTTTCATGCCTGCCACCTAAAGGACTTCACCTAAAGGAACAGTTCAACATTTAATGCAATTAATCAAATGACCAAAAAACAATTCATGAACTGTAAACCCATGGCCTCTTTTAGCCTCCTGGACAGTTGCCTGCTTTGCTGTTGGTAAACCGACTTTGCAAACAGCCATCTATTAAAGTTTTTGTTTGAGTATCGTAATTTCTATTAGGCTCGGCAGATGTCTGCAGACCTGTTCACTTCACATAAATGAAATGAAGATAATTTGGGCCTGTCTGTCATTTCTCAACAGCACCTCTTGCAGACTCTGCAGTGTCAGACCATCTCCAATTAACCAGTAAAATGAGAATGAGAAGAGGATGCTCAAAAAAGCAGAAAGTAAAATGTCATATGAATAACTGGAATTACAATATTGTTGAAAACACAACTGGACAGGTGATAAGCAGAACAAAACCTGTGGCTCTTTGCAGTGAAAGGACCACTGGCATTCATTTGTAATCTTTGAATTTTACTGTGGTGCTTTGAATTTTTTGTGTTGTATTAAACAAAGCTGAAACCTGAGTGTGTGATGGAAAGCTCACCAGTTTGATCAATGAAAGAAAAATGAAAGATGTGTAACCTCCCTGAACAGTGCCCAAATTTTGTCTGTAATGTGTGATTGACTGTAACTAAACAGATTTGCAGAGAGCTTTGTGTTTGTATGAGTGCTGTAATCAAGACCACCTTTATTGAGCCTAAGACCAGGACTAGTCAAGACTGTGTCACATCCAAGTCCTAACACGTTCAAGTCCAAGTCAAGTCTAAGTCAAAGAGACTTATCTCTTTATTTTAATGTGATGTTTGTAATGCTACAGAGACAAGATATCTTCTATTTCAAGATGATTGCACTATTATCTGATGATCATTCAGATTCATCAAAATCTTCATTTTGTGCATTTTTCCGCTTCACTGTGTAAAAAAATAGTGCAGCTGTACGTGCTCTGCACCTGTTCACCTTTTAACCTGTGTGAGCTCTCTGGTTTTTGTCTGAGCTATAATTCCAAAGTTCCATATTTTATATATTTGAACTATAACCATATGTTCTAATGTCATCCTTTGATATTGGGATTTATTTCCAAATACATGATTGACAATACAACACAAAGTATGTCAAATTGACCATGTTATTTAAGTATAGTAAGCATTTTAACTTAACAGCCACATAAAGCTGAGGATGATTTCAAGAAAAAATGTCACATGTGAATCGAAGTGATCAAAATAATATCTCCCACTATGATGGAGAATTCATTCTAATGAAATACAGACTTTCGGGAAGTGGTTACTTGTCTTTTATTTTGCCATGATGGTCTACAGTTCTTTAGGGTGTGTCCATGTGGGTTGTCATCTGTGGTTTGATCTAATTTTCTATGTGCTTTATCATAACCTATTAACTGTATTGTAGTGTGATATCTGAATTAAAATGAGGAAATATATTTCTAATAATCTAAAATACTGCCTTTGCAGTCTTATGTGAATCATTTGGCTGGTGTCACAGCTCTCTCTTCACAAATCGCATGAATTATCCGGCGGACCGACAGACCGACCGGAACAGACACACCCAGAAGTCTCAGACATCAGCTTGACATTTGACCGGAAAGCTTTTATTTTGAAAGCCGTAACGGGAAGTAGGTGCGTGAGATTGTGGCTGACTTGTCGCTGAGCTGTCAGCTCATAAATAAACAGTCAGAGTCTGACTGAGGGAAGAGACGCAGCAGCAGCGCAACCCAACAGGAGGTCAGCACGATTATTATCAAGACTGTAACATCAGAGAACGACAAGGAAGAAAGAAAGAAAGAAAGAAAGAAAGAAAGAAAGAAAGAAAGAAAGAACACCTGCGGAAGTTTTGGACTTTTTTACATTTTTAATTTGATTTTTTGAATGTTTGATGTGTGATGGCTAATATGTCATCGGTTGATGTGGGAGTTCTGTTTCTTATCATGGTCACAGCATCTCTGGCAAACGGTGAGTATTTTTTTTTTTTTTTTTTGTTGTTCACATACAAAATGATGTGAAAGTTCAGAGAAAGTTGAGTTAAATTAAACATACAATCAACCTGTTCCAAGGCACTGCGAGACCACGACTGCAAACAGATCATAAAACTACTTGTTAAAGAGCTTTGAATGATTTGTTACTTTCATTTTGCATTCATGTCGCTATTTTTCTTTAAATAACTGATGACTCATTGAGTCTATACACTGTGAAAATAATGACAAATGCCATTCCAGGTAAGCAGAGCTCAAAGTGATGTCTTAGAACAGATCACAAACCCACAGGTCTCTAATTTACAACCATGTGTGACGGACAATACAAGCTAATCATCACACTGGACTTGTGACCTGCAGATGTTTGGTATCTTTACTTTTTAAATCAAAACTGTCAATGCATAATTACATCTGTCATCCATAATTAATTGCCAGTTGTGTTGACATTACAGTCAAAGACGTCACATTAAAGATTCAAACAAAGATTTGGTCATTAGTGGAAAAGGTGCATCTCTGCCTTTTAGGGAGACAGGTGGATCAAATCCACAGAGTCTAAAGTTCAACTAAAGATACTGTGAAGCTTTATTTACCCTGTTGTGGTGACAGACACACGTATGTTCACGTCTGCTGCTGAGAACAAACCTTCCAATACTGTCAGGATGAAAAAAAAAAGTGTTTTTGCAATTTAGGATTAACACTGTATGTTAGGAGGAGATCTCTCCACATGAGGAGGAAGGATTACACACATCAACAACTCTTTCAGTGTAAATATGGAGTGTTACACTACTTGTCTGTGCAGCTGGTCAGATTGCACATCTGGACTGCGGGAGATGGTGGTCAGTGTTTTCTCCAGGGATTTATGCAGCAGCAGTGCTGAGGAGCGTGAGGTTTTTTTGTGGCGCTGGAAGATATTTAGTACATCTGCTGCCACGAGAAAGGCTTTAGACACTTTCTACACAGTTAGAGATGTCAACTTACTTTAAAATGTTTCATTTAACACCCATCCAGACAGTCTACATCCTACATGGTTGGTCTCTCCTCCTCCTCCTCCTCCTCCTCCTCTCCCCTGTACTGCTCTTCTCTCCTATCCTCCTCATAGTTCCCTGTCTCACGTGTACTACCTATGTCTAATAATGGAATACATGAAGTAAAGCACTATCGAGCAAGTTCTGCTGAGCATTTTCATATTTCACATCCAGGAGACAAAATACTCACCAGCCCTCCAACCATCATCTTCCTCTGCAACCGATGTTACCATCGGAAACATCAAAAATATATAATGAGCTAAGTGAACAGATATTAACAGTCTTGAGGAAAAATGACACTCAAACATTCAGAGTTTAATAACCCTTTAATGAGAGGAGCAGCCAACCTTTGAACTGTTCTGCATCATTATGCTGAACCTCCCTGTGATAGGTAGCCTATTGAGCCTTAGCTGCTGTTAGAGACTGCCAAACAGTGGCAACGTCTGAGGTATTTCGATAACTAATGGTCGCTTTGCCCTGACTCTGGCTCATTGGAGAGATGTTTCCGTAGCAGTGGTACTAATGATTTTGTGTATACGATGAATCTCCTGACCTGAGAGAGAGAAAGGTTTGCAGTGTGTAGCGGTCACTGGCTGTTGTTGAACCTCTTCTCAGGAGGCAAAGATTTACATTTTTTTAACAAAACATAACTTCTTGAATTCATCTCAACATGATTGAGACTAGTAGACTTCACATCTGTCATGATCAAATGAATTCTACAAGAATAAAATGTGTCATATACACTAACTGCATATTTGTATATTGAACAATTTCCCCTTTTTTCAGTGTACATGATCAAGGGTTCTCTATGCAGCAATATTATGTATGGGGACATTTATAGGAATACTATCTAAAAATACCATGGTATGGTATGGACATATGAACTTATGTCTTGATATGTCTGAATAATATACTGAATGTTATTGAAGTTGAAGTGTACATTCAGGACTGCTATTTAAGGTCAAGCATACAAAAGAAGGTTCCTTAAACTCTTCTTAAATTACTGTGACGTGACCCTGCAGGTTCCTCATCCAGCAAAGATGTGAACCAGAGGAAGGAGGTGGAAGCCGTCAAGCTGAGTGCACTTCTGCCTGGCGGTGTGGACGACCTCGCCCGTGTCGCTTCTGAAGGTGAAGCAAAGCTGTGCTCTACGTGTGACCCGACGGGGGCCAGGAGGCGTGCAAAGAGATGCACATGCTACACTTACAAAGACAAGGAGTGTGTGTATTACTGCCACCTGGACATCATCTGGATCAACACACCAGAGTAAGTCATTCTTCAGACACTATGGACATAACAGTGTGTGTGTGTGTGTGTGTGTGCTGTTCATTGGTTTATAGAGGCATCACAATGTCATGGTATTACTGTATTATTCACGTACAGTACTTGCATCATTACTGCAGTTTACACACGTCACGATCTTTCACTTTAATCATAGAGTCAGCTGTCATCACGTTAGCACATGGTGAGAGCCACAAATATGTGAGTTATGATGAAAGGACAGCATGAAGCTTCGTGTTAAAAGGAATACTCTTAAGACATGAAAGAATCTGGGAGAAACTGAGCTGCGGCTTTTTCTCATATGTCACAGTGTTTCCTGTGGCTTAGTACAACTGTAAAGACATGTTTGTAATCCGAAGGGGTCTTAGACACTGATCGCTCAGGTATTTTAATTCCACTGGGGATTTTTGACAGTAGCCAAAAGGCAACAGGAGCCTTTTGGTCATCTGAGATGTTTCACATGTTACTGAGTAGCTGTAGAACTTTAGATAGCAGGAGCCATTGCAAACTTACATAATTTATTTTTTATATTGAATTTAAACAAGAAGTTTGATAATAGCAACAGTTTATCATTCTCCCACACCCTCAGGTGGCTTCAAATAACCACCATCTTCATTCATCTGTTAGTTCCTCATTCAGCATTCTTATTTTTATTACAAATCAGCTTCACCATCTGAAAATGTGAAACTTTGCATATTGCACTTGGCTTGCCACAGGTCGGAGACTTCAGTCCCTTTGAACTTTTCTTCTTTTTTTTTTTATCTCTGACATGAAAAAGACAACAAAAGCTAATTCCACCTGCATTTGAAGACACCAACTGTTGCCTGTCTGCAGCAACAAGCAGATTAAAAGACAGATTCATCTGTTCTTTTGTTGACTCCAAACAACGAGCCTCGGGGCAGCTCTAGTTTAATTAGATTCTCAAAGAGAGCGTAAACACTTTAAGCCGGTCTTAAATTAGGAAGATGTGAGTGGGGAGTGACAGTGAGTCAGTATGGTGGGGGGGGTTGATTTCCATCTCCTATCAGTTCTTTGATTACAAAGCTTCAGACTGAGGTGTGGCCACCAGCAACAACAGAGTTCAAGTTTTCAGCCTGCAGAGAGCAGTGCAGCAGCAGCTTCTGCTCCTACGAACACACGCAGAACTTCACTGGGCAGAGCTCGGAATTAAGTGCAGGGTCAATGCCTCTCATTATTTGAATCCATTTACACATGTTAACAGTGCAGGAAGCATGCTTTAGTGCTGATTCACACTTTAAAAACTTACAGCAGTCAGTCACATGACAGTAAACCTCAGTGTGATGAGATCAAGGGCACTCCTGATAGGGCCTTTTTTCCTCACTAATGCCTCACAGATGAAGCTGGGCACAACCTTCTAGATTCATCTTCCCTCAGTACCCGGAGGTTAACTGTATATCATGTGAAGTGAATCACGTCTTTCCTCTGCTGTCATTTGGTGTGCAAATGTATTGCATCAGAAAAGGTCGACAGCTCCTACTTAGACTCCAATTTAGTGCATTTTTCCACTTCACTGTTTAATAGTCTACTTGTATCAGTATAGTGCAGCTGTACGTGCTCTGCACCTGTTCACCTTTTACCCTGTGTGAGCTCTCTGGTTTTTGTCTGAGCTATGATTCCATAGTTCCATATTTTATATATTTGAACTATAACCATATGGTCTAGTGTCATACTTTGATATTGGGATTTATTTCCAGATACATCATTGACAACTGATATTTTAAAGCTAAAGCTGTAGCTAGTGATTGATGGTTCTCGAGGGAGCTTGCGTGTGAACAGATGAAAATATTTGGAAAGACTGAAATTGATTATCTGAGGTTTTTGCATCTTAGGGGACAGATTGTAAAGTACGTGCAGATGTTACAGTAAGTTGAGCTTATTTCAGTCCTCTGAATATCCTCTGCTGCATAATGTCACATGATGTATATTTGTTTGAAGAGCTCCTAACATTACCCTTGCTTACAACCTCATCACCTCACAGTGCTTTTTCATCTTAAAGTTAGTTATTTAAAGTGTTGTACATATAATTTTAATTGTTATATTGTCACTGAGTGCAGCACCAATGTTAGGTCCTACTCAGACCATATCAGGCGTTGCAGCGGGTCAGCACAGGGTTTTGTGGTGATGTATGGGGGTCGGGGGTGAGGGGTGGATGTGTTTATCTGAAACCGTTGCAAGTTCTCAGAAGGAAGTTTCATAATCTTTGCATTCATCTTAGACCAAAGTCATCTCAGGTACATTGTTAACCTCCACCTCAAGTCAAAGGATCAAACATAAAGATCAAAAGCAGACACGTGGCTGATCTCAAAGCTTTAAGATGTGATAAAAGCTGTTGTCAGTTGTGCTTTTGGTGCAGGTTAAAAGGTTTTCAGGTTTGCATTCCAGATTCTGACATGGTCAGAAAATGTATTGGCCTGTCTCATCTCCTACAGGTTTACATTTACAGTACTGACTGAAATGTCCTTTGGATCGATGGCTTTCTTTTGAAAAGTGACCTCTGACTGTTTAGTGGAGGTTGAAAAATGGCTTTGTTGTGCCTCGTACTGTCTGTAAAAGATCAAAGGTTTTCTGAAGATAGTTATTTTAAATTCACCTGTCTTGTATATTAATCGTTCTGGATTAGTGCAGGGTTGAAGCTGCTCCAGGCAAGATTCTAATATATAAATTCCCATCTGTCATACCAGACTACTGTTAAAGTTAAGCCGCCCAGATTTTGAGCATCTCATTCTCCTTAAAGGTACTTTTGACCAGTAATAATGCAATGGAGCAGTCCCCATGAGTCCCCCACAGGTTTCTGAAGAGCCGTTGTTGTAGTTGTCGTTGACACCATCTTGGCAGTCCTGCCTCCGTTGGCTCTCCACTAACCCAACGTCGAGTATAGGTGGAGCTGAGGTGGGCTGATTGAAGCCTGATTGCCACCAGTGTTGGCACCCACCTGTCAAAGTGGAAAGTTTGACATTTTAACATGGGGACTTACGGAAACTGACTCACTTCAGGCTACAGACACAATGTGGTAATGCCAGCTCTGTGCTCTGAAGGCCATTATTTTCAATGGCTTGCACCATGCCTCAGCCCATACCTGGGTTGAACTTTGGCCGCGAGTATGTATGTATGCCGAATGCAACAACAGACTGCAAATCGCATTGTGTTGGAGAGGGCCATTAGAAGATGTGTTTCTGTGACGCTGAATGCAAACATGACCTTTGTTTGTGTACATGAAAACTCATGAAAACATGAATATCAACATTAACATTTAACATTTAGTGCTGGATTTTGTCACTGAAACAATAAATTAAGATCCTTTTAAAATCTGTCAATCATCCCATACAGGTTGTCATGTGTCAGCCCAGCCTCCATCCACACCTCCCACTGCTCACACACCTGGTTTATTGCAGCAGGAGATGGAGGATAATGGAGAAACCCTCGGCCACATTCTTGTGAAATATAAACAAAATCTTTGACATGGAATCAAAAGTTCAAAAATAGTCCACACCATAAAAGAGTCATCATGACATTTGAAGGGATCTCCAGCGATTTAGTGCTGGAGAAGAATCAAAGCAGCAGAGATATCCTGATCTTTAGGTCCTAGTATGAGTCTAAAATGCTGAATCCTACATTCTCCATCATGCAGTCAGCATTAGCATCTTTTGTTAGGACCGTCCTCACCTGTGTAATAAACACAGTGTCTTTCAAACTCTGTGCCTCAAGTTTAAAGCGTTGTCATTCTGTTATAAATTTGTAGTTTCCAAGCCCAGATGGCCCCAGTCCCATCAGGGTTATTTTCCCAGACTTTAGAAAGCCCCTCTAGAGAGCCCGGGCTGAGTAGTACTGTAATGAGGGAGTCGACCTTCATGTGAGCTCCCCTTTAAGTTACACAAATTTTGATTGGTGAAAATATATGATGTGTGCAAGCCAAGAACACGGTCAGAAATCTCTGTGGGGGGAACAGCAGGATTAACTATCTTAAATAGATACTGACTAAACAAAGTAGAGCCAGATTCTTTTTCAGACTGTCCCAACATCCTTTCATCTCCTCAGGATTTTTTTTTTGCAATGTGCACAAAAGAGTCACAGGTGGTCTTCTTTAATGATGGCAGACCACCTGGAAATATGTTAATTGACCTTGAGATTAATACATGATGAGGATAATAAAGGGATTTAAAGATCATTAGGTGGTGCATCAGGAGTATTGGAAAGGCAGTCTGTCTGCTCAGGAAGTCTGGGATCAGACGATCAAAGGTTTGAAACGGTGTCTTCTGACTGACACCGTGGAGGAAGGTGGAGTTACGCACCGTGGCATTGACACCTATGTGCTCAGGTCGTTCGAGAGAACCACGGTGTAAGTGGAAAGGCAGGTGGTGCTCCATGTTTTTTAGCTTCTTCATAGTAATTTACAGATATGTGGAGAGGAGATTAGAAGCCTGGAGGGCAGGGTGAGTGCGATGAGCTTGCCGCCAAAGCACCACCACAGGTTACATGTCTGAAATTAAAGAGAAACTCTACTTCATTACGACTTCTCGTGATCTGAGGATGTGGCAGCATCTCTACAACAACGTCCAGCAGGAGCCAGGCTGACAGGATGCAGACAAACTGGAAGAGAAAAAATGAATGATTTGTTACCCTGTTACCCAGACTGGCCATTAGAAACATTCATCACAATTTACACGCTGACTTACAATCAGCTTTGACATGACTGCCATAGTTTATCATCACAGTTTTCCTGTGCAATGAGAAACTATCACCAACATTTGGGATGCGTTTACATTCAGTTTGACCTCTGATTGAGTGGTTTAGATTACAGCTGTCAGCTTGATTCTAACCAGTCTGACTTGTGTGCTGTTGCTGCTTTCTCATGTTAGCGCAGATCTAGTGTTTATCTAACAGATAAAAATGATGGACAAATATACAAAAAAGAATACAGTATGTTCTCACAGAGCTGTAGCTATGACCGAGGAACTACTTTTTCTTGGGTTATGACAGTTTAAACAAACAGTGTATTGTTCTGCCATATGTTTGTGTCATCAGAATTCATGAGTTAAGTATTTTCTGAGCTCCCACAGTGCAGCTGTGTTCACGATGAAGCTTTCATGTTGTTTTATTATTTACATACACGGAGGCTGCAGTCTGCGGTGCTGTTGGACTGGACTGCACTATTCTGAAAGGTGTTTCCCATGTTCTGTCCCCATATGTTATTCAAATTGTGGAGGACAAAATAATAGAAACACCTCTCAGTATAATGCAGTCCAGTATAACACCGCCACTGACGACAGCTTTATAAATCTGATGCATTGTCAGGCTGTACAGGTGAAGTGTAATGTCAGTCTAATGTGCCTCTGTCTGATCACTCACTGTGTACATGTGTGTCTTTTTTTAGGCACACTGTACCATATGGTATGTCCAGTTACCAGGGTTCCCTGCGTATGAGACGCTCCGCTGGGACTGCCCAACGCTGTGCGTGTTCACTGCAGAGTGACTCTGACTGCAGCAGCTTCTGCATGGACAGGTAACACATGAAAATGAAATGTTTAGTGAAAAGTATTCATCATAAATAATACAAGACGTTTTAATTGAATAAACACATATTGAATTTGCCTGCAGGTGTCTATAAAATCAATTCAAATATTTTAACCTTTAAATCAGCACCTGCAGGTAACCATAGCAACAAAGCTTATTCCACATTAGCAGTTAAAGGATACAGACTGTCTTTATACAGTGTTCACATGTCCATGTGTGCACTGAAAAGGTTACTGGCCACTCTAATTATTTTCTGCTCATACTGGCTGTAAAGCAGGGGTCTTCAACCAGGGGTCCACGATCCCTAGGGGGTCTGCCAATATTTCCTCATAATAACAGACAATTTTCACCAAAATAATGGTGATAATTGATAATTGAGAAACTACAAACAGCAGATCATAAACACATAAAGGCTAATAACCCAGCATATAAATAGGTTAATAAGGTGAAATAAAAGTTAAAAAAAGTAAATATAAATGATTATACGCCAGACTTAAAATGTGAAACCTTTCTTAAAAAATGAATTACATGTGGGGGTCCCTGTTCTGTTTGTCTCTCGTCCAAGGGGTCCTTGGGCTGAAAAAGGTTGAAGACCCCTGCCGTAAAGTGTTCCCTGACAATACTGCCACTCTTTCTGAATCTGAAGTGATCCTTTGACTTTCATATACAAAACTAACCCTGAGCCGTTAGTTCAACTAAAAATAAACACTTTCAAAATTGGGAGAACGTGGCCTCTCTGCCCCTGTGTGGTTAAAGTTGACTATACATACATAAACACACTTATTTTAAGTTGTTCCAAACTAGGAGAAAATGAAAAGTTGTGGAGGAGAAGCCACTGGTTCACGGTGGTCTTCCCCACATTGTGAATTATGACTTAATTAGCAACACCTGAATAGATGTGGCCTAACGTGTCTGTGTATTTTTTTCCAGCAGGCAGAGGAGGCAGGAAATACATCGGAGGATATCACCTCCGCACAGCGAACCTGCTATGAAATGAACATGTGAAAAGGTGGACATACGTGGTCTCTACATAAGACACCCCCTCATTTGGAAAAGCAGCATGCATGTCTACATTTCTGTAGATGGACACGTGTTTGTATTGTGCTCAGTGCCTCATCAGACTGTTGGATGAAATGCTGGAAGCTGCTTGCATAAAAAGTTGAAAGCGACGGGTACAAGCAGCAATGCTAAAAGGAGCGCACGCCCCCCCCAGCGCTCTGCCTGTGTGTCTGTCTGGCAGGTGTGGATGATGCATTTCATTTTCCTGTCACAACAGAGAACATGTCTGTGTTTGTGTCGACCATGAAAGACTTTGGTAGAGCATGTTGCTCACACATGTCCGTGCCACATGACGTGGAGGCCATTTCAAGAACTGCTGCCATCCGACTCCACCTCCTCAACACATACTGTTTAAACTTCAGCACAAGAAATGTGTTACATAACCGTGTTTACTCCACAGGGACAACATACCTGTCTGTCTACACCGGAATACACTCACACTACTCACTACAACATTCATTTATCACAGTCTGTCACAAGTCTGAAACTTCCGGCATGTTATCTTGGTCATTAGGTTGGGAAGTAAGATGGCATCTCTGTCTATGGAAGGTTTCCCAAGAAAAGTGCCTCCTATTATTCAGCTTCAGCCGACCAAAGCACGACATGGAATCCTGCTTTACATCTGAAATATTCTGACGCACAGATGGCTTTATTCAAGCATAGTTCAACTGAAATTTTTACCCATGGAATGTGACTGGAAGACTTTCAGATACCTTTAGTTCTTTTCTATTCATGCTACTTCCACTCCACTATATTACAGAGGGGAATATTGTACTTTATACTTCACTGCATATATCTGACAGCTTTAGTTACTTTACAGATGAGGAAACATGAATAGTTTATAAAAAGTATTAAACAAAAACATTTCATGATTTAGCTTCTCAAATCTGAGGTCGTGTTGCTTTTAAATATTTTAATTTATTTGTAATAATGTTGAGGTTTGGACAGCACAAACATTGTACAAATGCCACTCTGGGCTTCCGGGTAATCATGATGACATTTTACGCTACTTTTAAACTTTTCAGAAGTTTTACAAACCAATCAGTCATCAATGGAATCAATGGATAAATTCATGGAGAAAATAATCAGCAGATGAATCCAGAATGAAAAATAATCATTAGTTTCAGTGACAAAATAGTTCAATATGAGCTCCACCTCAACGGACTCCAACTTTATGTCACACAGAAGACATTTCACTGATTACTCTTACATACTTTTACTTAAGTAACATTTTGAATTGAGGACCTTTATCTTTAGCAGCATATTTTTACAGTGTGGTATCAGTACTTTTACTTAAATGAAGGATCTGACACACTCTGATCAGTCACATTTGTTTAGTTTGATCATTTTACATTCATACTGAATTAATATCAGGCTGTAGCCTATATTTGTCAAGCCAGCACACCATGCACACTGCATCACCCTGGGTTCATTTCAATTATTAAAATACAGAGATGACACTAATGATCTTCAGTCATTTGTGTATTGTATCTGCTTATGTCTCTTCACTATGCAAAGTTCCAGCTATCTAACTTCACCCTATGCATGCATCATATATGTTGATTCCTCCCAGCCAATTAACCCTAATACTATATAGCATGCATATAAACTGTAGGAAGGCCACATATACAACAACCTGCTGTAGACCACATTAGCTCAAGTCCATACCACTACACAAAGTCTATTATATTGATCCAAGCTACCATGTGGCTCGATGAATTATGCTGATTATTGTTGAGTACCGGTACAGGAAGTGGTGTGCCATTTCTGAAGCAAGGTGGAAAGTGTGTGTGGAGGTTGGAGTAGTGAATGGATGTGTAGCACATCCACCTTTACTGCACCTTTAAGCATCTAACAGTAAATGTTTAACTTTTATATATACTTTATATGTATATACTGTATATGTATGTCAATATAAACTGTATAAAGTGTTTCTCTTGCCTCGCCTCGTCCTGGCTTTACGAGGCTGTGGAGGTTGGGGTTGTAAATGAGCATATAGTGTATTTGACTTCCTTGTAGGAGACCAGTGTTTGTGTCCTGTCATACTCCAGTTTAATGTTTGGTTTTTGACTGTACCCACAATCTCTCCCTAACCAAGTGTTTAGTCGCCTGACATTAGTGGTTTATTTGCAATAACCACAAGCGTAGCCACACAGTGGTTACCATGTGCAGATGTTGAATAAAGAAAGACTTTCAATATGTTGGCAAGGGAAATGATAATACAATGCATGACTTTGCAGAATATAAGCGTTGGGTCTAGTCTGGTCGGATGTTTGCTGTTATGTGCCTTACACAAACACGATGCAGAGCATGTTCATTTTCTGTTAGTGATCATTCTGGGACTGTCGCCAATAAAACCAATTCAAGAATGTTCTACATAAATTCCCAAGTGCCCACTTTGCCCAAAAGTGGTTCTAACGACACACCAGAAATGTTCGAGTAATGAAGATAAATAAAATTATTATGTGTGGAGAAAAAAAGAAAGACATTTACTATTCTTTGTGGTTGTTCCTCATATTCTCTGTGGGCCATCTGAAACTTAATAACACGTTAAGACACCTGGGAAAATTCCAGAGTCAGTCCTGGATAAAATGTAATTGAGCTGAGCGTTTCTGAGCTTTTTCATTATCTTCTTCTAATAAAAGCTGGTATGAGTAATGCTTTTGAAGGTACACTGTAATGAAAGTGGGGTTGTTTGTTGTGATGAACAAACTTGCCATGCTCTTCAGGAAAACTGAGCTGACTCTGAGAACTGAACCTCATTCATTTTTCACAACACACCAAATTCTTTTTTTATAGACATGTATTTATTGAGTTTTAACAGTTTACAAAAATACATTTTAATACATTTAACAAAGCATATAATAGTCAAACTATAAAAGAATCCACTCCCCCCACCCCCAAGGAAAAATAAATAGTTAAAGAAAAGACAGAACTAAAAACAAACCAAAACGAAAAACTGGGTAACGACGTTACATAATCATGCACAGCTTAGCATCACATGGTTAAGGTATTGACATTTAGGGATATATCACCTTCAAGTTTCCTGAGTTTCCTCAACGTCACAGTTCTCCAGGAATGCAAGAAATGGATTCCAGATCTCTTTGAATTTGGCTGATTTCTTTTTCAATGTGTATGTTAACTTTTCAAGGACAGGGCATGCTGATAGTTCTTTCAGCCAGCGACCAACAGAAGGGCTCTTGACATCTTTCCAACAAAGAGAAATCAAGCGTCTAGCCTGTACTAAACATGAGTCAGTCATTTTCCTCTCTTTGCTGTTTAACATACAGTCCTTTGGATACAAGTTAAGAATACAAAGTATAGGACAGTCGGGTACTGGATTCAAGGTCATCTGAGAAATGCATTTTATAACTTCATTCCAGAACTTTCGTATCTCAGGACAGTCCCACAGACAGTGAAATAAGGTGCCCTTTTCGACATTGCATTTAACACAGCTGTCAGGAATATTTGGATTCATCTTATCCAGTCTATCCGGAGTAACAGAAGTTCTCATAATCCAATTATACTGAATCAGTTTGAGATGGGTATTTATTGTTAGGACGTGAGCCCTCGAGCACACCTCTCTCCAGTCCTCTTCTGAGATATCTTTTTGCAAGTCATTTACCCATTGAGTTTTCTTATGCTCAGGAGAGTCTTTATGATTTTTCACCAGTATGTTATAGAGTAAAGATATCTGACCCTTGCCTGTACAATTATTCACTGCTAGGTTTTCTAATATGGACAAAGGGGGTTGTATATAGGAGTGCATCTGTGCATAAACAAAACTCCTAAACTGTAAATATTTTAAAAAGTGTGTTTGAGGTATATCATTTTCATTTCTAAGTTCCTGATGAAGCTAGTTTGCTTTCCTTATATAGATTATCTTCAAAAATCTTATAGATATCAACTGGAAGGCCGTCAGGGCCTGCGGCTTTACCGCCCCTCATATTGGTAATGGCGTCAGCAATTTCTGAGGCATCTAGTTTCCTATCCATATGTCCTTTAAAATCGACTGGTATGGAAGGAATACAAAGACCGTCCAGGAATTCAAATTGTGTTTCCAAATTTTGAGGATTCAGATGTATATAATATTTTATAGTAGATGGAAAAAGTATCATTAATTTCCTGAGGGTCTGTTGATATTGCTCCACTCTGAGTTTGAATTGCAGTAATTGCCCTGTCTGCATCCAATTTCTGTTTGAGCCAGATTAAACTATTTTCTGCTTTCGATGCGGACAATTCCTCATATTGGGCTTTAAGTAACATTAATTCTTGTTTTGTTTTCGAGCCATCCAAAAAGGCCTCTCTTTCCAGTTGTCTAATTTTGTGGTCAAGCTCATTCATTTTCAACTTGAGTTTGTTTGATTTTGAACTGGTGGAAGATATGATCATGCCTCTGATGCACGCCTTAAAGACCTCCCATTTGACAATAGCAGCGGTCTCATCCGTATTTGTATTAAAGAACGACTCAATTTATGCCTCTAAAAATTGCAGGAAATTCGAATCGGAAAGCCATCTGGGATGAAATCTCTTCTTTATCTTTATCACTTCATCTGACAGTAAATGGGTTTCTTGGAGATATACAACAAACGATTTAATTTGTTTAACCCTACTGAGTACTTGCTTCATTTTAGCCAACTTCACCAAACCTCTAACATTCCAGGATGTAAACCTCAAATTTACATTGGAAGACATATAAAATAAAGTCTTGTATGAGCATTTTCAACCAGGCCATATGTAGTAGGAAGGAATGATGTAGACTGTAATCTCGTTCTTAAAACAATTGGCTTAATTCAATAAGCGAAGAAAATATACGTAGGCTATATGTACATATGTATCTGTCTGGTGTGTGGGATTAAAACCACGTCAGCGTATAGTGACAAGCAGGTGCAGCCTAGGAAAGCATCATTACAGCGTGCATGAGACAGACAGTACCTTTCCTTAGTAGGTAAAAAACAAAGTTCAAGTTGAATGCTGACGTCGTCTGCTGCCACTGAAAAGTGCAGTCACTGACAGTGGTCATCCCAGTGTAATCCCGCTAGCCGTGGCCAGTCTGCTAGGTCTCCAGTTCTTTGATGAACGACTCCACACCTTCAGGATCAGCAAACACGTGAGGTTTCCCTTCGTGGAACAGCCTAAGTTTAGCGGGGTAAATGATACCGTAGTCTATCTTCAGGTCCTGTAGTAGTTGTTTCACATTATCGAAGCGCTTTCTTTTCTTGTGCAGCTCAGTGGAGATGTCATGGTCATGGTGGCCTTCATACATGATTTTGCCCTTCTTTCTGGCCGCCTGCATGACTCGGATCTTGTCACGGAAGTTTAAAAACTTCATTATTATGACTCGTGGAGCAGAGGATTGTGGCGCACCCGGTAGTCTGTGAACTCTTTCGATAATCAGCCGGGCAGGGAAGGTCTCAGGTCCCAGGACGTCTGGTAGCCACTTTTCCAGCTGCAACGGCTGCATTGCCCTTTTCAACTTTCTCTGGGAGATTCACCAGTATGAAATTTGAACGACGGTTCCTGTTTTCCAGGTCATCTACTTTAGAGGTGAGCTCAGACACCTGCTTCTCCAGTATTGCGATTCTGGTTTTCTCAACAGCAACATCATCTTCAATGTCACCAATACGGTCTTCTGCTTGTTCCAGTCTACCTGAAAAGTCTTTAAAGCCCGACTTGATCTCGCTAATTGCGGTCAAAACTCTGTCAAATTTGGAACCAAAGTCATTTTTCAGGGCTGCGATTGCCTCTAAAATCCCCGCTGCTCCAGAAGTTTGCACATCGGAGGTTAGCATGCTAGCATCTTCCCCTGTTTCCTCGAGTCGGTCGGTCTTATTCTGAGCCTTTTTCTGGTTGCACGAAGTGGTTTTAGATTGTTTGGTCGACACGTCTTAGATTACAGATACACTTAACTTTAGTTTGATAAAGGAGTGCGTTCGCTTTTAACTCAGGATAATTAACCTTAGAATGAGACTTTTAAATCTACAGACGCTGCAGGTCCTCTTCCACGGAGTCCTCCATGCTGAAGCACTATGTTTCTACGGTAGCCCAGAATAGACAAACCCTGCCTCTAGATGGGGCTTTTTGCAGTTTTCACAGCTACCATAGTTTCTACTTCATGCTAGGAAGGAGAGGGTGAGACGAGTTGGTAGCAATCAGCAACTAGACCACTAGATGCCTCTAAATCCAACACACTGGACCTTTTGAGAAGTTCATATATTTTTATCAAAAAACATGTTTTCACTCAGCAAAGTCAGGTAGTGGAAAGTATCTTATCGGTATGGGAAACTTTGAAACATACTCACATCTAACTGATGCTGAACTCACTTGCATTTGCAGGTGCATAAATCATACAGCATGACAAACTGCTACCATCATCTGTCAGTCTGTTGTTTTTGGCTGGAGAAACAATCTATCATGACAATGAGTGCTGACTGGAAGAGGCTGCGGGACTTCAGCTGTGCATTCAAAGTGAAAAGAAGGAAACTTGGAAACTTTGGAAACATGAAACTTCTTTTCACTTTGAACACACAGCTTCACTTGGAAAAACTCACATCACTGCACATTCTTATGAAACACACAAAATGCAACTTCAAACAGCTTAGACAAACATGTTTTGTGAAATGAGCTGCACATGCAACTGAACAACACTAAAAGTCACAACTGCATTGTTTGACTTTTTATCCAAAAGTCTCCTGAAACTTTAAACTCAGAATATATGTCCTTCCTCTTTAATACGTCCAACATTAGTAAGCACTTGATGATAGTGGCAAGGAAAAACTTCCTTTAAGAGGCAGAAACCCAACCTAACCCAAACCTAACCCTAACTGTAACCCTGCACCAGCTGATAGGTAGGTGTCCATCTGCCAGTTTAAGAATAAATAATAATAATAATAATAATAATAATAATAAACTTCAGAAAGGGAAGCTTCGTGAGAAATTGTTCTATACTTCTTTGTTCTGGCCCTTGAGGTTCGTGACAAACTGTTTTCAGTCACTTCTTTTTCACTGCATGCACTGCATGTGGACATGTTAGCAGGGCGGTCTACAGCAGAGTGATATAACTTTATATTTATGACTTTTTACCAGGCAGCTGGGAATAATTTTTACTCAATGACATGGTAAGTATGAGACTTATTTATGTTGACATGATTGAATTATAATTCCAAGATCAAAATGTACCATGACCTATGTACATGTACATTATGTAAGTCCCATGCATGCATGGAATGGCTGGATCTCTGGATCTCAGCCAAAAATGTTTGAAAGTCCACCCAGAGGAAAAACATGCTCACAGCTGTCCTCCAAAGTTGATCCTTTCTAAAGATTCTTGTGCTCAGAGCTAATGAAAATCAGATACCAGCAAAAGAATAGAACAAAAATCTTAGCGAGGTTCATATGATCGGACAGAACAAAAAATGTTTGGCCAGCAACAAAACTGAAAAGGAAAAATGTGCACTTGAATTTAATCAAATTTCTGAGATAATTTTCTGCTTTTGTGTCTTCTTGAGTCAAAAGTAAGACCTTCAACATTTGCCTCCTTGTGTTTTTCATTCATTACTGTGTGTGGAAACGTCATTTATGACCATGCTGGGGAAATGTTTCCAATTAAAGTTAAAGCTGCCTTGGAGACTAAATATATATCTGAGGAAACAGGAAGGTATGCAGCTCATTTCTGCAGGTGCCTATATCATTTTTGTGGCATACAGTTATGTCCGCGATATAATGTGTGCCAAGGGCTGCGTTTGTCTCAGATCTGGTTTACCTCCACTGTGACACAGACCTGTCTATAGACATGTGAACTTCTACATAAAATCTACACAAAAACCCCCTGACACATGTCTGATCAGCTGCCATGTGACTTAAGTCTGAACTGTTTGTACTTGGCGATGTACATCAGCAGGTGAGTGAGATCTAGTCTGCGGTAGCTGCAGGGAAAGACTGCGTCAAGGAGAGGTGACAATAATTCACATCAGGATGACACTATTTCATCTGAACAAGGAACACATCTATCTATAAGTCTTTCTGGAGGTTCAAATGGAGGTGGACGTGTGCAGACTGGAAATTTGTACTTCTATGACTAAAATAAAAATCAATCAAACTTCTCTACCAACCTATACCTTAGTACAGTCCAGGTTTTTGTTATTTCAAACATGATTTACTGTCTGGAATTTCTAAAAGTCACTAAAGAGTTACAGTTTGTACGTTTGTTAAACTTCAATATCTTGTTTTCTACTTCGAATCATTTCGAAGGCTACTTACTAATGAACAACCCTTCATTGAACTTCTAGTAAGAGCAGAGGGAATGACACGCTTTAGTTAATAACATGAGCAAACAATTGTCTACTTACACAGACACACACACACACACACACACACACACACAAACTATGAATTAACTATGAATTGCTTTGTCATCAGACTCTGCCCATTCCAGCTTTAGGTACTTCAGACCATCTGGACCTTATTTAAAGAGTTTGTCTCAGTCGTTGTTACTCATTCTGATGAGATTTTAATTATTAGTCATTTCAATATTTACCTGAATAAAGACTTTGATCCTCTAGGTAAATCCTTCCTGGCACGTCTGGATACTTGTGGTTTCACTGCAGCGGTGTTATGACACAGCTCATGTAGGGAAAAGGAAGTAACGTAAAATCAGACGTTATCTGTGAAATAAAGTTATTTATTGCCAGGATTTCAAATGATTAACTAGTTTGGTTATGATAATGGCATTTTCCCAGTATTTATGCCCCTTCTTCTTTTGTAGTCGAGTGAAAATCTTTTTTTTTTTTTTCCATTAAACGAATAGAGTTGATTATATGAATAAGACGGGCAGTGGTAGGAGAGTTTCTCTAGAGCATTTTGTCATAGTTTTTTTTTTTACTTGCAGCAATCTTTAAAAGGTATGTGTCGCTCCTACTGAGGCCTTTAGGAATATTTCCAAGATACAAAAAGCTAAACGATAAATCAGGTTTAGAATCTCTGAGACCAAATGGCCCACTTCTTTCTAGAAAGGCTTAACACATGGGCATGACCAGAACATGTGAGCACAGTCTACTGAAACCAATCCACACAGTGCTGAGACCAACTGAAGGTCGAGTTTCCCAAACTTGAAGCCGTGTTTCCTGGAATTGCTATGTTAGCTTCCATTTCCCAGAACTGTATGTAATTGGTTGTACTCCTGAAGTCTAAACTTCCTTAAACAAAACCAAACAGGTAAAGAAAAACCTCATTATACAGTATGTAACCTTTACTAAACAAAAAACACCAAACAAAAGTATCTCTGTGAATTCAGTGTGTAACCAACTTGACTCGTTTCTATCACACAGGATAGGTTTTACGTCTGTGTGACACTGTCCTTGTACTCTTGGTCCTGTATGTATTTACCGCCCGTCACACTGGTATAACCGCCCTTTGTGAAGCCTGTCGTCCTGGCTCTTTTCACTGCAGTAACAGGCCCAGTGACTCAAGCACAGCCGTTAGTCTGCTGGATCAGTTGCAACTCTTTCTACCAAAACAAGATGTTCAGAGAGGTCTACACCCCGGTTTTGAGGAAACACATGCTCGTAATGGGCCTGCAAGAGATTGGAACGCAGATGATGTAAATCAAACTTTCTGAAACTTTCTACCTCGCATGGTACATGTGTGCATTGAATTATAAGTGTGCCAAAGCAGCACAGTTCTCTCACTTAATCAGTAGCAATAAACACAATCCTAGATTTCTTTTTGATACTGTAGCCAAACAGCCGTCTGTAAGCTGCTAACCCATTACTGCTTATGATTTTTTTTCTGCAGAAAAATCAGTTAGATTAGATACAGAATTAGTTTTCTTGTCTCCAGCTATGTCTGTAAAATCGACAGTGCAGAATTCACATGTTGAATCCCAAATTGTCTGTTTTAGACTAGAGGATACTGTTCCTGTGTCACATTTTTGGCTAGATGTCAAAGGTTCACATATATCTATGTACATTAACTTACATAACATATTTAACTTACTAGTCTTAACTTACTACATCTAGGTACAAAACTTAACTTTTGTGACTTCCCTAACTTCCCTAAGTTTTCTATGTCTTCTCTATGTTTTTCAATGACAGTATAAAGAAAGGACAGTGTATGAGTGATAGATCACCTGTAGGTTTCTGAAGGGTCGTTTTGAAGCTCAAAATATGCGATGTTCAGTTTGAAGATCTCTGATTTGGACCTGCAATGCTAAATATTGTAAATGTATCACTTACAACTAGCTCTGTACCCACTAGCTTTCAGACTGCTGTGGTTAAACCTCTGCTTAAGAAACTACACCTTGATCCTAGATCTCTGAATAATTATAGACCAGCCTCTAAAGTTCTAGTAATAGAACTTTGTCATGTCTCAGCAGCTTTTGGCCCACATATTTACATTTACAACCTTTTCATTCTGCTTTTAAGGCATTCAAACTAACATTAAAGAGTCTCCACTGTGACCCTGCACTTTGGATGAAGAAATATGGTATTAATGATTGCTTTAAATGAACCACAATCGACTGATTGACTGATTTTATGTGTGTCCTACACCATGTGGTGCCCAGCCCACATGGGTTAATAAGACACTAGATAGCAACAACTGCCTGGATGGCCACAAGAAAAAAAATAAAAACAAAATATTTCATAATAATAAAAATTAATTTAAATTCAAGAAGCATCTTCTTAATATGGATACAGATTCACGATTTCAACTCAACATATCACCTTCAGACATCCAAAACAAATCAGAGTGCTTTAGCTGGATTTTTTCAAACATGTGGTTGCTCAAGTTATGGTACACAGGGTAGTTGAATTTCATCGTCACACCAAGATGCCAGAAAACACACAAACCCTGCTCTCCAGGAATCCACATACCTCAATCATGTATAAGTTATCATGTATAATGACCTCTGCCACCCCGTAAATCAAATGTTATATAAGGTTAGGTGGGGAACACAATTTTGGAGCTTTGGTTTATATCAAATCTCATCTTTCCATTGTTCCTTAAGAATATTTAGTATCTTTTAATCAGCTATATTTATATTACACTGAAATTGTTCCTATAAATAAAATCAATGAATCAGAAAGTGAAAATACTGCAGAAATAACTGTAATGACTGTGTGCTTTTTCCCAGTTTAAGTTGTGAAAACACCTCATTACTATCAGTGCTATCCTTAAAACTCCATACTGAAGCATGAAAGAAGATTGAGCAATCAAGTCAGGTCACTGTGTAGTATGTTAGTTTTGAGATTTATGCCTCTGTACCAATACAATGAGGTGAATGTAATTATATTTGTGGTATCAGAGCATAAAAAATATAAAAATAAAAAATGTAATCAACGACATCTATCTCCTGAAGGTTTCTCCACCAGGATTACCGTGGACAGCTTTCTGGAACTGTTTACAGAACATGTTCTGTGGATAACCCAAACTAACTGGGATACACTTTTTTTAATGCTGTGATGGACCACAAAGTAATTGAAATGGCAGCAGATATCTGAAAACCTCGACACATGAAACCAAAAATATCTGTACAAGTGGGAACATACTTTTTGGTAAATGGGGTGAGCTGACCTTTTAAAATATTTTTAGGGAGCTAAAAAGCATTATTAAAAATGGATTTGAAGAGAATTACGAATGGGGAATTCATTAATTCATAATCCATTCATTGGCATTTAAAATACACAACACCCTTCGTATTTTTATATTTAAATGCAAATTCCACATCAAGCCATGATAATATTTGTATTTTGTGTCTTTCATGCAGACAAAAGTATGAATATTAAAATAAATAAGAGCATTGTTCAGTGCATTAAAGGACAGACGTTGTGGAATGTTTCCGAGAACTAATATCTTCAACAGCTTGCTTTGGGTATAACCAAACAACGGTATGTAGGTTAGACTTACTGAAGTGTGAAGACACCTTATATCATTTTGCTGGACATGTCAGGGGTCATTACGGGACCATCTTTTGTGTCCAAGCGAATTTATGATGTATGATGATGACTTGTGGCATTTTTTGGAAGTCCTTCCTTCATAATGACATGCAAACTGATCTGAACCAACCACATCTGACACCAATTTTCTGCCAACTTTGAACTACAGAATAGAAATAAGAACACCTTTGACCGCTCTGCTGTCAACACTGGTGAGAAAGTTTTGAGAGCGTCTGTGAAAACATCTGGGAGCTGTTCCCTCGTGACGTGTCGGTAACAGAATGGGCCTGACAGGTTGTTTTTCTGAGGTTTATTTGAACAAACACTGCACGATTTTTACAACTTCAGAGATTTTTTAGCTGATCTGATTTATTTTATGGAACCAGTCAGTCAACAATTTTTATTAAAATATTTATCAAACCTCCATCGGGATTACGATTAACTGTAAAGAAAAAGTTGGGTTGTATACTATTGGTCCTTGGTATATTATAATATTAAAGCAAGACGTTAAGAGTATTACAGGAATATCTCAGCCTATATGTATTATTTTATTGATGGCACTATTAATTGGTTGTATTCTGGCTAATGCATGCCTTTTTTGTAGTAGTTACAAGTAAAACAGTTTGATATCACTGGGAGTCAAATATGAAATAATTTATTTTTCTTTCAGGTTTCAGTGAAATATAAAGTCTCTAAATTTGATGGTTTGTTACACATTTTTATTGTTATTATAGATTTGCATGTGTGCCTGTAAACTCTCTTTTTGTCAGATTTTTGAAAAGGTAAAATATCTTGGCAATGGAATCACTGAAGACGAACACTACAGACAAAAACATGGTCTATTTTGCTTCCATATATTCTTACAGACTAGTGGAAAAACAACAACAACATTTAGGTATTTATTTTACCACACTTTTGGGGGCAGATTAGAAGCTGAGAAAAGCCACTGAGATGGCTCTGAGGTTATGTGGTGGGACAGTGGACAAGGAAGATCTCTGGGATGGAGTGACATCTGGAATATGGAGGGTCATCACTCCATATTTCCACTCTGCTCCATCTATGATGTTCTATCAGCACCAACAAACCTTCATATGTTGAGACTAACTGGCAATCCCTGCTGTTTGTCATCCTGGAACACATCCTGTCATCATTCCAAACAAGCTTGATGGAGAGGAGATTCAGATGGTGGCTTGAGCAGGGGCTGGCCCAGCAGGGTGAGACTGGAGAAGGAGAGAAAGCAAAAGGGCATCAAGTTCCAAGCCAAAGACATTTGCTTCATCAGCTTCCTCAGCTTCCTCAGGCTACAGGAGAAGACAGGCAGGGGCTACAGGTATCCTTGCTACAACAAATGACTGGCAAATGAGAGTTGGCAACTCAAATTTCCAGAGGAAATTGCACACACCAAACTCCAACCTGCCATTGTGCTCTGGTCAGGAACTACAAAACAGATGGCCCTCCTGGAGCTGACAGTACCCAGGGAGGGAAGCATTGAAGCTATCCAGGGCAGTCACTTTGAGCATTGGGAGTCCTTGGGGTCAGAGGACCAGCCCACAAGAAACTGGTTATGACTATCACCAGTCAGGCAGAGACAGCATCCGGAAGGCTTTGGATGAAAGGGCAAAGCAAACAGAAGGTGAAACGCTACAGATAAAAAACATTTTCATGCAGTTGCTGGTTTTGAGGTTTTGGGAAATTTTGCTTCCATATCTTCTTTCACACGAGTGGAAAGAAAATCCCCAAATACACATTTAGGTTTGGAGTGCAGACAGAAAGGTCAATAAAGTCAGAAGGATGGCTATCAGGGCAGCTGGACCTGGTGGGATGGTGTGCAAAAAGGATCTCTGGAATGGAGCGACATCTGGACTACAGAGGGGCATTGGTTCATCTGTTCCATGATGTCCTACCAGCACCAACAAACCTCCATATGTTGAGACTAACTGGGAATCCCTGCTGTTTGTCATCCTGGAACACAACCTGTCATCATGCCAAACAAGCTTGATGGACAGGAGATTCAGATTGTGGCATGAGCAGGTGCTGGCCCGGCAGGCTGATGGGGTGTAGAAGGAGAGAAAGCAAAAGGGCATCAAGTTCCAGGCCAAAGGCCCTCATCAGCTTCCTCAGCCTACAGGAGAAGACAGGCAGGGGGTACAGGTATCTTTGCTACAACAAATGGCTGTCAAATGAGAGTTGGCAACTCAAATTTCCAGAAGAAATTGCACACACCAACCTCCGACTTGACATTGTGCTCTGGTTAGGAACTACAAAACAGATTGCCATCCTGGAGCTGACAGTACCCAGGGAGGGAAGCATTGAAGCTATCTAGGGCAGTCACTTTGGGGAGCATTGGGAGTTCTTGGGGTCAGAGGACCAGCCCACAAGAAACTGGTTATGACTATCACCAGTCAGGCAGAGACAGCATCCGGAAGGTTTTAGCTGAAAAGGAGTGAACAATGGTGCAACAAGCCTCTAAGAGCAGAAGGAAGGCAAGACAAACAGCAAAACTCAGCAGACAAAAACATTGTTTTAGTCAAAAGAAAACGCCCAAATACACATTTAGGTGTTTATTTTACTACACTTTGGGGTGCAGACGAAAAGGTCAGGAAAGCTAGAAGGCTTTGAAGGCAGCTGGATCTGGTGACATCTAGAATATAGAGGAGCATCAGTTCAACTGTTCCGTCTATGATGTTCTACCAACTCCAACAAACCTCCATATGTTGAGACCAACTGAGAATCCCTGCTGTTTGCCAACATCCTGTCATCATGGCAAACAAGTTTGATGGACAGGAGATTAAACAGATGCTGGCCCAGCTGGCTAAGGGGGTTGGAGATGGAGAGAGATGGAGAGAAAGCAAAAGAGCCCCCGCCAAAGTTACTAATTATTGCTCCATAATTTAAAACTATTGGAACGAAGGGTCTTCTCATTCGAGATGCACTTTAGGAACCCGTCCGTGACAATTCAGCCTCTGTAGTCCGATTAAAGAAAGACACATTTCTACTAATTTCTATAAACACATATCTGCATATAAGTGCACATACATTTGTTAAAAAAAAAAAGCAAATAAATTGTCCTCAGACGGTAGCTGATGGGTTCCAATGCATTCCACCTTTTTTGCTCTCAACACAGACTTTTTACCAGCAAAGTGATTGGTTGATACTACTCTCACCAAACCAAACCAAACCAGAACAATTCCAATGCCAACATATTCTGCATTCATATGATATCTGTTTATTAAGTTTATCAAAGATGTAACACTGAATTTGAACCGGCTTCTTTCACATCAACATTTGGTAAGATACTGCTGTACCTTATTGGAATATAATATTCCACACATAAATCTACCTAACCTGTGTATTATTTCCTTTGAAATGAGAATTCCTCAGAAATGAGGTCAGATCCTAAAAAAATCAATCCTACTAACCTAGTATTTGAATAGTATTTAGTATTCGAATGAAAAGAAGAAGCTTTTCCTTGTTAGGCCCAGCAAAAAGAAGAATAACTGAAGGATTACTTAGCAAGCTGCAAACAGATGTGTCCAAACTTCAGAGATCAAATTGAATGCCTGCCTCCAAAGCCTTGATGCAGTTTGGAAGATTTAAAACAGTGGACTCTAAAAGCACACACCATGGAAACATTAACAGGAAGTACAGATTTAGAAAATGCAGCACAGAAGAAGGAATGGTAAGACCATGCTGAGTCATATGCTTATAATGTAGAATTTGTAGGACCCAGTCCAATGAATCCTAGGTCTGGTGAGAGGTAACTGAGCCATCAATCTGGAATCATCTGACTGAAAAGGGGGCACTGGAGACTGGGCAGGGGTCAGCATTGGGGCTACCTTGTTATCTGAACCTGAAATATGAGATGTTGAAATATGGTGTTTTTCTCCTTGATGAACCCTAACTCCTCACTCCTAACAATTCCTCCCCCAAAGAAACCCTCAACAACCCCTGACCACCTCTCCTGTCAAGGATG
Source organism: Argyrosomus regius (assembly GCA_946959425.1). Lineage (NCBI taxonomy): Eukaryota > Metazoa > Chordata > Actinopteri > Sciaenidae > Argyrosomus > Argyrosomus regius. The sequence goes on from OX336885.1 coordinate 482,557, forward strand.
ATAAAGTACTACTGAAGTGTGTCAAATCATCTTCCTCTTCTTAACTCCATGGCCCTTTTTTTTTTATCCCTCTCTGAGCCCAAGTCATCCCCAACTGATGTGAAGGGAAGGTTTGGAAACAAAGTTGTTGCATGCTGCTTCCTTTCTCTGCAAATAATATTATAAAGAGTACGGTCTAGACCTGCTTGATGAATGGTATCATGAGATAATTTTTCATAACTTCTTGAAATGAATTGAATGTTGGAAGCTTGTGAACTCAGTAGAGTGGTAGAGACAGTTTAGAAAGGACACCACCTAGAAAAAAAAGTGCTGTTAATAACTGCTGTTACATAATATATGTCAGCAACCGTCCATCAATCTCACATACCTAAAGGATTACACTACAGACGTGGCCCGGTGTGTGGTACCATGAATTATACGTAAAGGTGCTACCACAAATTTTTCAAGTCAAGTCAGATTTATCGTTCAGATCACTCACGGCAGGAGCTGCTGTTATCTGTGTCCTCATGCACACCATTGTAAATGAACAAGACTGGGCGAAACCTAGTATATGGCTTGTCCCTGTACAGTCAATGCGCTGAGTTGTGTCCAAATTGCAATTAGTGTCTATAATGTGAATTCCTGCACAGCAGTTTTCTGTAGTGGTATTGTTAAGCTAGGTTTGAGCCAAAAAATATTAGAAATACAGCTGCAAGAACAACGTGTCACTTATATCTTCAAATGTGGAACTTGAAAGAGAACTTATAATGAAGAGAAGGAAATGAGTTTCCTCCGTAGGGTGACTGGGATCCAGAGGGAGCTCTCCTTTGTGTTGAAAGGAGGTGGTGAAGTGGTGATCAGGATGCCTCCAGGGCACCTTCCTTTTGAAGATCCCAGAACGAGCTCAAAAAAAGTTACTAGGAGAGGTCAACGACGGAGAATAAAGATGATGTATCTGTGTGTGTCTTGCCCCCATACTTCACCGCAGACACATTGGGTTACGTTCCTCCCTCAGTAGGTTCTGATTTCACAAAACCCTCCACGTCCTGTCAGCGACGGTACTCCTGGGCAGAACTACGTCACACATCACAGAGTTGGCTGAAAGAGGTCTCTCCATGTAAACGGTTCACTCTTTGGGAGATGATTCAACATTTTACTCCGCTGCTGGAGAATTTGACAACAAATCAGCAGCAGCTTATGTGAATGCCAAGGGGGACTGCTGATGGAGACAGCCGAGCAGTGTACATTCCCGGGGAATTGAACACAGCAGCCTCTCGTGGCACGCAGGGCTGTTCTATGCTATACTGTTACAGTGTGTAACCCCATTACTTACAGCTTTATGTTTTCTCCAGTGTCATTCCATCTTAGTGAATAACAGTTGTTGCAGTGTTTCTGCGCCACCTGTGTGCACTGTTGCTATGAATTGTTTATTGTCTCGTGATGTGGCTGTGCTTGTGTACTGGATCGACATAGTGGGGCATGAAGCCTATCCCCCTAGCCTGTATGAAATAGAACGTTAGTTACATACCATAACTCCACATTCTGTGCATATAGGCGCAGCCTTTTAAGCTGTGGACCTGGAGCTGGGCTCCTTTAACTAGTGTAGTGTGTCAGAAGCCTGGATCATGAGTTACAGAATAAGTCCTGACTCCTGCAACATTTTGTTCATAAATCCAATCTTATCTTCAAGAAAGGCTCCGGAGCACGTCAAAGTTGAGTGCAGCATAGGTTTTATTCTCTTCACAGAAAATACAACCGGTTTTCGTTCATGAAGGAAAGCGTTTTTTCAGCTCAAAACATCATCTTTTATAATAGTATAGTCGCAACATTGGTACCACCGATTTTTATTTCCCTTCAATAATAGTATCAAAATCACATGATTCTATGCATATATCACATTCTCAACCCCGCCCTTACCTTGTTCAACTTTATTTCAACTCTCCACAGTCTTTTCTCCACGTAATTAAGTTCCACCTGTCATGCTGCACTCTTTTTAGACAGTCTAATACAAAACAATAAGTACTTCCATGAGTATATACTTTTCACACTTGTGGATTCACTCTAATAAAGGCTTACAATGACGAATCATACATCCCCTTTGTGGACCCATACTCACGCGACTCTTGGCTGTGAGATCAAAAAAACCACCCTCTTGAGGTTCTTGGCTACAAGTGTATTGCTTACATCTTCACTTCATACCCATACTCTAGTACTAAAAGGATAATAGTACTGGCCTAAAATGCTACTACAAAACATACTATTGTATATTCTTTGTTATGGAATTTTCTGTCCTTAGGTTACACGAGGTCACGTGTGGGCCTTGAGGTCCTCTGCAGCACTAATTGTTTGGCTTTGACTGGGAGCAGTAGGTGCCAGTCTATCTCAAGACTGTGGTGGCCAGGGTCGAAGAGACTATTGCTGCCTTCCTAGACATAATAGATAGCTGGCCGTTGACGTAAACAGACATCTGTGTCTCCAGACTAGAATATGCTGACAGTAACACCTGCATGGGTAAAAACATTCTCTTTGGCTAATTCTGGGCGTATAGTATTTGTGGTGTTATCTTGAGGTTTAAAGTCTATCCACCAGCACGAGTTGGGCAGAATGTGAGACCGACTCAGGCACTTCTGATGCACTACCTGACTGTACTAATTCTCCTTGGCCAAGCGTCAATAAATATTACAGCATAAGACATGGAAGGCTCCTGAACACTTTCTTCCCTCCTGACCTCACCATTGACCTTTGACTTCAGCAATTTCTCCACAACATTCTTAAAAAAACATGCACTTATAATTTTAAAAAACATGCAATTATATACTTAATATTATGACAGAAATGAAAAAGGATTTTAACCTACATACTAACACAAACTTATAACAAAGCCCATAATATTACACTACACTGGCCAAAGAAGAAGCTGGTCAAGTTTCGGCCCCCTTTATACACAAGGTGCAGGCTGAGGTAGGGCCCACATGGGTGTGGATTAAAAGTTGTGTGAGCACAAGAAGGGTGGAACCCACTAGCAATAGCCACAGAGGGCTGTGCCAATTCTCATCTTTCATTTTGAAAGAACAATGGCCAATGGGAAAACACTTGACTGTGCAATGGTTCAGTTTCAATTCAGTTTTATTTATATAGTGCCAATTGATTAAAGAAGTTTTCTCATGACATTTTTCATTTACAGCATGTCTAGACCGTACCGTTCCATAATATTATGTACTGAGACTGACTTTGCACTTGGTGACAGTGGCAAGGAAAAAATTTCCTTTAAGAAGCAGAAACATCAAGAAGCTGGCTCATGGTGGACAGCCATCTACCACGACCAGTTGAGTTCAGAGAGGGAGACAGCAGGATACAACAGAAATGTGACTAATTGTATTATTGATGATAATAATGATATCAACTATCACTCAGTCACTCAGTAAGTCACAGACAGACTGTAGTGTTTATACGGCTGGTTTTATTTTTTTTTTAGTCCAGCCAAAAAAAAATCTGTAAAAGAGCAAACGAATTTGACCAGAGAAAAAATTGCTATATGCACTGTGAGTATAATATCTCAAATGACATCATATGTAAAGTTTTGTACAGTATGTGAATATTGTCCAGGATACACAAATGCTGCAATAAAAGTAGTAAGCCCAGAGGATTCCCTGAAGGAAAAAGGGAAGCCTTTGGGCTTACTTCAGGCACATTTGCACTGAGCCTGTGGTTAAAATGCTTTTATTTGTAAGTTATTAAAGTTCTAAAATGAGAACGCAGAGTGGTTTTGACCAGCAATGGGTATTCTTCAGGGTGTGACAGGAAAGGGGATTCAACCAGAATGGTTTGTTTTCTCATGTAGATAACATTAGGATATCCCACAGTCAATGAACCACAAGTAGATTATGTGTAGTTAATACACCACAATAACCACAATCATAACAATATAAAAAATGTAGAAAGCCATTTTGGGTCTGAACTTTTTGTCATTAGGATCCAGCAAAGAATCTCATTCAAAAAGTCATTCATGAAGACGATCGCCACCTCTGATAGACTCCTCAACAAACTCAAATCCCTTCAGTTAAAAATGGCTGTCGTTGCTGTTATGACAATTTTGCAAATAATGTGCCATTGGCTAATCTACATTATTGGTTTTGGTTGGATGGCATACTTGTGTTCAGCCACTCTATCTTTCAAAAGCCCTTTTGTGCACCCAATGTAAAAACATCCACATGGGCAAATGTGGCGGTACATAACATATGTGGAGTTACAATTCAAATGATTTATTATCATTATTATGAATCTCCCTTGTCGTAAAATCTACAAATTCCTTCGGTTGTATCATGTTGGAGCAGTGATTACAAGTTGTTTGCATGCCAAAGTCCCAATTGGTCTCCTGAGCTGGTGCCACTCCCTTCTTAACAGGACGATAACAGTATGTAAGTCTTTATGGAGGGGGCTCGTTTGTAGTAGAAGGTGGGCCAATGTTGGAAAATACACAGGTATGTTGTTGGAGGGTTATTGAAAAATCCATTTGCATGAGCCCACATTCCAACCTGAGAAACTAATATCACAGCTGGGACTTGTTTATTTTAGCTCGTTCTCTCGTGATTTTTGCATGAGCAAAAAATAAATCCCATTTCCTTTGTGATATGTACAATGTTCAGTTACATAATGCTATTTTCTATGATTTTTTGTGAAATTAGTTTTAAACATTAGGATGGTGGACAAAGAAGGATGGCTTCAGCTGTTGTTTATACTATATACTGATGCTTCAAGAGAGCATAGCTCCTCACTGACCTGAACCTTACAGTGACAACAATTCCCAAAGGAGAGCTGAAGAGCCTCTCCTCAATCCGGTATAATGTGCTCTTTCCCCGGCACTGCCTGCCCGATTGTGGCTTTGGGTTGAATACTGTCAAAAAATGTGCTGTTTATTTTGTGGGAGGCTGACCACATTGTTAAGAGATCAAGTGTCCAGAGCAGATTCGTCCAAGTTACACCACAACTGTGCATGATAAAATCTCTCCACTATTGCAAATGTGGTCAAGCTGAACCTTTTAAAAGCAGCTGGGTTTGACCTTTTGCCTCAAGGCAGGAAGTGTATTGTTAATCTTGCCCTCCCTGGTCAAATTCTTGCACACTTATTACTCATGTTGATGAGCCGTCTAACTTGAAAATGCTCAGAGTCTCAGGCTGATCTGAGTAGATTCCCAGTAGATTACCACAGGTGCTGAGGAAGCAGATGTCCAGCTGGTGCTGCTGGTTATCCACTAAGTATTTTCTCCATAGTAAATGTTCTTTTCATCCTTGATGGTTCTCAACATAGAAAAACAGCAGTCTCCTGGGTAAATTAACAGCACTATAGGTTGAGCTCTGGTAATTAGTAAAAAAATTTTAAAATCAATCTGAAAGCAAACTGATTTGAACTGCTGGATTTATTTTGGGGTTTCAACTTAATCACCACATCAACAGAATGTTTAAGGTATGTTTAAGATATTGTATGTTTTGTATAGAAAGGCACCATGGGAGTAATTTTTCTGACCAGCTATTTCCTGAAAGAGTTCCTCATCTTTTGTACAGAAGAAGAATGAATGGCCACCCAAGCCTCAGAGGTGCTCCTCAGTCTACAGCAATAGCTGTATAGAAAATAAATTGATGTGGTAATGGTAAATGGACTGTACTTATATAGCACCTTTCCAGTCTTCTGAACACTCAAAATGCTTTTACACTACATATCACATATATTGACACACATTCACACACTGATGGCATTGGCTGCCATGCAAGGTACCAACTGCTCATCTGAACTAAGCATTCACACTGATGGCACAGCAATTTGGGGTCCAGTATCTTGCCCAAGGACACTTCGACATGCAGACTGGAGGAGCCACCGATCATCTGATTAGTGGACGACCTGTTCTACCTTCGAGCCACAGCCGCCCAGTTCAGTACATGTATGAGTCACCACTGTCTCACAATTTGAGGCTTTTAGCAGTTTTAGAGTTCCTGACTGGTGATTGAGACTGCACAACTCTGATTATGTCACTTCTTCATTTAAAAGCATATTAATAGCCACCCTGAAAGTAACAAAAACAATTATAGTGTGATAACTCATATACTTTATGAACAGTGCTAGGCTAGTTTTGTACTGAACTGAATGTTATACTGGAGCTTGGATGAGCTTGGACCAAGTGTTAACCTCTTGCTGGGAAGCCAATGTGTTAAATTGTCAAACTTCACAGCAGAAATAAACATGTTTACAGCCTGGTACAAAAAACAGTTTTGGTCTCTATAGCTAATTTCCCCGTTCATGACAACTGTACTGAGGGTGAATTTTTATACAACTCACCTGTTCAAATTATATTAAGGCTTAAAGTTATGCAGAATTTGATTGACAGGTGGGTGTCGTCACAGGTTGCTCTTTTGAGCAACCAGGCTTCATTGAGCCCGTCTCAGCTCCACCCACACTCCACGTCTTTGCCCATTTTTGAATTAGCAGGCAGGACTGCCAAGATGGCACTACTCAGGAATTTCATATGGACATCTTTAATTTAACAAGGGATCAAAGGTTTTGTGAGCTAACTAAACTTTTTCCACACTTGCTTGAGGGAAGAAGACATAGCAACAAGTCTCTGAGGTTAATAAATCAGATATAAACAAAATCAGTCCAGCTTTCCATGACAGGGACTTTTTATTGTTTAACAAACTGATTATTCTAAATTCTATTATGTCGCAGGATGAAATGTGTCAGCACTCTGCAATTGATGATAGAATCATCAGGCCTCTGCTACAACACAAGGTAAGCTAGTCAACGATGATGATGACAGTGTAGGAAACTTTAAAGCAGCTATAATCGATATTAAGAATCTATCTATCAAATGTAAATGTGAAACGATGAATTATTAATTACAATTGGAATGGCTTTGTGGAACTTTATACAGTGTTTCAACTCTTTTTTTAGCTGTCCGACCTGCATCTGTATTGTTTTCATTCAGTCTCACCGCTCTTATAGTATCATTTTTGGCCACAGCAAACATACAGAGTATAGTATAGTAAGTATAGTAAGTATATCTTTATTAGTAATTATGTGTCACATCTTATTCACATATACACATTTTTTTACATTTATCCCCCCCTCTGGACCAGTATGTCAAATATTCCATGGGTAAAAGGTCAAATATTACCTTATGCCAATCTAAGACTGATGGTGGCTTATTTGAAATCCATTTCAGCAATATAGTTTTACGTGCAGCATATGTTATTCTGATTAAATTTTGTTTTGCCTGAAATATTTTATTGTGGTGAAATAAATTGGTAACTCAGTCAGTGGCCACTTTATAAAGATACACCTAAACTCTAATGAAATTCAATAGAACGGATTAAGTCCTCCTTTAAAGAGACAATATTGATCAGTTTTGATTGACAGCTTCACGGAGCGTGGTATGGTGTCAACTGGACTGTATTATCAACGGTCACTTCACTCAGTGGGTAGGAGGTGCACAGTAGTCCAAGATAAGTTTAATGAAGCTTGATCAAGGAGAATGGAGGATTTATCAATACACTTCACGACATGATGAACAACAACAATAATAATAGTTTACTCATATAGCACTTACTCATAGGACTGTGACTTTCGGGTTGTATTTTCTGTGTTTCATGGTGACTGAGAGTGAAAGTTGCTTGTGCTGTTCTGTTGTGGCTACAAGCTTCTCCTTGACAACCACAACCAGCTCCCGCTCTGCCACTCCAGCCAACAGTTAACAGTTAACACTTTCAGCAGTGTTGAAAGGCCACTTTGAGGATGTGAAGCAGGTAATTCAAGCATGAAAACACAGACGAGCACACAGTGCATTACATAATTATTTATATTAGTCAATCATAGAGAGGAATTCACAGAAACTGCTCTGCACTCACTTTTGTTTGTCTTAAACTCTGGACCCACAGGAATTTTCTGACCCTTAACATGGGTTCGTGGGCTTGGCAGTGCTGTCACTATGATTGAACACACACACACACACACACATATACAGTGGAAGCATTGTTTTTCTGCTGTGTTTTTAGTGCTGAAAGCTCTCCTATCTGCAGTCAGAAAACATGACAGTAATTTATTGTGACTGGTGTGATGGATAGTCTTCATTACAACTTTATCGTTCCCTGAGCAGAACACGAACCCTGAGGGACTGCAGTCTGTTATCATAACACCATCTATCATATGACATCTGAACGCTTGAGGTGGTAACTCCGTTGTCAAGATGAAGAGAGTGAAGAGAGTGAAGAGAGAGGTGAGCAAAAGGTTTTTTTTACAACACTTGTACACCTCAGTCAGTTGGTATGCTATATTCAATCCACATATTGATCAAAACACCAATTGCATGTGCTCTAAACACGTGAGCTGTGGTGAAGATGATGTGTTTATGACAGTAACCATGACTGTTCCTTCCCCTGCAGGTTCATGCAATCTGTCAAGCATCTGAATCATTTTCCTCAACTTCGGTTGAGGATTTTGAAATAGTTAAATAAGAAAGCATCTGGCTCAAAGTTACAATTTCACAGGCAGTAAACAAAGTCTTTGAAGTGCAGATCACGTTCACCATCCTGACCTCTGTGACCTTATGTTCCATCTTGGTAGGTCCCACAAACTATGACCTGCTCCTCTGGTCCCTCTCGCTCCAATTCTTTTTTTTTTCCTTGCATGAAGCATGGGTTTCATTTTGTTAAGTTTAATACGATTTTGCTGTTTTGTGCATGAAATGGAGGATTCCTCTGTCTGCACAATATGCCAAGAGAGTAAAAGTAATCTCTCACATGGGACTGATGTGGCAGGTGTCGCCAAGCACTTGCGTGCAAGGCAGACGATCTTACTGGAGACTGTTCTCTTTGACAGTAGCAGACGCTGCCTTGAAGGGCTCCAGACATTTTCCAGAAGACTCCTCCTCTTCAGAGTTAAACTCTGTGGTGGGGGCGGTGTTTAGCTCAGTTGGCAGAGCAGCCGCCCCATGTGCAAAGGCTCTGTCCTTGCCGCGGAAGCCCAGGGTTCGAATCCGAACTGTGGCTTTTTCCCGCATGTCATTTCCTGTCTCTCTCTCCCCACATTTCCTGTCACTCTTCAGCTGTCTATCCAATAAAAAGCTTGAAAAGGCCCAAAAAATAATCTTTAAAAAAAAAAAAAAAACTCTGCGGTGATCTTTTCGTAGGAGGCTCAGGCGTTGCTCAGGCTGTTCAGGCTTCTCCAAGACACTGATAGAACCCCACACCCGAGGCCCCGCAGCTCTGCACAGACACTTTAGGTCCTGAAACCAAAGGATCGGGTTGCAATCCTAAGCCATGGGACGTTTGTTTTTTTCCCTTGTCCGTTGTGAAGGTCTGCTTGGATTTTACCATGCAGGTTGGGTCATATTCACAGATCTCCATCACTTGTGATAGATGGCACAAAGCAGGCAGCACCACTGACAATGAAACAAACTTTTCTCCTCCGAGAAGTTCAGTTATGTTTCTGCAATAACAGAGCGAGAACAAACATCCCATAACAATGGATCAACAGATTGCTACAAACCTTTGAGAACTGTTTATTGAGATGAGATGGACATATTTTTTAAAAAATGTCATGGAGGCTACATCCATGTTATATACAGTCTATGATGTAAACATTGTTTCATTTCATGTGTAACCTGATTGACAAGAGGTTTCTTGTGTGCACGTAAAAGTACTGACAGAAAAGAGATGAACTCTGCTGGATTTCTAGAATCGGGTGGGGCTGCTACAGAAGAAGATCCCCAGAGGCTAGTGTTTGTTTGCTATGGGCTAAATTGTTTTCAACAGTTGAAAAGTTTGAGTTTACTGCCCCAGTTATTTCACATTGTTTATTTGTCATATTTGACAATCCTATCCTGTGAGACTAAGAAAATCACTTTGGATCCATAAACTCTGAACAATCACCAAAAAATACTTCATCAGTTTGCTCCAAGAAGAGCTGCTCTCTCCTACCCACACAGCTCCTGAGGGAGTGAAATTGTGCATGGAAGGTGAATTCAATAGACCTCACACTGTCTTGTGTATTTCTTTCTAATTTGTTCTGGTTATTATCTTATTTTTACTGCATTTTTCAAAGAACAGAGGAGGTCAGTCTCTGTAAAAAGTCTGAGTTGTGTTGATAAGCACTGTTTGAAAGACTGGCGGTTAGATTTCATGACCCTTTGCTTGTTTTACATTTTCACAGAATAACCATGAAATTATTTTGTGCCAGGAGATACACAACCAATTTATTATTCATTCCATCTGAGCAGTCAGCGTTTCTGTGTCGAGTTAAAGTGGTGCAAATCACTGCTGCTGGCATGAGTTGAAACAGTTTATAATACGCTAAAGATTTAAACCAAACTGCGGGACACATTATTCTTCTTTTTTCGCCTCCGGGTCCTACACAGTTGTGTTGCGGCCTGTGAGGTGAGGTACTCAGATGGGACTGTCACTTAACTCTGCACACAGCTTTCCAATTAGGTTTAAAATTCGACCCAGCTGTGGTCTTTTTTTAAGACAACCACCTGACTAGTAGAGAGGAAAAAGTGTAGGCATACCTAGTGAGACCTAGTGGTTATAGGTCCTGTTTTGTCCGACCATGTTTCAAGGAAAAAGTATCTGCAACAGCCTCAAAGACTTATTGTGGTTTAGGTATTACCCAGTTAGAGACTTCTTTGAGAAAGAAACAAAACCAGATCTTCCCCAGGAGCTGAATAAGGGAACTGTAGCACTGTGTAATGCATATAGAAACAATACTGGAAGAGTGCTCTCAGTCTTGTACCAGGGTCTAGAGAAGAACAGAGGAACTTCTACACTGTATATAACAGACAGAAAGTAAAATAGCATTAACTGAAGAGGACTGCTTTAACATATGTGATGTACAGCGAACCACCACCAGCTCCAGGGTGTGGAAAGAATTCTGATGGAAAAATATAATCAGGTTCTTTATTACTCCCAAAACAAAAAGCACATTTTCAACTACACAACAAACATGCCGGAGACGGTGTGGAGAGCAGAATGCAGGTCACACTCATGTTTTTTGGGAATTGTTATGCCCAGCTCGTTCAAGAGCACAACCAAGAAGGGAGGACCACAGCGACCAAATTAACCATAAATTTATTAAAGAACAGAATTGTGTAATCACGAGGAAACAAGAGTTAACAGAACACAACCAAACAAAACAAAACTACACAGGGGTGTCTGGAGGCACCAGCCATCCATGAGGGAGAGAGAGAGAGAGCAAGAGAGAGAGCCCCATCTTAGAAAGGCCATGCCTTTATAGATGAGGCCACAGGTGAGGTGGATCTCCCCGACGAGGTAGGAGGGAACAGGCAGGGAGAACCTATGAAGGGAGGAGCACAGAGAGCAACAAAACACAAAATGGCTGAGGGCCATCACAGAATGTACTAAAATGAGAAATGACTGGAATGATGTGTGGGTTGAATTGAAAACAATACTGGGAAATGAACTACCAAAGACATGTGAGATGTTATATCTGCGTAATCTGACAAGGGAAAATGTGAAGACGGATATCTGGTAGGGGTGCAACAAAACAATGTATCTGTATTGAACCGTTCGATACAGTGGTCTTGGTTCGGTACGCACTATGAATTGAACAATATGCAATTTTATATTTATTTTATCAACTTCTGACAATGCGCTCTGTGCTGAAAGCGCAGCTCAGTGGATCTGCGCTCGACTACTCCGCCTTAGGCTGCGTTATCGAGCACAGATCCACTAAGCTGCGCCTCCCACATTCATTCAGACCAAGCTGCTGAGACAGAAGCTACATACAACATGGCTAATGCCTTAAATATACCTGAAATCGAAGATCCTCCACCATCCTTCAGATCTGGCGTTTGGAACTACTTTGGTTTTCGTATTAAGTATGACCCTGAAATTTAATTTAAAAACTTTACTTTTGAGTTGAAACAAATGTTGGTAATTTCAATAAACTACAAGTTAAAAAAGGCATGGAAATTTCTCTAAAGTATCGAACCGAACTGAACCGTGAATTTTGTGTATCGTTGCACCCCTAATATCTGGTTAAAATTCTGCTAGCTGCGACCAAGAAGGCAATCACCAGGAAAAGGTACAGAGAGGAGCCTCTCACTCTGAGAAACTGGCTGGACACAGTCGAGGAGATACTCAACATGGAAAGACTCACTTATATATGAGACTCCAAAAAGCAAAATTCAATAAGAAATGCGAAAAATGGACAGAATAAAAATCTCACTGCAGAGACACCACTGAAAAAACTGATGGATGTCAGACATTTAAATATTATATCAAAGAACATGTATCCCACTGACACTGTTGTTTTTTATTGTTTTATGCTGGAAATTAATACAAATTTGAGTTAAAAAAAAAAAAAAGACGTGTGTGAATCCTGCCAGCATAGAGGAGGGCATGATGCAAAAATGGTGTAATTGTAACAGCTTGCATCAGTGTTGCAAACTTTCAACCAATTTGGAAGTATTGGGGCAGGACTTAGCGGGGGTTCACACAGGATCAGGCGCCGCAGCAAAAACGGAGGTCTTTCAATTCATTTCAGTGGGGGTCGTGCGTTTCTGCACCGGCAGTCCGCAACGCAGGGGTTGCCGCAAAAAAACGCTTGTTTTTGTTGAGTTTACAAGAGTGAATTCACTGGTCTGATGACTTTATGTTCAATATTTCACTGTGCTCGATGCACGTTTCTGAAATATGCCTCCCCTCTGTGTTCATAACAGTCAATGTTCCCACTGCTGGTCAGGATAATGCGCAATATTGTTTATGGACAGTAGACTAGAGTAACCTGAGAAGCCAGGAATCCAAAGGCGTACAAGAAGTCTGAACTGTGTACTTATGTTGAAGTGTTGAAATGTTGAAGAGAAATAAAAAGGTAATTATCTGTGAACGGACTGATTTTTCACATGGTGGGTGAGTGTTAGGCAGCAGATAAAGCCGCCAGACAGGATCAGTTCAGTGAGTTATTGCAGAAGTAAAGGTGTATAGGCATAGAGGATCTAAATGGAGGTCAAGCTCAGCCTCAGTGGCTTGCAAGCAAAAACACAAACAATTTATAACTGGATTTATGATTTCTCTTTAATCGCCCCCATCGACGGAAGGTTTCACAGCTGCAACAAAAATTCCTGCTCTGTCGTCCATCTTGTTTGGATTATTTGTTAAAAAAGTATAGAACAGTAATTTTCTTCAGTTGCCCATTCATCATATTCTAAGTCACTTTAGTATGCAACTTTTAGTCAACAGGTCCATTAATCTAAGAGGCCCAGAGATAGTTTCCCATGTTCTCTGCTGTGTTTGAGTCATGAAAAGATGTGAACCTGGTTTGATCACTTGATGATTGTTTTCAAAGTAAAGTTTGAGGTTGATAAGAATGGACCAGACAGTGACTCTATGTTCAGCTCTTAGTCTCATTTATGTATCAGATAACATCTTATGGGAAGCAGGACGCAGAAAGCCGCGCTCTCCTGGGTAAAGGGCTAAGCATGTGTTTTCTGTGCTTTACATGTCACTGTATTTATCATGTATGATGTTTTTCAACCAGGGAGGGTGTGTGAAAAGCTAAACGTTAACTTCACGTACTGGGGCAATGTCATACACTCCATATATTGACACTATAGCACTGTCCCCTGTGAGTGTGAGAAAGGTAAACAGCTGCCTTTTTGATTTTCAGCATGAAATATTATAGTCCAGAGTACTGACAAGTGCTCAGTAACACCTTGTGAACTCACAGAACAAAACTCTGGAACAGTTTTACCTTCACGCAGCTGCATGTATACGGTATGTTATCCATCTCACAGTGGAGCCTCTTCATAAGGTTTATGTAGTTTTCATAAGCCATGAATCTGGCTCCAGCAATGCAATAATCATAGCAACACAGCAATATAACAATGATGTTATTTGTTCCTATTTGAAATAGCATTCACAACTTAACATTATTATATAAATAACATGGGTAGTAACTACAGACTGCAGTACAGTTTATTCATGTTACTATTTTTACTTACTTTTATTAGTATTTTGAGTATGTTAGAAGATATTTCAATAAAAGACAAGAACATAATTTATAATACAGAGGGAGCAAGATGGTGGCAAATTCAGTTTTATTTAGTGCAATAAAAATTCTTAGAACCAGCCAATGGGAGGGCAGAAACACTGAATTTCTCTTGTAGGTAAACAAAATTTGGGAAGAGATAAGGAATCCTATAATAGATACAAATTTCCATTGAATTTATATTTGGAGAAAATTACAATTAATCATGTGTCCACTAAACTGGACCTCATGTATCACTGGCAGTATTTCAGCTACAACACATACTATTACTGCAACATTACTGTTGTTAAAACAGCTTCATCTGCTGTAACTTTCTGGATGTAAATCAGTTCATTTATTTTATTAGATTTTTGTAACAAAAACAATATTTTGTCCATATTTCTAATTTCTTTTTTGTAACAGTTTGTAACAGTAAACTCTTTGAATACACATTGAAATTTCATTAGTTTGAGGGACAAAAAGCTCTGATTCACTTTCTTCAACACAAACATTCAATAACTAGTAATGAAAAGTTTTCAACAGTGGCACAGTTAACTTCAGTCATGGTACTTCAAGATCAGCTGATTAATCAGCTGTTATGAGATAAATCTCATCATGGTCATGAATATTGACAGCCACCACACAGTATATGGTGATAATAATATTACTCAGAATAAGGAATTACTTTTGTATCTATCAGAAATTACATTAGACCTGAAATGTCTTTATCCAACAGAGAACGTTATAACACATGGTGATTTTGATATTACACCAGATGATTGGATCGACAGGTAAACATACAGTTGACACAGTCAACCACTGCATCCTTCTCTCTATACTTCTCCCTAAACGCTCAAACATGGGCATCTCTGGCACTGCTCTTTCCTGGTTTGAATCCTGCCTCACAGGGCTCTCGTTCAGCGTATCCTAGCTTGGACAGTTTTACTTGGACAATCTTACCACCTCACCACAGTGGTGGCCCAGGGCTCGGTGCTGGGGCCCCTTCGCTTCGCTATTCACACCACCTACCTGGCTCTGATTATCCGCTTGCATGGCTTCTCATATCACTGCTATGCAGATGACACACAGCTCTATATGTCATTTCGACCTGATGACCCTTCAGATCTCTAATTGCCTCTCAGATATATCTACATGAAGGCACACCACCTCCAGCTGAACCTCAAAAAGTGAACTGCTGGTCCTCCCAGCCAAACCTTCTAAACACCATGACATCAACATCAAAATTGACTCCCTATGTCTCGCCTCTACCAGGGTAGTGAGAAACTGATTGATGACCAACTAACCCTTCTCTGATCACGTAGCCTCGGTTGCCCGGTTGCCCGGTCGTGCTGCTGGACGTGCTAAATCTATCCCCCTATACTCTTGATTCTATGTGAGTAATACTTACTTGTCGCACTTGACTCGTACCTTGATTGTTTCCCTTTTTTGTCAGTTTTGGATAAAAGCTTCACCTAAATGACTAAATGTAATGTAATCATCACTATAAAGGAGCTATTCCATCTCTTTGCAATACATTAAATTAGAAGATGTTTGGAAAGAAGAAGATGTTTGGTCATGTACAGCAGTTTTGTTTATTGTTCAAACTTCTGGTTAGTTTCCACAGCATTTCCACTCATGTATCAAAAGATTCCATTGATGGAGCCCCTTGAATTCACCTCTGCCAATATTCTAATCTAAAGCAAAATGTACTATCAGATCAAAAGCCAAAAATAAAATACTTCGTACTTTTATAAACGAGTCAAAAGAAGACGGGGGAAAAACAAAACCATTCATCAACAAGGAATGCGCTGAACAATGATTTGACAAAAGAATATATTTCCACCAAAAAAACCACACTCAATCCGACTTGACATAACGGAGAATTCACTCCATAAAATATTTCACCAAACGATAACATGTCAGCCATAATGTATATCCTGAGTCTGGGATGTAGGGGCCTTCTGTTCCTAAATCAGGAATGTCTCAGACAAAAAGATACAGACTGCGCACACACCTCATCTATAAAATGAACAGTTTCCACGAGTATATCTCAGGGTGGCGTGCACCAGGACACTGAAACACACGTGGAAAGTGATTACAGATGTCCAGAGGTGGCCAGGCCAGAGATGAGCAGCAAAGCCAGGATGGACCTCGCTGTCCAACCTGACTGGGAGCTGTGAAAGAACTTCCCTCCCAACACACAGGGGGATGAAAAGCATTTATTTTTCATAAAAGAAGTTTATCATTTGGCAAAGTGTCCTGACATTATCAATCTACACATTATCAATCTATACAATAGCTTAATTTCACCAGAGCACACTTCCTGCACTTCCTCCAATTTGTATATTTTATTTCATCACAGCATCAGCTGTCACTGCGACTTAGTCAAAGATTGTCTAATGTTAGACACTGGAAGTCGGTTTCTTAATGCTGAGAGAAGACCGCTCTGATGTGAGAATGAGCTAAACTGCTGCAGCTGGAACTGGATTTGACAGCTTTATAGAGGATTTGTCTGGCATTGATCTTCAGGTTGCTTCGTGTAACATGCCCATGGGAGAAGGGGAAACCAGAAATATTCTTTACTCACTCAGGACATAATCTCTGTGATTTGATTTGTATTTTCCATATCATTTAAAATCAAGATATGCAGTGTTTGGACTAGAAACTAGAGCATATTTGAAAGTGACAAACCCAATTGACACTGACTCACTTATTCAGTAGTGTTCACCAAGTAAACAGATTGTGCAGTGTAAAGTCGGTGGTTTCTCTTTAATCAGCTGCCATGACAGCCTCCGCTCTTTTGAAGCTTTCCAACATTTTGGCAGCCACATTAGTAAGGTGGGCTTCTGATGTCATGTGATAAGGCCTGATTCCTGATTGGTGTCCTAATTAATTCACATTGCTGTCCGAGACAGTTTGGATGTTGGCAGTGAGGGCTGCAATCGAAGATAGATGATTTTTTACATACTTGAATTTTAGCACTCTGCAGGTCGTTGAACTTGAACCTTTGACCAGGGCAGATCGCAGGGCACACGCTCATAGTGCAACGCTAGAAGTCACTTTATGAACCATTCTACTGAAAATGTTTGTCACAGATCAGAACCTCTAGGATTACATCCAAACTAGACATTTCTCACCTCATGACCTCTGTCTAATGACAACGTTCAGTGCCAATGCAGGAGGTGTCCTTCATGGAGCGAAGTGAAGAGGAAATGTGTTCATGGTGGTGAACAGCTACAGTGTAACTCAAGTGGCTTTATTTATTTTCTTCATATGTTTTTATTTTGCACACTAAAATAAATCAGCAGATCCATAGCAACAAAAAAAGAAGCAAATTGTGCAGGTGAGATTTAAAAACCCCTCGAGGCTCAGAGAAGGAATCTCACCTCATAACATAAGTGACCTGCAAACATGAAGGAAGAATTACAAATCAATCATTATTTACATAATGTAGGTATTACAATCATAATTCAGTCTGTCTAAATGCAGATGCAATTATTATAGAATAACAAAAACATTCAGAAATGGTTCATGTGAAGTCCATTTATAAACTGCAGTTTGACTGATCTGTACACAGAATGCAGGATTTCATGAATAGGGGAAACATATCAGACTAAAAACACAGCAGTGCTTGCACTGTAAGTGTCTGCCCTTATTAGGATTAGAACACTATTTTAAACTTTTAAAACATTAAAGAGTTAATACAAAAAGAAGCACTATTATTATTATTGAACTGGAGGAAACAATTGAGACAAATGTAGGATTATAAAGATATCACTATTCTCATTATCAAGCTGTTACTCAACTCCCATTTGACATTTCAAAGTCAGTTCCTGAAGCAAGGAAATGAAAAACAGGGAAAGGTAACTTTAGCTGAGTGACTCTTTCAAAGTAAAGTCATGAGGAATAATATGGGTTCTTTACAAGACTACAAACACTGTCAGCAAGCATTAACCATCCCTACATCAGACATTCCAATGGAGCTACAGAGATGAAGCTTCATCTTGAACTCAGCTGGCAGGGGAATGCAAAAGAATAACAGGATATGATTACAGTCGTCCATGTTATACTGTATGTCGTATGTATGTTTGTAATGGACAATCGCTGCGGGGCACACAAAGATTTAAAGGTCCAGTGTGTAATATCTACAGAATATAGCAGAAATTGAATAGAATATTCATGTTTTTAACCTAAAATAAGAATCATCATGTAGAACGAGCCTTGTAGCACCACATTATGTAATAACGCCCCATTATGTAATAATGTAATAAATTTTCACTTCATTATGTAATATGTAATTGTCTTCTGGCTTTGGTTATTTTATGAACACAGTTAATTTGATTTGTGTCTGATGGTTTGAGAGACAGACAGACAGAGAGAGAGAGAGAGAGAGAGAGAGAGAGAGAGAGAGAGAGAGAGAGAGAGCTTTGGTCGAGAGACATAGATAGTGATCGAGCGCCGGTGTTGTGTTGTGGAATTTTCGACTCCCCCGCAGAATCTGACTCCCCTTCGCATGAACGCGCATGCACTGTGCGAGTGATAGCCTACATGTGTTATGACAGGCGGGGAATGAAATGTTATGGGTTTATGTATATTCTGTATAGCCTGGTGTAGTTATATGCACTGGCTTTTGAAAACAAATTCCATGCGGGACAATAAAGATGGTCGGTCTGTCTGTCTGTCTGTGCAAAAAGTAACACCAACCATTTTCACTCTGCTGGCATATTATGACCTCTGCTACTTCTGTGTAAAGTTATTTGTAACTAGTGTTTACAGAGAGGAAAAAAGGAGGGGAGTCAGATTTTTTCGGGTCACAATTTACATGTCACAATCTGACTCCCCTCTTATATTAAAAATGGAAGATGTAACACCAACCATTTTCACTCTGCTGGCATATTGTGACCTCTGCTACTTATGTATTAAGTTATTTGTAACTAGTGTTAACAGAGAGGAAAAAAGGAGGGGAGTCAGATTTTTTCAGGTCACAATTTACATGTCACAATCTGACTCCCCTCTTAAAATAAAAATGCAAGATGTAACACCAACCATTTTCACTCTGCTGGCATGTTGTGACCTCTGCTACTTATGTGTAAAGTTATTTGTAACTAGTGTTAACAGAGGAAAAAAGGAGGGGAGTCAGATTGTGACAGATGTAAAATGTAATCTAACAACGCTGCTATGGCAGAAATGACAAAACCATATCTAGCCTACGGCCTGATGGCAGTTTTATATGGATTGTGAGGTGTTGTTTTTGGTAGCCTAATACCTTTAATTGTTTAATATAGCGTAAGAGGAGACTTGAATTTCTTTTAATGAAACTTGCGAAACGAAACTAAGTGAAATGAAATCCATCATAAAACCATCGACATGCCGATTTACTGGGCTATATAGCCTATTCACTATTGTCTTGCAGTAAACAGAAAAGAATGTGTAAGGTTCTTTCCAGTAATCATATTTAAACCAAAAATCAAATAAATTGACAAGAGAATGAAATGCTTGCAGTGCATGCGCGTTCACGCGAAGGGGAGTCAGATTCTGAGGGGGAGTCGGAAAATTCCACAACACCGGCCTCGATAAAGTCGTTTAATCAGATGAATAAAAAGTTATATTCTGATGGTTACATTCAGCACATATAGACACAACCCCAGCAACCCACCTCAGCCCCCCTCACCCCCCACTACTACAGCGCCTGATCCAGTCTGAATCAATGGTCAACAGTTATATTTGACTTAGATTTGACGAATGAAACATCCTACTATTCTTAAAAACTAATTCATATTTACGACTCATGCTGGTATGCTTCAAGTCAATGTCGTTCTGATGGTATAATGTTTTTTTCTAATTAAGACATCCATTTTGGTGGTTTATTACATAATGCACCAAATTATTACATTTTCTTGATAAAAAAAAGTTACAACACTCGCATGTTGTAATTACTGGTGCAATATGTAACAACTTATTACAAAATGCGGCAAAGTATTAAATATTGCGTTCAAGAATTTTATTACAAAATGTGGCAGATTATTACAAAATGCAGCGTTATTACATAATGAAGTGAAAATTGATTACATTATTACATAATGGGGCGTTACTACATAATGGGGCGTTACTACATAATGTGGCGCTACAAGCCTTTTATATCTTGAGACACCACAGGTCCTCTTTCACGGAGTCCGTCATGTTTCTACAGTAGCCCAGAAGGGACAAACTAAACACTGGCTGTACATACAACTGTTGGTGTTTTGTGTTTTTGTTGTGCGTTCACAGCCACTGTAGTTTCTCCTTCAAGGTCTGGCGAAGGGAGGAGGTTGCAATCGTTAACTACACCGCTAGATGCCACTAGATCCTACACACTGGTCCTTTAATACTTAATGCAAAACAACAGCCGTACATTGATGTTTGCCCATATAACTGGGCAGCTGTGGCTCAGATGTTAGTCAGAGGGTCTCTAGTTCGAATCCTGGTCCCCACCCCGAGGACAGTCAAAATGTCCTTGAGCAAGATACTGAGCCCCAAATGGGTGACTTTAGTATCAGTGCATGAAGCTCCAGCTGCATGGCGGCCTCTGCCATCAGTGTATGAATGTGTGTGTGTGTGTGTGTGTGTGTGTGTGTGTGTGTGTGTGTTGGAAAAGTGCTTTTGTGTTGGAAAAGTGGTCGGGAGATAAGAAAGGCACCACATCATACATCAATGTACACAATGATATGAAAAAGTTCCTGACGTGAATAAGGAGATGATGACAAAACATTATGCACTTTGCCTGAACTGAAGGAAATAATTGAGATAAATGTAGGACTATAAAGATCTGTGAATTTACAGAGACTAAATCTGTATATAATATATCTGTCTCTTACCTACACATTACATGTCTCCTATACAGCACAGAGATGACATCACCAGCAGTGTGACAACATGCGCGGAGTGAACTCATATGTTGAAACACTGTAAAATTTAAGGTGCAGTTCAAGTATTAGAGAGTATTGAGAGCTGGGCTGTTTAGGCAGGAAGTGCCGTGTTATACAGCCTCATCATCCTTAATGCAGGGCATGTTGTTCATTTAAATGTGTTGGAAAGTGCTAAAAAAGGTCAGAAGGTCAGTCAGAAATCGAACATAAAGGCGGCAAAGGCTTTAAAACGGACAACGAGGAAGGATAAAAATACGTAGTAAACAGTAGGAGAGAGGGGCTGTTATGGGACTGTTTCTGATTAAAAAGCGGCAGTGTGGTTTAATCGCAGCTGTCAAAACGCTGCTAGATTTACAGAGAATGTGAAGTACCTACCGCACACACACAACACAGACAAGAAGCTCAACAGACAAAAGTTGTTAAACATAGATCAAGTTCAGCTTCTCATTAGTTCCTATATGACGCTTTATCAGGTAACACAGACTAAAAAGTATTATTGACTAAGAAAACTCATCAAAAAAGTGCTAATGGCATGTGTTCTGGTACGGAAAAGTAGTCACACAAGAACTTGAATAAATCTAAATCTTGTCACCCAAAAATATAGGAGGCACAAATTCACACAGGAAGACTATATTCACAGTTCAAATTAATTCAGAGAACATAGATAATAAAGCCACTGATGAAAGACCGTGCCAACATGGTAATACTGCAAGAATCACGCTAAATATGGTTAAAGCAGAAGAGTCAGTAAATGCGTATGTATTGATGTTCAGTGGTGTTTTTTTTTTTACAATATCTGTTGTCCACAGCAACACCCATACAGATTGTGCAGCTATATGACCTACCAACATACAAAATATTTATACAATATACAAAATATTAAACTGATGGTACAAGGCATGCTGTGCTCTCCCATAGAACTGGACCCATGATCATAACTACATAAATAACATGTATAACTACATAAAAATAACAGTAATAAAAAAAATCTGGAGGGGCTTACATAAAAGGAAGGATCGTCTACCTTCCTGGCAGATTCAGCTTCAATATGGAATATTAGTGATGACATACTATGGGGTCCAGCACATTGGATATCTCTATCATAACAATACTTCAAGGACAAACTGAGAGAACTCTACAATCTGCAAAGAAAAACCCAATTGTCAAAATGTTCTAAACTGAATTTGTTTAGCAGACTTTGATACCTGGCAGTTCAATTTACTCATTGGTAGATTTAATGGCACTACCTCAGGACTAAAAGCTGCAAGGAAAAATGGATGCAGGGGTAACATATGAAGATGATGAGTGATGATAAATCCAATGAGAGATGCCAGATTTAAACTTTTCAACTGAAAATACTCAACAGATTCAAAATCTATTGACAGAGTCTTCAGTCGTCTTCAGCCTGAGTATTGATGTTGATGAGTAGGTGGGAAGAAGGCTCAGTGGCTAACGGCTGCTCTTAGCTGAGAGGGTCATTGTGAGGAACTGGACCAGCGAGAACAACCTACACTGACTCTGTCTCACAACCCTATCAGAAACTGAGAGACTTATGAGAGACAGATACACAAAATAAATGGGGAAATAGACACCTATACACAAATCTGGGACCATTTTCTAACTCAAATCAAGGAAACGTAAACTGGTGGGGCTCTATGCTTCTGAATCAGATCAAGCCAGCTTCCAGTACTTGACAGCTGGACACACATTTCTATCAGCCTCTGCCCTGTAGGCAGAAGTCAACAGAGACACCTCCAAGTGTGAGTTTAAAATATGTCTTTTGGGTTCACCTGAATTACTGAGAATTTGGACTGACATTCCTGGGCAAAGAAGAAATGTAACACCACTGGATACAATGCAGAACTAAACGTCTCACTTTACACCCTCGCAGTGACTAATGAGAACTGGAGTCTCTTCCACTCAAGTTAACTGGCATGACTCTCAGCTAAGTCTGTCAAAATAAGTATATCTGCCCCACACGTGAAACTGGACCCTCTACTTATTTCCTCAAGATTTGGACTTCACGTCTGCCCCTGTAGCTCTGCAACAGCACATGTTCTCTAGGTTGGGTTTCTGCACTCATAAACAGCCAATTACTTACAGTAAATCATTACTCCAGCTCTGCCGCTCGGGATGACATGGGAACGACAGCTAAATGGGAACTTTTCTCTCGAAGGCCATTAAACAATTGAGTCTCGCAGCAGGAAGGAGACGTAGCCACACACACGCACTGCCGACATGCCAAGGAAAACTCCAAACCTCACCATGCGAGAAGTTTACAGTTTGTACTTTTGTAATCAATAGCAGATAAATTCAAGTTCTCTCTTAAAGAGTGACAGCTGTTGGATATGTTCATTACAGATCCTCTTAATCCAGCTGTTGCAGTAATATCACTGCTCTCTGGCACACACATACACATGCACACGCTGGTGTCTGGCCTTCAAACTGTGATTAATATGTCAATACAGCTAAGGCAGAATTAGAGGCATAGATTTGGCTTTTGATACGTCTGCACTCCACACTGTCAAAGCCACTATAATTTCACATATTTTATGGATTTATTTTCATTCCTCTCGGGCATGAATCATTTTGTTCTTGTAGTCTCATAGAGGCAAACAGCATCATTGTACAATCAGTCATCAGTTCAGTTCTTGATTTGTAGTTTCACAGGTGGAAGACAAATGCTGTGTCAGTGTGTCACTTTCTTAACATAGCACAGTTTGCGTGTCTTGTTTGGTATAATTATCTAACATTTGAGTCGATCAGCATGTTGACTCACAAATTCATCACTCAGCACCGGTTCCAGGTCTGAGAGCGGTGGCACGCAACCCATGTCTGAGGAGAGAGTGAACTGATACCACCATCACCAGCACATCCGCACACACACACACCAAGCACACTATGTGACTGTCGTTCTCTCCCGTCTCTCCTGTTGCCTCGGGCTCTTCATGTCTACTCATGCTGCGTGGCATGTCAGACCAAGAAACTGCATCGCAATACACCGATTTACAGTTTATTCCCCCTCAGGACAACACACTGGTTGTTTATCAGTCACACTGTGACTAAGGACGTATGGTATGTCTCAATTAAAAACAAAACAAAAACAGACACCAAACACACACACACAGAATGCATAGTGTGAGTAACTGTGACCTCTTACTGTGCAAAAAATACAAAACACTCAAGAGTAATAAACATATGAAATCTATTTATTCACAGACCAGATGGTAAAGTTAAAAACCCGACAAACAAAAGATACTAACATTCACACTGGACGTCTATTGTTTATTAACCAATTCTCATGTGTAGTACACAGGTTATTATAAAGCAGTGCTGATATAAAGACTGGCTGTGAGGCTGTGCCGACTGAAATAAGACACTGCTGTGCACTTGCACTGCACTGCCACCTTGTGGCCATTCACCATTAAGAAGGTCATGTCAAGAGTCCAATACCACAGAGCAACGGGCATTTATATTCCAGCAATGGTAAAATGATAATCCAAAAGTGTCGTAAATGCACTTCCTGTTTTTCTAAACACAATATTTGACAAGAATTGAAAATATGTCCTAAAGGCAGGTGAAGATTTAATCATCAATTACATCCATTTGTCGATCATCCAGAGGTTAGACCATCACGGTTCCATCTGCTCGACCGAGAGTTGCAGGTGGGCTCTTTGCCATCTTGTCAACATGTTTTCTTTGTCCTCAGAAATATTCCGCAGTCCACAGATCTGATGTCATCTCTTAATAAGGCTGGTAATAGCTTTGATCTCATCAGAGGACAGAGGAGAAAGATTGTAGCCTCTCAGCTCAGGTTTCCCTGCAAACACAAAGAAAAAAAAAAACATTCTTTCACACCGCACTTATCTTGACTTTACCCAGAGGAGCTGCATGTGAGAATGCAAATGTCTGAATCAGTTGGACTGGACATTGAACAGACTTGCCAACATACCCTGCTAGCTCCAGAGTACAGTCTGTGAGCCAACGAGTGAATAGAAGGTCATCGTCCAGAAAATTCACAGCGAGCGAGTCGGCATGTTGATGACATTACACAGTACTTTTATAGCTTTTACTGGAGGAGCTGGGGATCGATCCGCTGATCATCTGATTAGTTGACGACCCGCTCTACCTCCACAGCCATCTACTGCTTCGTACTTGACTGTCTCATCTGTATCATTTTTTTCTACTGTTTCGTTAATATTCCTGTTGTCCTGATATCAAGAGTCCTGCGTGCTCTACCCAGGTGCCACCCCTCACCTAATCTCTATAAACAGATACCTCCATATAAATGCAGATTTTGACCAATCACATTTGAGCAGGCTTTGGTTGCAACAGGGGCAGAATTTTAGCTGAAATGCAATCATGGACGCTACTGGCTATCGTCAGACGCTGATTTAGCTTTTTATTATCTTTGTATAAAGTTATCTACATTCAGTTACAGATATCTGTTCATACAAGTTGGCCGAAATATGACTCTCATTATTCTTGTGTATGAAATTGCTAATCAGACTGCAGAGGAGGTCTTGACATTGATATCCATTTTCCGTTTTCGGTATATCGACTGGCTACACCAGAAGACACAAAACATTGTCCTGTGCCTCCAGAGGATAAATCATCGCCCGGCGGTCAGTCCATCAGACATGTCTGACATGGACAACCTCCTGTTGTGTGCTACGCGTGAAAAGGACGTCTGGACCGGATTCTATGTGAAAACATCTTCAGTCATTTTTCAGGTTATTCAGTGGAGTGACCCGTTTTGATTTCAGCTATCATGGAGGTTATCGCTCACATAGTAGCAGCACTGAAATGTTTCCACTTGCCTTGGAATTTCATGTGACTGAAAATACCATGAAGCTTTTCCCACCTCAACCGGTTTACCAGAGACATAATTGAGTTGTAAAGCCCCTCGCTTATTCCTCCAAGTCTGCAGCCATCTTATTGAACGCAGACTGTTTCCACTGCCTCTTCCAACAACTGAACCACTGGGAGACATTCAGACTTTAACGACACGTCAGCTTCAATTTAATGGACGAATGTATTTGTTGTTGTTTTTTTTACTGTTGTTTTGCTGTGATTTAAAATGCAGACTGTAATGTCAGATTTCCCACTGGGACAATGAAGTCTATCTTAGCTCATCTTATCTTATCTCAGTTGGAGATCTCTCAGAAGGTTTATTTTCTGTTCAAACATAAGTTCACGGAGACAAGACGAGACCGTAGACATATTTCTGACATGATGACAGAGATTCTTGACTTGCTTTTCCTCTCAGCATTCACAGGACCAAAGATTAAAGGTCCAAGATTAAAAGACAAAACAGTCCAAGTTTCTGTAAGACATCTTTATCAGAGACTCTGACGAATACATGACGTTTATTGAAATGTTAGTTGTTGCCTATTAGAAGCTTTAATTTAATTATAGATTTGCAAGCCTAAATTAAGCTGAACTCAAAACCGCTCACATGTGACCGCCCATAAAACCACCAGGTGTTTTATGTGAACCAGCTTATTTCCCAACATGTCAAACTATTCTAGGACTGGAACCAGAAATGTGTTCGTTGGATAGATATTCTGTTTTCTATTTGGGGATATGAATATTTGTTTTGTGTTTTTTTTAAATGCAGGGCAGAGAATGAATGTGTTGGATTGATCATAACTTCAGATTTCAGTTGATATGCATGCTCATGCTTTCTCTCGTAACATAAGTGGTGCTTCACATTGCCATTTTTAATAATCTCCACAGCCTCAGCTTGAATATATGAGACATAATTGTATTGAAGTGCCTGTGGGAAGAAATGAACATGTCAGACTCCATCCTTGATTCAAGGCACTGTTTTCGCTCTCTACTTTTCAGAGCACGCCATGTGAAATGACCTTTGTCTGACTGTCAGCTCTCATTTTATCTTGTGTGTGTGTGTGTGTGTGTATCTTAAGTCAGTGAGTGAGACTCACAAGGTATATCAGAATACATAGATTTGATTGGCTGACTAGAATCACGTGAGATGATTTACAACGCAAACAACTGGCCTGTGAGCTTCCTGGGCCACTAAACCGATGGTATAAAGGCCAGAAAAGCTGTGGTGCTTCACACAGAAACACTCTGCAGTCTCTGCACGGTGATGTTTCTCCCACAGCCAAAACACTCATCATACCTTGCATCTCATTGAGTCGATTGACTTTCGCTTTCAGTCCTTTGCGAAGGTCATTTATCTCCTTGTCCAGCTGCTCTTGGTCTACAGACGAGAAATAAAGACCAGAAGAGTTTTAGATGAACTCATATGTAGCAACAACATGTACAAAAAATCTATTTAGATTTTATTAACTGGAAGTTTTTCACCTTTCTGAATCATGTCCTTCGTCTTCGATTTGGGAAATTTGATGAACATGCTTCCGAAGCAAACCTTCACTTTCTCTGCAAAGGACAGCAGTGTTTACTATCATTTCAAGCACAGCCAGAACCAGTGCAATACACAACAATACACCTGACTCAAGACACCAAAGTGTGAAGTCACTGAGATCATTCTTTTCATAACAGAAGGAGATGATGAATGTTTGAGCTGTCATGAAGGGTCGCTCACCTGAATCTGACACTTCATTCTTCAGTGCGTTCAGTGCCTCTCTGTTCCTGTTCCTCTTTGTGTCCAAGTCCACGATCTGAAACATCAACAGACAACATTAGTTCTCAACATTACGCCGGAGGTGCTGCAGCAGCATCAAATGTAGAATCAATGTCTGTTGCTGTTGTATATCACTGCAATATACTGAGAGTCGATCAAGATAGAAACTTGTGTACTTTTAACTGTAAATCACAGTACAATACTATAACTCCATATTAAATATGACATTAATGAAACACTGTCAACTTTGAGTCTGTAGCTTGTCGTTTTATTGAATGGTGGTTCTGGTAAAACTGACCTGTCTCCTGTCCTTCCATGACAGCTCTGTGCAGAGAGTACTGACATACTGTACTGTGTTACTGTGTGGTGCACCACACCTCCACAGAGGGTCATAAACACAGCCCAGAAAATAACTGGACTTCCCTCCTGCTCTTGCTTGAGGACATTTTGAGATCATGTGCCTCTGCAGAGCCAGCAGCACCCTGACAAGTCTACCTCACCACTATCATCACCTCTTCTCTGTGCTGCCGTCTGGAAGGCGCTACAGGACCTTAAACACCTGAAGACCTGCACTTCCAGGCTCAACAACACAAATCAATGTCAACGTGTTTGCACTGGAATATTTCATGTTTTTAAGAGTTGCACAGCAAATTTCGTTGTACGTGGTGTCATGACTATAAGGCATTCTATTCTATCACTTCATCATGATCTCAATAGTTATTTCAGTGAAAATACCTAATCATATCTAATAGTGAATCATGCTGAAACAGAGTACAGCTAAATATGTATATACTGTAATGAATGATGAATGATCGAACAATTTTTCAGAGAATGCTATTTTGGTAGCATTCAGCAGCTACAGCAATGAACACACACCCTGCTGTGCACAAGAAAACTCCACCAGCTCTTTTTGAGTGAGGGTGTTAAAGCATCTCTACACCCAGAGAGTATATTAGCTCCACCTGACACACAGCTCCCTTCACGTCACTTCATCATTCACTCCATCCCGTCAGGTTCTCTGTGATGTGTTTTCTTACATGCACGCCACATCTAAGACACATTTGAATCAATTTGTAACGATCAGTAATGTTTCACAGTTATTACAGAAAGCCTCCATGAGAGTCTGTCTGAGGCTAGTTACACAGAGGCTAGCCTACAGCACAGCTAAATAACAGCTAACATTAAAACAAACTTATTCACAGTATGTACTGTTGGCCTGCATTGCTTTGCGTTGTGTTGTATGGTGTTTTATTTCTGGTCAGTGTATTTCATCATTTTCTACCAAACCTTTCCTCACAGTATGTTTCTTTATTTGATGTAGCTGCTAAAATAAATTGTCTTAGCTCGTTAGCTTAGCTGCTAATGTTGTCAAAGCTGTCCCGTTAGCTCCTCCGTGGAGTTCCCGCGTCGTTTGTTGTGAACAGCGTGACGTCAGCAGGTAAGTATTCAGTTACCTGTTGTTTGGTGGTGAGGACTTCTTCAGCTGCCTCCTCCACCTCTGTCAGATGCTCCAACACACGCTGAGAGTCAGCGTCCATGCTGCCTGACTGTGTCACAAAAAAATACGTCCGGTCTGAAACAACTGTCTGACCGGCTGGAAGCCACACAATAAAAATTCCCCGCAAACAGTTCTTATTGATTTATTTGTATTTATTATAAGATATATTTAACAAAGAATCTGCATAGAATCTGCCTATTGATTCCCCTTATTTTTTAAAGATCTTTCTCCTCTTTTGTTTTGCTTGTTTCTTAACTGATAAATGGCTGTCTATTCATATATTTATTTCATGATAATGAATGATGTTCAACAGCTTTGGCTTCATGTTTGGTTGTTGAATCAATTTTGAATTCAATTCAATTGAATTTGAATTATTGATGCCATGACCTTCTCTCCTTCTTTGTTGAGGTTTGAAGTTAATTCTTGACCTCAGAAACAAAAGTTAAGATAACAATTAAAAATTCCATTTAGCTGTTCTGCAGCTTTCAATCATGGCACACATGGCTTTCATCAGCAGATGCTGAAATTTCAGTTTTTATGATTTCAATCATTAAGAAAGGCAACAACAAAACATTTTGCATTTTGTATTTTGCATAGTGTATTAGGAAAACAATGAGAGGGGGAAGCAGGTGTCTGTCAATCTTCAACCTCAGAAAAAGGACTTGATTCTCCCCAGCATTATAATTCACTATAAATACCCCCATAATGCTCTACAGATGTGGTCTTCATAGAACATGTTTCCTTTATCTCTCTGGAAAATCTCCTTCCCTCCAGGTCCTGCTGCAGAGGAACATCCTCATGGCTCGGTGCTGCCACCATCAGGCTTAATTGTGGGGATGGTGTGTTTCTGCTGATGCTTGGTGTTTGGCATCATTTCTGCTTTCTCCTCGAAGCTCGATATGGATGCACCCATCACA